>VYXH01002123.1:157322-188086 GCA_013397275.1 Burhinus bistriatus
GGGGGGGGGCGGGGAATGTGTATTTTAAATACTTCTGAATTAGTGCCTTTAAAAATATGAAATTCAAGCATGCAGAAAACAAAGCTTCATCTGGTAGTGGTAAACCTCAGAAAAGCCCATATTACAAGCCCTGTGGCCTGAAGTCAACCGACTTGAAGCCATGTTCCTTAAGAAAACGGGTTACAACAAAAAACCAAAATACTACCACAACACTAATGTTGTATGGACTAATACAGTATGTGTCTCTCTCCTCTCTTGGACACTGCTTTTTAAACAGCATCTCAGCAAACCCTTTGATTTCAATGCCATCTGCAAAGCACAACTTTACTGAAAAAGAAAGCCAATGTTTCTAATCAAGACAACTGAAGCTGCCCAAGAAGTATGAGGAGAAAAAGCAAAAATTAAAACCGGAACTGCAGTATAATCCCTCTCCTTTTCCTATGGCGATCCTTATCGTAATTAAATGTATCTTCCTTCTTCTGCCTGTTCATAGCCTTAATTTTTTCACAACTTGATGAGCAAATGTTTCTTTTTGAGTCTTGTATTTTTTTTCATTTTTAAGGAAAAAACCCACTATTCCAAAACATTAGCCTGGTTTTAAAGTAGCATATGAAACTTAAAGACCTATTTCAATGTTTAGGCTATTTTCCATCACGTATTTAGTTAGGCTGCCTCAGCAAAAGATGAGGTCTCCTTCTACTAACTTTTCAGGGGTTTTCTCACAAGGTGATTGTGATGGATTAGAAAAGATACCAGTGAATTATGAAAGCTAATATGCAGTTGGGGAACCTGTGCTTCTCAAACAGTCCACCTGGGTAAAGTAATCCAGTGCTCTGAGATATTTCTCTAAAGATACATACAAATTCTGTAATAGAGAACAGCAGCTTTGCTGTACTTTTGCAGAAAAATGCCCTGTTACTGTCTCTTATCAACAAAGCCCTAGAGGAATCCATTTGAAAATATTTTCCTATACTGTTTACAAGGAAATGAAAATGTAATTTGATTACAATGCATAGGGATGGTAAGACAGATGTCTTTTAACAAACAGGAATAATACATAGCTATGGTGTTCAAGTGCTTTAATGATCAAGTGTTTACATTCTGTTTGTTTGCTTGTTTTAAATAAATTGGGAGGGGCAGAACTAAACTACTTCTATTACAAAATAGAAGTCCCCAAACCACAAGGAATCCCCTCTGAAACAAGAGCAGATATGCTCCACCTTTCGAAGGTCACGATAAGGACAAAACACATCTTCCAGTCAGAAAGCAAGACATTTATCTGGAAAGAATCTTCCAAAGCTAACATCACTATTTAAGTACAAGACACAAAATATGCATTACTTACCTACTCCACCATCCAGCACAAGCAGAGCAAGGGGGGTGGGGGGTGGGGGGAGAAGTGTGATTCCTGCTCCTTTTCCCTAGGCCTGTTCATTTCTCATCAGAATTTAGGTGTATTTTCTTTGTGCCTCTTGTCATAGCAAGTCACATTTCCCAGAATTGTTTCACATTTTCGAGGGGAAAAAAAAAAAAAAAAATTCTGAGGGCCCTTGACATGGTTTATGAATGTACTGGGCATCAGTAAGCAGGAGTATACAAGTCCTTCACTGAGTAAAGGAAGGATTTCTGTTGTTGGAAAAGAGAGGCAAAACCGATACATAGCTGTTTCTCCCCTATTTTAAACCCTGCTATTTCTCCTACACTTAGGCTGTTATTCTCGGCAGCTGTGAACTCTTGCAATTGCTTTGGGGTTTGAAGTTTTTGTCTTGTTTTAAAATTAAGCTTCTCTTAAAGAATAAAAACGTTTCAAACATTGATAGCCAGCGTTATTTCTGGAACTTTCAAATGAGCTTGTAAGAAAGAAAAAGAGTGACTACTACTCCTAAAAAAAACATCTAAGAGTCATAAAGAAAGAGATAACACCCCTGACCTGCCTGATGCCCTAGCCAGGACTGATGATGGTCATGAAATGAGACTCTTGAGAACTAAGCGGAAGGTAATAAACACACACGCGCGCTATGACCTTTTCAGCTTTGGATGGACACAAAAGTACTAGACACCATGGTTCCATGGGAGAAAGATAGCTGGTAGTTGCAGTGGCTGCAGGTCCTTACTCCTAGCGCTTGCAAGCCTTTTAAGAGATCCCTGGGTTTGAACCAAGGAGCAAAGTAGGCAGAAAAAACAACAGCCTGGACAACTGGGCTACAAACTACTGTTATCTTAATAAATTATATGCAATTTAAATGTCAAGTTGGATGCCAAGACAATCAAAGAGGCAGGCATACACTAAAATGAACAGCCTACAAACAAATGAATTAACAAGAGAGGAATATTCAGACTCAAGTCAATTATCTCCTCAATTATCTAAGTAGGATGCTAGTGGATTATTTTAGCTATATTATGTGAAGTATCACCTGCATTCCTCTGCTGCCCTATACTATCATCCTATCAGTAACAACTATGCCAGCAGAGTTTGTAAGCAAGCAGATGGTCCCTGATGGTCCCTACAGCAATCAAGGAGGAACGGTTTCTTCCTGATCACTTTCACACTCACTCCCAAGTGACAGGCACTAAATCCTGACATAAATCACTCATGCCTGCTTCATCTACCCACCTGCATGGCAGTTCCTAAATGCAAAATGTAGATGTGTCAGCCTGTTTCCCACAGAACCACCCTTCTAGCCTCATATTTTACAAGAAATCGTGTGTCCTGTGCTTTTTAACATGTTTTAATAAACATTCAGACCAGCCTTTCATGCTCAGCAGTTGATTGATAGCAGTTAGTTGGCACTGACAAGGATATTGCTTGATGTGACAGACCAACAAAATACACCAATTTGTGCCAAGAAAATGTGTTCAAAAAAGGTGGTACATCTAAAGCTCTAAGAGGGCTCCTGCAATAACAAAAAATAAATTTAAATATAATAAGCAAGTTCAGTATAAATAAAGGGAAAGTAGCACCTCACCGCCTGGATGCGTATGGATTTAGTAAGCTGCACAAACTACTGTTACAGGACAGGGTTTTTGGTTTTTTATAAATCGTCACAGCAATAAGAGTATCAGGGCAAAATTCAGTTTTATGATAACAAGGCAACTTCATATTATCTTTTTTTTTATCTTTGCACCTAAAATCACTTTCAGCTAGGCCAAGTCGTTCAATTTAAGTGATTTTTATATGCCAGTAGTGTTGTTAAATAGCCGGCAGAAAAAGACACAGTTCAATTGTCATGCATGTCAGGAGTCTGGCATATGCTCAGTTGGAGATTTAAACTTCCTCTTTAAAGGAGAACAATTAAACTGTGCATGAGGAAAGGAACACCAACATCATTTCTACACTGAAAAGCTACACTAGTTTCAAACTAAACTGGTGTCGACAGCAATGGACTCACATTTTGTGTTGGTTATACTCAATTTTAAGATGCTCCTAACTGACAAATCTAAACAAAAAGACGATTCTTACCGGCTCTGTTTGCACACATACCAAGTACAGCTGCACTGACTTAGCTGTATGAGTTTAAAATCACCCATTAGGTTAAATATTATGCAGATTTTCCACGTGGACACAGTACGTTGTGGATCCCATATGTATAAAACCTTAGGACCCGATTCTACAAACTGCTCATCACTTTATGTATATCCAGAACCCACTCTGAGCTCCAGTGTCAGCTGGGATGCTTAACAATAATATTTTTTTCCCTTTGTGTAAAAAAACAAAAAAGAAAAGAAAAAAAATCTGAACCCTTCCTTTATTTAAGGTAGGCCTCACAGGAATTCTTGTTATCACAAGCTGTTATGCTAAACAGCACACAATATACTTTCTTTTCCTTGCTTGCACTTCTTATACCCCATACAAGCATTAAAATTAATAAGTTGAAATATTTCAACTACCACTTAAAAAAAAATATCGCAGAGCAGCTGTTATAAGCACAATAAGCAAGGGTCTGTAAATGCTACTTTTTGAAGAAAATACAGTGTAAAAGATAGCTTTTCTTTTATATGGTGAAGGTGCCAGAAATTCCCTTACCTCTAGGTTCTCTGACACATCTGGGAAAATGGGGAAGAAACAAAAGAAGATATTTTTCATCTCTCAAATACAACTGGGAAATTCACTGCCACAAGATATGGTGGATGTCAAAAGCTTTTAAAAGCTCCAGAAGCAATCAGAGGAATTCGTGGAAGAAAAAAAGTAAAATAATAATAACAAAACCCAAATCCATCGAGACATAATAAAAAGAGCCAGGAAGTTCTGGATCTGCACGCAGTACCTGGGGCAGGTACACTAGGAAGGTATCACTGTAATAACTGTACCTGATGCATCTACCTAGGCACTCTTAGGAATGACCTACACTAAATCAAGCTTAGATGTAGTCTAATAATCCAGTTCTTCAATCATCACTGCTGAAACAAGAAGAATACAGCAGTTTTGAAATGGCTTCTGTATCAAAGCATGTGTTTCCATATTTAGAGCAGGACTGTGACTTCCTAAGTTGCCACAGACAGTGCTGCAGGCATTTTCCCCTAAGGCACAACTGAGTAACAGTAGGGTAAGCTCATTTTTCTGAAGATGTGGGCACCGTACTCAAGTGCTGCCTTCCAGACACTTTACGTGCCATATTCCAGTGTTCTTCAACCACAGATACTTTTGCCAAGCGACCAGCACACAAGTCATGTGCTTCTAGATGCGCAGAAACCTCTCGCATGCCCTGTGCCGCTTCACCACTGATGCACACCCGTGCAAGGAGGCAGGCAGAACACCTGGAGATCAAACTGATTTCCAGGGTAGGGGAAACCTTCGTGTACTGGAACTCAAGGAAACAGTCACACGTCACAATAGCAACAAAAACCATCAAGGAATGTCACATCTATTTGAAAAAAACATTTCATTTCTTCTAGCCAGTCTGGACAGGAACTGTATAAGTTTTCCTTCATCTGTATGCAAATATGCCCCTGTTGTGAAATAAAGGAAGCAGCAGTGGAAGATGAACTACTTGTAGCCTCTCTATCCATCAGAGTCTTTGCTTCTTTATGTAACAGGATTTTAAAAAACCCCAAACCTAAAACAAGACCGTTTATGCCAGAGCAGGATATAAACTTGCACACATTCTGTAACAGCTCCTAGATCTCCCAGTGGACACCTGGGTAAGAGAAGAAGGTGCTTTGTTTGAGGACATGCAGAATGGCTGGACAGGAAAAAACCACTTGGCTGAAGCAGTATGTTGTGACTGGACGTCTACATAGATTAAGGTAGGTTTTCTGTGGTTTTCCGGTAGACAGTTGTGACTGACACAATGCTAAGAAATCAGCCCTCCTCCTTCCCCTTCCTGTCTTATGACCTTTAGTGCCACTTGTTCAGGTTTACTGTACGCAGGAATTTATGAGGATTGCTTTTAGTTGGAAATGCAAAATAAGATCCTAAAGTCAAGACAGTCTTAGTTCTTGAAAAATGCTGTGAAAGTTTTTCTAATCTACCAAAAGTATCAGCTCTACTAACTCTTGCAAGATGGTAATAAAAGAAGTACAGAGTTTTGCTAGTATTTATTTCTAACTTTCTACTACTAGACACTTCCCCAGTATGGCTAGATGACTACGCGTTGTGTGAGAGAAGTTTCATGGATATTTATTAACCCAAATTTCACTAAGCCAAACTTCTGCATTTATAGTAACACTTTTAGACTCAAGTTCTGGAAAGCATTGCCACTCAGGTCAGATCAGTATTCTAATGTGAAGCATCTTTAAAGCACATGGTAAATCTTAATCATTTTAAGTCCCTAAGAGAATTATCCTAAGCAACTTCTAAAATTATGTCCTGAGAATTGGGATTTCAAAGTAAGCATTTCTAATCTTCCACGCATCAGTAGAAACCCTCCAGCCCTCAAAAGTAACCCCTGCCATGCTCCCCTTGGCTACTATACATTTTGGTTTAATTCCCCACTTTTAGGCTAGAGGTGCAGGAGGAGTACTAGCTTGGTCTGGGTAGTGATACTTTAATTTCCATGTCATTCAGATCTGCTGCAGCATTCAGGCAAAATGGCGGTTGTAATTCCAGCTTCCTTAGCAATCCACCATGACTATGATAGGCAAGGCTGTCAACATGGCAGCAACAGCTGTATATTCCAAACACAGAAGTGGTGGCGTACACAAAAACTCAGACAGCATTCACCCAGCAGCTAGTACACTGGTTACTCTCAGTCCCTGCAACTTTAACAATGGGAGTGAAGCTGTGCATAGATTGCCATGGTATTCTGAGCTCCTCAGCAGGACACCATATTGAGCATAAACTGGCTGTTTTAATAAAAATTGCTTGGCAACAGGGGTTTTGTACAATACAAACATTTCTACATAAAAACCCAAGGTAGCTTTCTCCATGTGATTACAGCCGGGTCCACAGTAATGCAGACCAGATGTGCATTCTGCATTCCAGCATATTTGTTAATCTGGAGGTTCTGTGTTGTACAGGGTGGAAAAACAGTGTACAGAATGATTCACATTAACCAGGTATGGCTGTTTTAAAATGGTCTTTATTATTCAGAAAGAAATTAATCGAGTTCTTTTGTTTAGAAAAAGCTCATTTATCACCTTAAAAACATTCCATATTCACAGTTTAATCTCTCTCGTATTTTATACTTGCTCCTGGTTTCAGACATTTCTCTCTGAATTTTTTTGTTGTTGTTATAATACCTTAAGCCTCATTCTGCCTGCCCACTGATTCTGCAGTGGGTGTAGCTGCATGCAATGATGCAGTTACTCATGCTCTTTATTTTCATTATGAGAAGGAGAATCAGGCTGAACGGTTATGGCATTCGTTTAATGCACAAAGTATATCTGTCAGATGTTACTCCTGTCACATCTGGTAAACTGGAATTTTCACCCTTAAAGTGAGGGTGGCTACATCACTGGGTAAGTAACTGAGTGGGAGGAGCTATAATCGAATACAACATGCAAGTCAGCAGAAGAGAAAACCTTGTATAGTTATTCCAACTTTTACTTTCCTATGGTATAATTCAAAAAAGTATCAGATCTGCTGAATCATCGATCTGTTTTCCCCTTTAATGTCATCTGCTTCTGTGATAGTATTGCCCAGAAGTGCTCTACTGCCAGTGCATCTCTTTTGAAAAGATTTTGCGTGCTACTCTAAACAGCAGTCTCCGAAATCTTCATCTTGTTTTCCTGCAAGGGCTGGTACAGCAGCATAACCTTTTATAAACTACTAATTGTGTTCGGGGGGGGAAAGAGAGAAAAGGAACTGAAAAGCCTGAACTTGCCAGTTCATTGTTTGGGAGGCTGCCTGGCCGCTTCATCTAAGTACAGCATTTTACAAAGTTCAAGCTGTGTTTCATTTCTCCGTTCTCCCAGCGCCCCAGCAAGCCGAGCCTGCGCCGCCCGGCCTCCCCCCGCAGCACGGCAGCCACATACGGGAGGAGGCAAGAAAGGAGTAGGAGGGGCTAGCGAGGACAAGCCATTTTACAGTCTCTCGGCATTCCAGTCCCCTGCCTAATTCCCATCTTTGGAAGAAAAAAAGAAGGGGGAGAGGACAGGCTGAACTTTTGACCTGTAGCGCAGACACCCAACCAGAACAGAGAAGAGTCATAAAGGTGTCTGTGCAGGGCCCTGATCTCACGACAATCGTCTGCAGCTTGTTTCCTCACCATCCTTCTCAAAAAAATGTTGATTACTTGTTTTATGATTGCCAGATGGTGGACTCTACTGAGAACCTTCTTCCATCCACAGTGACTGCCTGACCCCACATAAAACTGGAAGGGGCCGAACCTTTCCATACCCGTCCCACCACGGGAGGATGCAGAGACCCACAAGCCCTAAAGCAGCTGATCCCGTTTGTACCAATGTGTTTTCAATTCTGTGCAAGGAATTCATGCCCAGGTTTAGGATCAGCAGCAGGTTAGCTATTCCTAAAGCATTTACATTATACCCAAAGTATATAATAGGTTTAAGATGTCTCTCCTTGCCCTGAGAAGCAGATTTAAACTTTGATACTGCCATGTAAACAAGAGCTAGAGACACTGTCTTAGGGAGCATTTTGCAACTATTTCTCTTGATTGCTGTTCAACAAGTGAATGCCATCACCACACGTGAAGTAAAACTGCAATTTTAAAGATACTGGCTTGTGGACACACAAAAACGTACAACACCTATTCCAGAATCGCTCCCGTGTGGATACAGTACTCTAGAATAAAAGGCATTTCATGCCACAGTGCCTAGTGAGCTTCGACAGCAGAGCTCTGGAATACAGTCATTTTTATTCTAGCACGGGAAGCCCAGTCAGGGAGCTGTTATGGAAGATACACTGGACTCACTTTTCTTTCCGTTGCACCCAGTTTCCCTGCACGGACAGGCTCCGGACTTTCAACCACACCTGCTTGTGCTAAGACTAAGCAACACTGCAGAGCCTAGGGCAGGGAGGGAAGAGACTCCTATTTCTACTTCAGTCACATACAACTCTTACATCTTCTTTTGCAATAACTCTCCAGATTCTTTTCCCTGAATCCTCTTTTCCTCTTGCTCTTACCCATCGCCGTAACTGTTCAACTTGTGAATACACTACAAAGATCATTTTATCTCTCCCAAGCAGACACCAAAGAAACTGGAAAACCTCCCACTAAACCCCAAAAAATCTCATGAAATCATTTTCCCAATAAGCAGGAATTACCACTAGGGAGGCAGCAGATCCATCCATGACTCCATTGTAACAAATCTGGTTATTCATGCATCCTAACCATGTTCCTCTGGACATATCCTTGCTTAAATAGTGTCATACGCTGCTTCTGCTTCAAGGGCTGTTGTAAACCAGCCCAGCTTCTTTCAATTACTGCAGCTGCATAGATCCTTATTGCTAAAAATGCATGGACGCCAAAGGTTCTTCCTACAGGGACAGACAGGATTATGAAACTAAAGGAGCTACTATCACCCGTTTATCTGTATTGAAGCGGGTGGGTACACAACTATCCCGTTGCAAATGCCACGAAGGTGATACAAGGAGATATATTTTGTTTAAGATCCACTTATAAGAGGCTAAGACTACGTATACCCACTTGCTTATCATAGCTCAGCTGATGATGAGGTATGGCAATTCAAATGCCACTGACTGTTTGTACATAACTTGACTTTTCCAGTACTCAATCAGAATGAGCTTTTCACTGCAGACAACATCATTGATAAAATGGAGTACTGACAAACTCGAGGAACTGAAGTCCCTTAAGGCTATTAAACACAAAGACATAACTTCCAACTTAGGAAGCCCTTATGCCATACATGACTGGAGTATGTATTGGTGAAAAGTATCTCTGTATGCTTAGCCTAGTCTCTTCTCTTTCCTTCAGCATTTACTGTTGTCCACCTTCCGAGACAGGATACTGGTTTAGATGGATGAGCAGAATGGTCATTCTTACATACCACAGTTAATAAGGTTGGGTTTTTCCCTTCTAACTCCAGCCCACAACCAGTTCACACTCAGAGCTGAGTCACTTGGCCTTACTCGGTTATTTCATTCCCTCCTTTTCCATTACTCCCTCTGCCATTTTAACTGATAAAACCCCAAAGTTCACAACCTCACTGTCCTAGGATTCCCCTCAGATATGGTATCCTCCCCCACATCAGTGATAAATAAGATGTACAGGGATGCTGACTGCATCATCCTCTAATCTCCCCCCTGACATACCAACAAGCCATAAAGTTTAGTGTGACCCCCTTTCTGTTGTTGTTTACAACACAATCCCGCTTTAGCTTCTGTCTTGAATAGCTATCACGAAGGTCAGTTGGACCTAATTGCTCTGGGTGCCTCCTAATGACCACAAATAGCACCTTTTTAATGAGCAGAGAAGGGAGAGAAAGAAAGAAAATGAAAAAGAAAAGAATTCAGCCTTTCAAAACCAGAGAAAGCCTCAACTCCAGCTTCTCTCAATTACGCACATCTTTAACTTCTCATGAACTTTACTAGGAAATGCACAGACAGGAACTCAGAAGGTATCTTAATTTTTACCACCTACATTTAATTAGGGGATTGATTCTGCTCTCACATACTTCGGTTGGATTTTATTGCTCCTTGTGTTCTCTTTATTCAGTGTGGTACAGTACAGGATTGTAACACAGTAGCATACATTCACCATTGCTATCAGGAAGCCACACAGTCACACATGCAAAATGAGTACCTACGGTTGGTTTAGGTAGAATCTCTTATTTATATGCAGATTTGTTCAGGTTTAATCATGCTTTAAGTTTTATTTTTCTTGTATGGATTCATGCCGGTCTGATATAATTTTCTACACACGACACAGTCCCAGGAGACTTTGTAATACTCAGGACTTATATTTTCCTTGTGATTCCGATCTTACTCTTGCTGAATAACAAGCCCAAATGTTAGCAGGCATCCTCAAAATAACACAGAGTCCTTCACAGAACAAAACAAAAACAAAACAAACCCATACACGTGCATAGTATGTTAGACTAGACAACTTCAAACAAATTTCTGTAGGTTGGATACAACAGAATTAAAATTTTAAATTACTCATGAAGGAGTTCCAAAAAGAAATCAGTTTAATGGTCAATGTAGTCCAATATTCAGTAATGACCAGAATGAAAGAATATGAACATGGTTTCCCAATTGTTCCACTTGGGGATGATTACACTTTGCTAATCTCTTCTCTTAGAGGTATACATTGTTCTGGAAGGGAAAGTTTATTTGCCTCAAAAATGAGCCTTGAGTTCTTTGGGAAATTCAGCTTCACCTTTGTTGGCTCTTCCCCTTTCCCTACTTCCAGAAAAATGGAAGGGTTTCTAATTCTGTTCCCATGAGGAGTGCGCCTTATTCACTCCTATGACAACTGATACATTGTTTGGCAATACTGAGTTCTCTTGCTATTTTTTGTAAAACCTACATAGAGTTGGAAAGTAAATTCTTAACACACCTTTTTTCTGCCATTTTTGGTTTAGGATTTTGTATTTTGTTTTTCTTTTCATCTAACATCTGGTCAGCAAAAGGGCTGATACATTCCTCTTATTTATGGCATGCATGTAACTTACATCCCAACCCTAAACAAAGACCACATGAATCCTTCCAATACTGCCACAGAGTCTGATACTTTTAAAATACTTATAAAAATGCAGGAAGTTATTTACTGAATTTAACATGCACTTCACCTATAAATAAGTTAACACCGGGGAGGGAGGGGAAAGAAGGATTTTTCTATTAATTAACACTGTGCTGGGAAACATTTTGAGAAAGGGGAATGTGGATACCTTTTATAGTGGCGCCTGAACACAACTGGACTGCCTTAAAAAAAAATTAGGAATTTACACACACCCCTAATTTTCCTTTAGCAAAGTAACAGATCATCTAGAAACCAGTCCAACCTAGAATGAACACTAGCCAGTCAAACTATGTACAGCTGAACTAGAGGAAAGGAACGTGAATTCAAGGCTTACTCTAAAGCAAGATATGTGAAGTTTCAGTTTATATACAGTCAATTCTTGCTATACTTAAGAGGTTCAGGTAAATAGTTAAGTATCTCCTTCAGCATCTTCGCTATAAAGTAACATACCATAAGCATGTTTCATTAAAATAAATACTAGTTTGCAAAGCGTGTTTCTGCAGAAAGCTCTCGTAACATGTAATGCCATATAGATACTTCTCCCACACAAATGTGGAATACAGTTTGGGGAGAAAGCCAGAGCTACACACAATTTCTGTTTCACAAAGAAACACTGTATGTGGGAAAGAGTATTGTGATGTGTCAATCTAGTGCTGTTTAATTCTCCCCGCCCCATAATTTACACTTGTAAGAAACTACTTTGAATGCAGCTCAGGGCATTTTGATAGTCATCCAAATTTTTATCTTTCTTCTCCTACACTGAGGTTGGCTTTGGGGTTTTCTACTTCTTCAAAGAGGCACCACATTACCAAACGGGATCCTGCTTATTTTTTTTCTGTGTACAAAGAGCAACATAAGTTCTTCCAACACCTCACCAGGCCAAAGCCAGTATATGGTTTTTCTTTAAGGTAAATCTTCCTTCTGCTACTGACTAAAAGCTCCACTCAAGCAGACTATAACCCCTTGTTCCAGTTATCTGCTGAAGTGTCAGGGAAAGGAAAATTCTGAACATTACATTTGCTATCTCACCTGTAAAGACAGTACAGCATTGCCAAAGTCCATATGCATCCATTCAAATGGGTAGAAGAAAAAACAAACAAGCAAAGCACCACCAAGAGCAGCACACAGATCAGGCACTTATTGGGAAAACTGAGGCAGGCTCAGAAGCAAGACATCAGGGAGAGAAAGGATCGCTTCACACAAAACCAGAGCTCCACATTGCCTGAAATTGACCAGATACACATTAACTTTTCATAATTTTTTGTTCATGAAATTCTGTATTTCTTGAGAATTTTGCTATCTAGTTAATAGTGGTTATAGCTGCATGTCAGTCAATGCAAAGGCACACTAAGGGAGCACATGCAATAATACAGGTCTGAAAATTAAACCTTTCTAACTATGGCCTAGGTGTTCCTGGAGTTATATTAAGGGTACCAGCTATTAAAAACAAACAAAACAAAACTAAAGAAAACCTTGACTTAGAACTCTAACTGACATCAGTTGGACATTCATGTGCCAATTTATGTGGCAAGGAACCACAAAAGAGCTTGCAGAACAGATTCCTATATTGTTCACATACACCCTGAAATTATATATGCATGGTATTTCATCCTCACTTTTGACTAGCCCCAATAGCCTTTTAAGGAAGAGCAGTAACTTAAAGTTTGAGGCCCATTAATCATAGAATCACAGAATGGTTTGGGTTGGAAGAGACCTTAAAGACCATTTAGTTCAACCTCCCTGCCCTGGGCAGGGACACCTCCCACTAGACCAGGTTGCTCCAAGCCCCGTCCAACCTGGCCTTGAAGACCTCCAGGGATGGGGCAGCCACAGCTTCTCGGGGCAGCCTGGGCCAGTGTCTCACCACCCTCACAGTCAAGAATTTCTTCCTGTCATCTAATCTAGATCTCCCCTCTTTCACTTTAAAACCGTTACCCCTCATCCTATGGCTCCAGTCCCTGATCAAGAGTCCCTCCCCAGCTTTCCTGTAGCCCCTTTAGGGACTGGAAGGGGCTTATAAAGTCTCCCCAGAGCCTTCTCTTCTCCACGCTGAACAGCCCCAACTCTCTCAGCCTGTCCTCATAGGAGAGAAAAACCTACACCCCAACAGATGAGATCTCAGACACAAAGCTTCCTTTATATCCTTGTTAATTGGGATCTCCAAAATGAAATGGTGTAACATCTATTTTTACCCCTGGGAAATGACTGAGAGGAAGAAGGGAAGAAACAAACATGAATGAGAGATTAGATAAATGACATCTAGCTGCGCACTACAAAAACCACCTCTTAAAAATATCTGTTTTTTTCTTCTCCAGTCTTGTAAATTTCAATAAAGCATATATTTATCTAAAACAATGTAAATTGTATGGGTCACCTCAGGTTCTCTTATCATAGTGAATCTCTAAAGTATTTGTGTATTTCATTTTCTACCAAAATTGTAGAGTCCATACAATGTTAGCACACAGAAATTAAGATATAATTTTAAATTATTTACATAGCTATCAAAAATGCCAGTACAGACACATGAAAACGAGTTGAAAGTCATATTGCCTCCAACACAGAATCCCATCAAAAGCATGGAAAATATTTTAAAAGAAAAGCTTTCTGACATAAGCCTGGTATTAGTTTCTTTCTCACCTCCTTTTTAAGCATCTCATCGTCCTCCTAACTACAGCAATGACAGCTGTATAGCTGACTGTCCTAATCCATCCATACCCTTAATAATATTCCCTGCACTGTGCAGTCTTCCGCATGTTAGCTATCACATTCATCAAGGCTCATCTGGGACATTCAATAGAGGTGGTAAGACCATGCAATACCATCAACATGCTTATTTGGTAATTTTCCAGGCATGTAAAGAGCACGTAACAATTGCCTGATAGGAAAACCTAAGCGGGGTGGATGTAAAGTAACTTCAGAAAGAATCCAGATTTCCTAAAACAATGAGTGATTTTGGGAACCTTTATGTTTGGATATTCTCCTTGGGATATATTAGTAGGCCTCTATTTTCACAGCGCAGGGCATACATCTTCTGAAAATCAGACCCCAAGGGAGTATCCCGAAGCTGAAAACCCAAAAATTGAAAGAAGGGGAAAAGAGACTAGCTGTACTTATCTAAAGCAGTACAGATTAAAGCAATCCAAAAAGTTCTAGCAGCGTCTAGGGAGGGAATCAAGTCGCAGGGCACCTACCAAGTCTACACTCAGTTAATCCACGACTGCACTACTTCAATGGAAGCTGGCAGGTCAGCCTCCTCATTGACTACACCGTTTCCTCTGGGCACTCATACTGCAGCTTGCTGCTTAAAACAAGAGACTGGTAGTCATGACACCCAGCTTTTATTCTCAGGTCTGGAGATACAATGGGGAAGTCAGAGCACCACACTGGAGGTGAAGACTCGCTGGTCCTCGGCTGCGTGCCAGGAGGAAGAGCTTATCAAGTCATCAGAACACAGCAGAGCCTGGACTCTCGGCTTCTAATTGCAGGTCCACCAGATAACTTCTTGTGTGGCCACAGACAAGCCATCAGGTCGTTCTCTATCTCAGTTTACTCCTCGAAGGAGCAGATAAAATAAAACTCTTTGTCAGAGGGTCACACAATGGCTGTTTAACATATGTAAATGATTCTAATAGTCTCAGGCAAACTAAGCAGGAAAGGCAAAGCACTGCTGGTGGTATTGCTGTAACTGCAGTCCTGACAGCGTGTGATGTCACTGGGGCAGCGAATCTGAATGCTGAGCACACAGAAGTTTCTTTAAATGCAAAAGCAAAGCACTGTGAAAGGATTGTATTCCTAATCATGCCTCCTGTCACAGCCCTGGCTTCCATTTGCCCTTAAATCCCAGTGCAGCAGCACCGTGTGCCTGTGCGAAAGTGCATGCGTGCCTAGCCTCTCCTTTTGACAAGAGAATCCAGCAAATCCTTCCAGACAGCATTAGGGAGGAGAGGAGACGCTACCAGATCAAAACAGCCACCTGAAGTGACCCCTCTTCTGCTTCAGAGACACTTACAGAAGCTTTGTGCAGGAGTGGGAACGACAGGAATGCGGCACGACAGGAGAAAGCTCTCTTGCCAACAGGTTCCTTTTAGCTGATTACAGGCAGGTTCTTCTCCAACACACTCGGAGGTAATGGGCCTGCCCTTTAAAAGCCACACTAATTATCAACTAGCTAACGTACTCCAAAGAAGTGGCACCACAAATGTAAGAAGGGACACATTTCACAGAGAAGTAAAGTACAGCCTCTTCTGTATACTGGACCTGAAAAGTTATACCACAACAAAACATAACCCACTGAATGTTCAGACACATCAGAAGTATCCCTCATTCAGTCATCAGGAAGCCTCTAGACAGAAGAAAAAAAAAATATATATATATACACACACACACCTACAGCATGTTTATTCCTGCTTGGCCCAGCTCCTTTGCCTAACTACAGTGTTTAAGAAATGCTGTCTGAGGGACTGAGATACATGCTTAAGTTCTGTGGCTGATTAAGCATATGCTCCTGACTCAGAGAGTAAAAGAGCGAGCTATCTGGAAAAAATTGTATGCCAGGATCAAAATAAACTCTGGGAAATAAAAAAAAAAAAGTAACACCTTTTGAACTAATCTATGCAAGTAAAAGTGAACAGACTGGACTAAGATTTACTAAGAGTTTTGGTTTATTCATTTTGTTTTCTGAGTATCTCCACAGTCTTAATGGAAAGTGGCAAAGGGCATTCTGAAGATCTTAAACGCTCTTTATCCTGCAGCGACCCAAAATAGCATCTTGTGATGTACTTGTGAAATTCTAAAGAAGCCGCACAAAAGCCTAGAAGCCACAGGCAGTGGAAAATGGAGCACAGCAATGCAACTTATGATCACACAGACCACAGGAACATATATAAGAGGAGAAAAGAGACGCATTCATTCTCTAAATGAGTAGTGAATGGGAGCCTGGGAACTGCATGTTTGGGAGACCTTTAAAAGGGACTTTTAAAGACAGAGCACGGGCTTTCCCAGCACTGACCTGCCACCAGTAAATCACTGAGTTTGCTGGCTTTTTACTACTAGTATCGGCCTGCTTGAGAGCCTCAACAGTTTTCATCAGTATCTGACTTTAATTGCAAGCTGCTCCCAGAAGATACTAGGGCACAGATGAAAGAGTGCTGAACACTTTTAAAGGCTTTAGCCAGGGACCTGTGCTGTGGGTAATTTAATTAACAGTTCAGCATCCAGCACATGACTGCAGCCAACTCTGATACTGCAAGTCTTCAGTCCCCTGGAGAATGACCTATGAATATTCCAGAAGAGAGAATACATCTCCTCTTGCTTACTGATTGTTCCTAGACAAGGTCACTAAGTGGAATACCACTGTGCTTCCTCTCCTCATTCTTCTTCTTACATTAAAAGTTTTTCCTTTATTACATGAAGGAAGTGTTCTCTCCCAAAAGATGTTCCTCAGAGGACTGAAAGCAACGCTGTACCACTGCCCATCCGGCTGCAGCCATTCAGGTTCTATGATGTTAAATTAACACTTGGCGTTACTCAGAGGTGCCCTGAAACATGGTGTAGAACACCACCCACAGCACTTCCAGAGATGTTCTAGAAGTTATGGCTGAACCAAGACTGCTTACAGGAATGGACCATGAAGTATTTCTCAATCTTTTCAAGTAGATTTCACTAGAACCTGGTGACCTCTCCTCTTAAAGAGGAAAGAGTAAAATACACCAACAAAAGAGGGGGAGGAGAGATTCTTGCTAAATCCCCTTTCTGCGAAAGCAGAACTGTCTCTTTGAATCTGCATTCAGGTAGTTCTGCTTTTGCTCAGTTCAAATGGGAAACCAATAGAAAAAGAGAGAGACAAACAATATGAACAGCCTCTGTGGCTCCACAGAAGAGCCACCTACCAAGCTCCTTCAAATATCTTGAGATGAACACCATGGATTTTGGCTCATTTAAAGCAAGATGTGAAGGAGAGCAGGTTGCTGAATATTTTGCTTTATCTCAGGAGAGCAGCAGAAGGCTGCATGTCTGAGAAACACGGAATAGAAGACAGTTACCTTGTCTTCTTCAATTGGCTGCTTTTTTCCCCCCCCCTCCTTTCTTTCTTTTCTTTCAACACTCCTGGACAGAACCGCCATGCTCCCTGTTTCTCCATGGTCACATGGCTACAGATTTTCCAGAGGGTCAGTGCAGTTTACAATTTCCAGTCTTGTATGGCAATCAAGAGATGAAACAGAACAGATTTTTCTTCAAAGGAATTACTAATGTGAAATTACTTTCATCTATCAAGTTTTGGCATCAAGTGCAAAGAGATATCTAAAACTTCAACGGCATCAGCAGGCACAAATAGGAGTTGGAAGCTGCATTTCACTATCATCTTATTCAAACAGGTGACGTCTTACCCCATCACAGCCATTTCAAAGAACAAAGCAATCCTGTAAAAAGAAGCTGAAAAACTTGATTGACCTTGCTCTGTGCTCAGCTATCCATAAGCACGTCCATTCACATCAGCAGAAATAAAAGGTGTCAGAAAGGACAAATTTGGGCTATCACTACCTACCAGCTGCATGTCACATCTAGAAACAATTCTAAAGTTTTGAAAAGTTACTTGTATCTTTCAATATTGGTAATTTTAGAGTGTATGCATTTGGTACATTCTGAAAAGCAGGTCAATACCAGGCATGTCCAGATGTACACACAAACTCACTAGGGTCTTCTGAAAATCATAGGCAATGAGCAAATTATGCTCTAGTTATGTCACTGTACATCCAAAATCAGTGGAGTTACACAGGCTTTTCACTGAAAGCAGTCTCTGCCCTATTTACTGTATCAACCACACACAAAGCACAACTGACATCTTACTGGCAACAAGCTGAATGAGAACATGCCTATCATAGCTAGCATTTAACACTATAGATACATGTATTTCAGAGTTACTATTGTTTTCTTGTCCCTCTCAAGAGAAGAGATTCCCCATCCCCCACCCCTCTCCACCTCATTTCCATCTGGCTGACACTGCATTAATGCTAAACCTCCAGCTGGATCCCACAGTATTGTCTTGAACATTTTGTTCCAGCAGAGCTGAACTCTCGGAGACTCTCAGCTCTAAACACAAATCACAAGGCTTTATGTACATACAAGAGCAGCCTCTCAATAACAGACTGTGCCCCTGGTACCGTGGCGGACAGGCTGGAAATAGGGCTAGTTCATGGAAGGAGGCCAGTTGTTGTGCTATGGGGTTTTTTGTTTTGGTTTTTAGACACTGCCTCTTTTCACAGAACGCAGACAAACGGGGGAGACTCTCTCTCTTTCCCTAATGAGAGGGGGTTTACTCCGGCGCTCTTACATCCTTCCCAGACTGTGGTTTGAGGGTGGGAGCCACCCTCACACAGTGCTACGCTAACACAGTATTTTTAAAGCAGGATTCATTGAAATAGGTAAGTGAACTGAAAGAGCCCACAGCACTCAAGTCAGTTCCGTATATTTGCATTTTTCCTCTCCTCCAGTGAAATGTATGACAGCCTCTGGCCAGAACAGAAGCCAAAACACAGGACTAACTGGGAAATGCTTGACCTCCACCATCTCCAGCCCAGGTCAGATGCGTACCAGTAAAGATCAACTGGACCAGGCTCCCACCTAAGTTACCAGGAAACATTTGTCACAGGCAGTACCTTGCATTTATGAGGGCAGGCAGTTTCCTCATGACTACTTCAAGCAGAAAGCACAATGCCTTGCAGTAAGAGTTAACAGGACTGGGCTGTTCTAAGACTTTGCCCTCATCAAACATGGTAAGAGGCCTCCCATGCTGGAAACTCCTATGACCCAGTTAAAAAAGACAGTGACCCAATTCTATTATGACAGGAATGAAGCCCTTCTAATTTTCTCGAACAAGAACTGTTTCAACTAAACAATTCAATTCCATTAGAAGCAGCCCTCTCACAGAAGAGAAATTTGCAAAATTCCTTTTTGATTGCCATAGATTTACCCTTTCATAGGGCCATTTGTGCCAGTGTATCTTCAAGTGCTTTGCAAATTAAGAGAGCATATATAATATAGAATAATTGCCCATATTCAAATCCCCCTCTTGCTTTCAAAGGTAAGAACTTCAACGTCAAACCAGAATGAGACCTTTCCAGTAACCATCTGCACTGTTATGAGTGGTGCTTTCAAGGCAATATTACTCCTAGTAAGAAATATACAAACTATTTCTCATTTACACTAAACTCCCTTTGTCACCTGAGCAGAAAGGTAATGCAAAAGTGCCATGAAATGCATATACGCATATTGGAAAGTACCTTTTGTACTTCACAAAAAGATACTTTTGATGAAAGCTGTCTGACAAGACCTTTGCATAGGAGAATCAGGTGCTAAGTGACACACATATATCACTGCAAGTACGAATATGACAACGTGAAAAGTCAGCCGCAAATACAGAGAGGAAGTGCTAATCAGTGCACTTGTGTTTAAAACAAGGAAATGGAGTCTTTATGTGAAACTTTTTTACTGTTGTGGAAAGTTCTGATTTACACAAATCCTCAACCTGAAGCCTACTGATGATGCAATTTTAAAAATGAATTAGCTATATCAAGACTTTTCAAACCTATCCTTACAATTCAAAGCAGAGAACGAGTTGGGGGGAGGTGGAGAAGGGGAAGGACAAAGGAACAGGTTAAACAAAATTTCTTACTCCTTTAAACAGGCACCACCAGCTATGTAGCATCTGGCGGTTTAGTACAGGTCACCCCACTGTGATCACACGACCCTTACAGGATCAGGAGTAAGAGAGCACACAGAGCCATGACAAAAAACAAAAACCTCCTGAACCTTAAAATGAAGAAAGAGAATTCAGCCAGCAACTTCTGTCTCTAGTTAAAATCAACCAGACTTTTCTCTTTTGTATGTAGCACATTGCTTGCAATCTGGGAAAGGTATGTTCTGGATCCAAGAAAGAGATGTATTTCCCTCAAGACAACAATTAACAAAAAGCTTGAAGTTCATTCCATCTTCCACCACTGAAACTAACTTTCCTTTCTCCAAACAGTAATCTGAATATTGGGCCAAAATCGTAAATTATGAGTTACATAAAGAATTTGTTTAATTCAAACCGCTGATACCAGCATGCTCATTTGCTTACAAGGTAAAGCACATTCATTTTAAACCACACAAATAGAGAACTTTATAAGAACACATGCACTTACAAAAGCTCCACCACTGCAAATGTTAACACATATAAAACTTAGAAACTTCATGTGAAATCTGTAAGTATGCTTATGTGAATAAAGGTATGTATCTTCTAAGAAGTCACATGGAGAGGAAAAATACCATTGTTTCTTTCAAAGATTTCATCAAGACAAATATGGCTTAAGGAAATCAAGAAACCTAAGACACAAAGTGCACACGGGATGGCCCTGCAAGTGAGGCAATCACTGTACAGAGATGTTACCCAGGAACATTTCAGATGATTCGTTTGAAGACTGGACACTATCCAATCGTATGAAGCATTTCTAGTTTACAGTTTCTGCGATCAAGTTAAAAATCAAAAGTGTTTCTGTAACCAAACTGAACAACCTCCCCAATAGCCTTTATCATAAGCCTGAACTAAAAAACCTTGAGTGCACAGAGAAACCCTCTAGAAAGTCTCAGTTGAGTCTGAGCTGAAAAACAGTTGCAAGAACGAGTCCCAGAAAAGGGACAGGGAGATAAGTAGCCATGCACGCCCGAGTATTTTCAGCTAGCCTAGAAATCCATTCACGTAGGGCTTTCGGGAGTTTGGGGCAGGGGGGGAAAGTAAGCACCAAATGTTTTACTACCATAATTAAATCCACTTATTTTATCACAGAACTCCCCTAAATTGTGCAAAAATCCACTGCACCTCTTGAACCATTCAACTTGATAGGACTTGTGGAAGAGACAGGGCTATAGCACTCTAAAAATTTCTAACAAACTGATAAGAACAACAGTGACATTCATTCTACACCAGTTTATGTTTCTTCTTCATGTCACAAGTTCACTTTTCAATTCATTATACCCACAATGTGTGCAGTGAATACAACGAGGTTTTAGAAATGAGTGCTAATATCCTGGCCAAAAAGCACGAACAAAAAACATCAGAATAGGAGGAAGCACAGTTGTTTATTCACATCAGAGTTTTTTGACAGGTCTCTATCTGACCTAAACTTGCCTTGCCAACACAGTAGACTAAAATCTAAGATTGCTGGCTCTAAACATCGGAGATGTTATCTGATAGCTGTCATTATACAATTGACTCATATCACCTGGGAAGACCTACAAACTAGAAGGCTAGAACATTTACTGTAAAGCACTTGGTACTCACACACCTCTGTCTGTCAGCAACTTCAATCCAAACATGAAGTCCTATGACAACTCAATGCAAAAAGGCTTTTTTTCCTTCTTCTTCTGGTTTTGGGTTGGTGGTGGTGTTGTTTTTTTTTTTTNTGGTTGTTTTTTTTATTTGTTTATTTTGTTTTTTAAATAGGACAACTGAAACAGAATGAAATACTGGCAGGGCTCTAGAATAACACCCATAAAACCTTAAAAAAATTTTCACTAATTCTTCACGTGGCATCTGGGAACAGATACATATGATAAAATAATCAGTGTTTTCCTGTATGAGCACCAGCACCACTACAAATCAGTGCAGTAGATCAAACTAAAGTGATGGCCATATCAAGTCACTCTGAGCCACATTTCCATCCTCAGCACATTGTAGTTTGCAACAAGAGTATATAAGGCAAGCTTATGGCCATATTTTTCATAATTTTCTGCCAAAGAAAATTCTCCCTCAACAACACAGGTCTGCTATGGTCTCCTTTACGATGTTCCTGGCCTTTTTCCACTCTGTGTAAAAGATCAAATGAGATGAGGATCACATCCTTCTTTCCTTTACAAATTGGAAACCCTCCCAGCTATGACCACTCTTTCAAAGCAGCACAGCTGCACTGCAGTATTGATTAAAAGAGGAAGTTTTCCTTGACACCACAAGAGTGACACCCTGGAGACAGTGGTTGTGCAACTTTCTCTTGGGTCTCTGTGCTGTTGATTTCCCTGTCAAAGCTCAGTTGTCAGGATTCAAAAATAAAACTATAGCACAACATTTCATCATTATTTCTCTCCTTCTCCCTCCACAATAAGAATTGTATTGCAGGATCTCACAAAAAGGTCTACAGAAAAATAATACGTACTTAGTTTGACGAGAGCATTTCTAGGCCCAATCCCCAGAATGCTATCAAAAGGACTGCATACTCAGAATAAATGTATTTTTCTTTTAACACAGTGCTAATTAGAGCAGGAGAAATTGGGTTTGCCACTTTCTCTTCTGAGGATGTCAACAGCTTCTGAGGACAACACTCCTTGTCTCTTCCACTACCTAAATTCAGAGCAACCACAAGCCTGTAATGAGTTGTGTGTGAAGGCCAAGGTGAGGAAACGTCTTAGCACCTTTCATACATATTCATAAAGAAGCAACAATTCTCAGCAATAATACAATCCCATATATATGGAAAATGCTTCACAAAAATCCTCTTAACACATCTGTTGGGCAGGGAGGTAAACATTGTTAGTCCTGTTCCACAAAGAAGTGAAGTAACTTGCCCAAGGTCACCCAGTTAAATGGTGTCAAGAGCTGGGACTATAAAAAAGTTCTCTGGACTCAATCTTCTGCCCTACCCACTAAAGCAGTATTACCTCCCTGCACTTTTGGTAATAACAAGGGGAGGACAGTTCCTTCCTCACCACCCCAAACAAGTTAAACCTAGCAAACATCAAGTAATTTCAGAGGAGGAAAGAATGAACTCCTGTGTAGTTAATTCCAGGAGCTGATCCAGTCCAGGCCTGCCCACAAACAGAAGGAAATTCTTTCACATACACAGGAAGAAGAAAGAAAGAAAGAAAGAAAAGAGGAAGAAAGACAGACGTGAAGTGCTACATATAGAGTAAAGCTTTAAAGCTTCGTAATCTCTGAACAAGAGATAAAACAGATTGAGTGCCCCAAGATCGTCCCAAGAACTGAGCTGCCTGAATAGGGATGCAATTTTTAAAGTACATCAATTTCTTGCTAACCTGACTTACCCTACAAAGCCTCCAAGGTGTGCTTGTGGCTTTAAATATTTTCTTGTTGCTGCTTTGAAGGCAAGAACAGACATGATCTCCAAAGCATCCACTGATATGCAGTTGGGGGGGGGNGCTAGCTGAGAACTGTCAGATTGTGTTTGCCATCAAGGAATGCCATTTCCCAATGCCTGCGTTTAACTCTGGAATGAGATGCACGCTGCTGCTGACCCCTCTGCTGACATTCTATAGACTCCCTTATCTCATCAGCCCTTGAGCATCCCATCCTCACTCCTCCGCGTTCTTGTTCCCAAACTGTCAATCTCTCTGCAATGACTCACAAGGTTCTGAACCCACCATTCGCCTCTATGAGTCTTACTATTTTTTCATACATGTCCTTCTGGTTTAGATTGAGAGGCGTCTTATTCTTCTTAAACGTTAAAAACAAAATTAAAAAGAATACTGAAAGCAATGTGCCCTCAGCACAACAGCCTCCCCGAAAGCACTGCATACTTCAAAGAAAAACACAAGAATCTAATTCTGCTTTCCAGTTAGAGTGCTGTAAATTAGGAACAATTCTACTGAAGTCAATCAAGCCACAATCATTGTAACAACCACCGTGAGCAAAAGCAAAGTGGGGCCTGCCTGTGGGCAGATTTCAGGAGTGACAATGGATTAGAAAATATATTGCAAGGGTGTATTAAAGCTTAGGTCAGCTTTACTGATTCTCTATGTATTCCCCTTACAACCCACTTGAAACTAGAATTTGCTTCACCTACGTTATAATCCTCATCATTATATATGACAGTTGAGTTGTTTATGCATTTATTGGATTAGACATTCAGAAGCAGTGGTGCAACCACCCCCTGTGCACTACTAACACAATTCTGAGGAAGGTGGAGTGGTTCGAGATGGATGCCAACCAAAATTCCAACACAGGCTTCATTTGTCATACCTGCGTGGCATGGATGCATCATCCACCATGGATGGCTTCAGTTCTTTACCTTCTGTCACCTCACAATTTGGATTATCCCATATTAAACCAAAGGCTCACTTAAGACAGCATTTTAAACTCGTAGAGTTCAGCAGTCGGTAATGGAACTGTTCTAATGCCTCCTCATCCAATCTCACTGCGCAGAGCAGGAAAAAGAGAATGGAATAAATTAAGACAGACCTGCCCCCAGAATTTACTTAGATGCTTTCATATTCCTTAAGCTACCGAGTAACTTGACCAAAATGGAAAGGGTTAAAGGAAACCTGGCATGCTTATTTTTCAGAGCATAGAACCAAACACAAACATGCACATCCATACATTATTGGATTTGCTGGTTTAATCAGCAAGTACCAGTGACTCAATTAGCCTCTTAGCAGTGCCTAAATGCCACTAATTCAGCCCGCTGGCTGCTGCAGCATACATATACAAGCTTGTCCCTTTAGATTTAGCGGTAACAGCACCGCTATTCTTCTCCTGACAGCACTAGGGGCCCAGACAGTCTCCTCCTCCCTCTCTCTTTTTCTCTGTTCTGCCAACCACACAGAAAGAAAAGACCCCAGGGCTGACTGTGTGTGAGCGTTGAGTAGGAGGAAAAAGGAAGAGGGAGACACTATTTCTATTCATTTTACAGCTTCATCCATCAAAAGCCTTTCTAAAAAAAATGAAAGATGCATTCCCAGAAGCTCATGGTTTAGAGCAACAGCCTAATAAGGTGTTAAAGAAAAGATACTGACCTAATCTGTAGCAGTCACATCTACTACACAAAAGTTTATCAAATTACAGAAGCTAGGGCTGAAAAAGTACTATTTTATTCTAACTCATACTCCCACCATTGCTAGTCTGTTCCTTATATTGTTTGTTTTTAGGATAAAGCACCAACATGTAAACCATACTCTTAACTGAAACTTTCATACCTTTGGCAATCTCAAATAATACATAATGCCAGCGAACAAATCAACCAACCAACCCCAACCTGCTTTTTCTGTACACTCAACAGCACATTTGTTCAGTTAATTTTTGTGACTCTTCCTTACATAATGACTAATTTTCAGGCAGATTGATTCCCTGGTGAGCTGTTGCACATTGTGCAGCCATAAAAGCACTAGTGATAGTCAAATAAAGTGACAGGAACAGTAGGCTGGTGTTAGGGCAGAAACCAAAAGGAGTTTTGGCACCAAGTAGGTATACGTCAAGTTAAAGTGACCAAGCAACTACGGCTTCAGAAGTATTGACTCAGTATGAACAAAACGTGCTGTCAAAACACAACGTGTCAGAACTGAGCCCATCAGATCTATCTTACCTGATGACTATACATAGAATTACAGGTCATGAGAAACACAGGAGATCTCAGAGGAGGAAAAAACCTTTGCTAATTAACTTACAATGTGGAAAGCAGAGTATTCTTACCCAGAAAACAGAGCAAAAGACACATAAACTCTTCTCTCTTCCTCATAATCCTTCTCATGACTTAAAAATGAAGGCTCACTAAAAAATGGTCAAAGGTGCATTCACTCCAGGTTTGAGAGCCACGACATTTGAAAAGGAGGCAATATTGCTTTAAATCCCTCCCAGCAGCTTCCCGGCTGACAATCACTTGGCATCCAAAGGCTAGGTAGGAACTTGGCAACCACACAGGATTTCTACAACAGTATTTGCAACATAAAATGAAACAAACAAACAGAAAAGAATACTCCTTTCAAGTACTAGACAGTAAACAGGCCTTGCACTCCCACTCCCCTTTCCTCATTAATATTCAACAGTTTAAAATAAAGATGTACCAAAAAACCACCAGGGAATCCAGGGAATTCATTAAGCCTTCAGTATTTCAGTTCACCAGCCTCTGACTTCCAATCAGCTGAAACTGGAAAGTCATTACTTCAGCTGCAGCCCGGGTCAGAGGAAAGACTAATCTCACACTCACAAAGGTGCCAGATTTCAGGTTCAGGATGAATGCAGGGTGGTTTTGGAGGTATCAGGGGCTAAGGAGAATGCAGTATCTTAATTAAGGAAAACCAAACAACCTGTCCCCAGCAAACAAGGACATATACTTAGCTAGCAAAAATCAGTGTTTCTTAGAAGACGACACTCGATCCACACAATATGAAAACTGTAAATAGCATGGCAAAATGTGACCAAGTTTCCTGTTCTTGTACGTATACTTGGATTTGATACCTCATTTTGAGAGATGATCAATGTATAAATTTTACATATCCTTCATACCTACCACCCAAAACCAATCACAAATACCTAGGTATCGTCTCAGTACAAATAGATACTGCCAAGACTATTCCAGAAGCAACACTAGCACAGTTCATACTACAGACCCCTCCGCCCCCTGCACAAAGCCCACATCATCTTTCCTGCACAAAGTGAGCAGAAATCGTTGCCACTTAGGAGAACTCCACGGGAAGAGTGTGCAGAGACAATATGCTGCTTGGTGAATCCCAGGAGCCAAGCACAGCTTCTAAAAATGGTCACAGATTTGCATGGCAGCTCCGTCTGTGTTGCTGTATCCACTGACCACATCCCTGCTCCTTTCACTGCCTGTCTGATAAATCCCTTTATACACTCACAAAGCCAGCTGCTCCCAGAGCACCCCATCTAGCAGGAACTGCTGCTTCTCCTCCAAGTTTGACTTTACAAACACAGCAGAACAAGACAAGCATATCTTTGTAGGAGGCTTTTTTGGTTTTGGGGTTGGGGTTTTGTTTGTTTTGGTTTTTTTTTAATAATCAGAGCTCAACCATCCAGGGTGTAGGTAACCTTCAGTGTCAGGATACTTTCTGTTTTGAAGGTGCCACAGAAATTATAAATCACGGCCTGATATTGGGCAAAAGCTGCATCTCCCTAAATACTGCAGTGAGCAGGCCAGACAGAAGTTCTACCCAAATGAAGAGAGATCACAATCAGATAAAATGAAACTGAAGACTGTTCAAAAACGTTGAGTAGGTGATGCTACTGCAGCTTATGGACATTTTGTCTTCCCTTGTCAGAAAAGCTGGCTTGCTAATTTATGGGCAGAGTGGGAAAAGCAGAGGGATACAGACAGACACAGAATACTTAAAACAGGACTCAGAATGGAGACAAAGCTCCCCTTTCACCTCCTGCTGCTATTTACCATCTGGGATCCTGAAAAGGGGGTGATGGGTAGTTTTGTGATAGGTTTGGCAAGGGGCAGGACATTTAGGATTTTCTATGTGTAACGAGGTCATGTGTCAGCGCCTTCGCAGCACATGGGAACACTATCCAAAAGAAGGTTCAACAAAAGGGTTGCCCTGGCTGAACTGGGAAGAAATTCTATTTAAAAATATCCTGGCACCTATGCAGGATCTTAATAAGATTAATAATAATAACAAATTTGAAGAAAGTGCCTCCAGAACCTAGCTTGGAAAAGCACAGAAAAAAGGAAGGCACAAACACATCCAGTTAAAAGGTGGAAGTTTATTTATTATTACATTTTTAGAAAGGGTATGATATTTAAAAGTAAAATGAAAATTCTGAATCACAGCATTTACACTTCTGTTTGGACACCAAACAGGCCGGTTGACTCCATGTTTTTTGTTAACTTTTGCTTTCTTGATCCCGTTACATTGCGATTAGCAGGCAAGACCTCAACAGGATTATATAAAATGTACTGCAACTCTGTGGAAAGGGAGTAGTACTTTGCATTACAGTATTCTTTGACATTTCCACTAATATTTGGGGTTGGGGTGGTAGAGATTCAGCAAGGATTGAAATCCTAAGCCTAAGAAGCGTAGATTTTTTTTCTTTCCTTTTAACATAGCTTTGTTTCACAAAGCAATTTGCAAAAAGCAGTTATATGAAACGAGTAGTTCTGGTTTAGAAGTTTCTTCTGTTTTCATAAAAAGAATTATTAATAGGATGAATTTCCCATCATATGGTGCTACAGTAAATCTTCAAACAGGATCCTTTAATCAAAGGACCTGAAGGAAACATGAGCATCCTAGCCTTTTGCCCAGACTGGATGTCTGCGGAGTAAAGTGATTCTAACAACACTGCTACTGCAGACTGTAATCTGTGCATTAGATTATTTAAAATCTATACTCTACAAGATGCACAGATGCGAGAACTAGTCACTAGAACAAATGCAGTACTTTCTTATCCATGTGTCTCAAACTCCTGGTTGGTAGAAAAGTCTAAAAGCTCTAAACTGAGGATGTCACTACTATACTGCTAACTGTACAGTGAAGTTAAAGGCAGTTTGTGTGTTGTGGAAGACAAATGAGCAAAATTTCTAATCGTACTGATGGAAAAATCAAAACTTTATGTCAGATCCTAAAGAACAGATCCTTTAAAACAATCACTGGACAATACCTGTAAATCTGTGGTGCACTGGACTGTAAGTGCAAACGTTCTCATTCCTCCCCAACCTTTCCTCCATGCACGTGCATGCCCACATGCACTGTTCCAAAACTGGAGCCAAGAAGCAGTAAAAGGAATCACAATCAGCTATGAGGCACAAGCAGATCGATACTTTCAGTCCATCAGAGAAAGTTCTTCAACATATCAGAGTTCACGATGGCTCAGTCCTACAGCAACGGAGTTAGGCTGCAACAAAAACCCTTCTACTGTAAAAGCCACAATACCTACCATCCTAGGAAACTGCTGGTGAAGCCACATAGCACCAAACACACTCCCGAGTGTTCATTTAGGCAAACCCTGCCCAGCATCCTGCCACCCAACACTCTTCTTCCCTGACATCCTGAGTATTCCTATTGTGTCACCTTCAAATTGCAGAAACAAGCAGTGGTTGACCGTAATAAGAATGGGGTCCTTTAACGAACCGTGCGATCACTGACTGCATACTACAGTTGCTCCAAGAAGCAAGCTTAATAATGGCAGATTTGCATATATAACATCAGCAGACTATCCTCACTCTTAAACCCCTTCACTTATCACCTGGCTACTGCCTAGAGATACTTTAAAAGACAGAGGTGGTGGCTGTTTCTCCGCACTTTCATGTAAACTGCAACATTCAAAATAACACAGCTGGGAGGCCAGGGGAAGCTCTTTGTACCAACAAAACAGCAACTTCCAAACCAAATGCTGTTTTATAGCATGGTGCTTCACGGCTAAACATCCTACAGACCTTTCACGAGTTATCACTCCTATTTGTTCACGTGCATTTATAGTGGCATCCTGGTATTTGGCAGCTTCAGGAGAGGAGGCGGGGAGTGAGGAAGAGAGAAATACCTGCAGGCTAAGTGCATGAAAGTTACCCAGGTTCTTCTCTACAGCCAGTATGCCTGAATGACAACACATGATAAACTTTGCTTTGCAATTCATATCTGGCTTTGATATATCCGCTAGCACAGGGATAAATACTATTTGTTGATGAAAACGGGTATCAAAACAGCAGAACTGCACCCAGTTACACTAAAAATTGCGATGTTCCAGGAATCTTGGTAGTTAGACCATCTGCTGTGCTGAGCCAGAGGAAGAGAGGGTCACACACTCATATCTGTCCTGGGATACATTCAAATGTGATTTGGGGTTATTAAGGGAGGAATTTATAGAAATTAATCTCATTTCCTCTGTCTCCTAGGTTTTTGCCTTAATTCTACCATTCCCAGAGATTCTCACACTGGGGGCAGGGAAAGGAGGGAATTAAAGAGAGAAAGGGAGGAACAGAAGAACCAATATCTAGCTGGAGCCTAGATGTTTTAAATCAGATGGTCCTGGGCCAGACTACGGAGGGATCCATTTGAACTCAAAGTATTTTTCTTGTGATTTCCCCATCTGAAAAACATACGGGGCCATTTGAACAAAGTATTTTCTCAAAAATAGCCCTCTTGCTTTTGTTACCAGGTCAAGAATACAAAGCAACCATCTATATAAAACTGAGAAATATTAAAATATGAAGCTACAGCAACTGATAATCTTTCTTACAATCTTGATGTATATACAAAGTCATGAGTGGCGATACAGTAATCGGTGATACCACATCATTCCACAGCACATTTTCCCACCCTTTATGTTTTAAGAAACCAAACAAAAGACCACAAGGCAGCACCATCCTGATACACAAATCAGAATGGCAGGGACAGCCGCCCGAGTATCACAGAACTAAATGGTGCGACTCTCATATGCTCAGATATTCCAAATGAGAAGGTGTGAACCAAAAAACCACCACATTTTACACCAGTAAATACGTTCTTGTTTGTATTAGTATCGAGTTACTTGCATCACTGCAACCCCACTGACAAAGCAACACACTGACATTCTGCAGTGGTGTAGAAGCAACTTGTCCAGACAGAATATGAAAGAAAAGCAACCATTTAATATAATGCATGACAACCACATTAGGCCATTACACAGCTACTACTATAATGGTGTCATCTAACTACAAAGAACAACAAATAAATGGCCCTTCACTCCAAATTTTAGGTACAAAAATCCTTAATTTTTTTTTCTTTTTTTTTTTAATGTATTGTTCTACTGCGAGACGATAAACATTTTTGCTTTCTCCCTACAGCTTTGAAGAGAGCTTTCTAAATAGAGGGACACACGTACACAGAAGCAGTACAAAGGTCAAATGCATGGGGCAATACTCAGTATTTGAAAATGTTACCCAAAAAAAAAAAAAAAAAAAAAAC
>VYXH01002123.1:188099-200656 GCA_013397275.1 Burhinus bistriatus
ATTTAACCAAAAAAAAAAAAAAAAAAAATCACAGTTTTGATAGTTCGGTGGGAAAAAAAACCTTAGCAAATTTGCAACAAAACTGTTAAGTAATTAAGGCAAGACACTTCACACATGAACTTAAACTGCTAATTAAATCCCCCCTGCTTAATTGACTAGATTTGCATATCATTCAGTGAGGAATGGGAATGGCTTGGGCACTACACAAGTGCTTCCTTGTGCAGAAGGCAGCTAAGTAAAATAAACTACAGGTAATAAGAAAAACCAATGACAGTTTCTGAATGAAATAGAAGTTTTGAACTGAGATTTTCAACATTTTTCTGTGAAGAACATTAGAACGTAACTGATCCCAATCAGTTACTATTCCAATAGTAATATTCAGAACTCCAGCAAATGTTTTATATCCATGGTAACTACTCCGCTACTGTAACCTGTGACCACTACTGTCTGCTCATATATACAGCTCCCAGTTACTCTCAAAAATGGCTTTACGTCCAAGAGAATCCGTTTCTGTTTTAAAAAAAAAAAACAAACCTTCATTTCAATAACCGTAAGAGAAAAAGTATCAATGTCTGCCCTTCTCTGCCAGTAAACTTAGCGCGAATCTAAAGAAAGGTTTGAGAAAAGTTTCAGACCTGTAGCAGGAAAAAACCCTTTGACTCTAAGATCAACTGGAATCCAGGAAAACATGCAATTATCTGCCAGCTACATTGTTCACAAATGACAAAGTGTGCAGGATGAAACTAGTCTGTCAAAAGGCCCGCTCCAAGGATGTCAGATTATGATTATTTTTTTTTTTATTTAAGTGGATAACAATTCAGAGTCAAGAACACAAGCTCCCCACGATATAAGATGGACTCATTGTTTCAGACTGCTTAACAAACAGGCAGGCACTACAGCAAAAGTTAATACCTGCTCACATTTGGAAGGTTACCATTGCAGAAATGATGCTACCACACTTTCTTTTTTAAAAGATGAGATTCTACAACATTTGAAAATGTTGTGCAAGAAAATGAGCTCAGCATACAAACCAGAAATCTGTTAGGCCTGCAGTAGAGCACTTCCTTCTATCTCTGAATGTTGTACTTGTGTGACAGAGATACCTTAGCAGTTGAAAAGTGTTGTTATTGTTACATTATCAACTTTTATCATTTCTGATCTTTTAAATCAGAAAAATAGAAACAATATAAAAGATGTTTAGCTTATTTATCCTGAGGCAGAAGGATTTTATATGCAGCCACCGATAAAAACATCAGAATACTTCTGACACCTGGAGTTGCACCATTACTAAAGCAGGATTATGCGAGATCGCCATCAAGTTTACTACTTGTAAAATATCCTGAAAAGAAAGGCCAGTTCCCTGAGTAGTTCCTTTTAATAGCCTGCTTTTTCAAGTGAGTCTTCTTACACCAATAATCCAAGAACAAACTTTTTAATCTAACAGCAGCCCCCATTTACTCCAGAAATAGAAACCATCGCATCTTATAATACGTACAATCTTAAAAAACAGCAACAGGAATGGCCGCAGGGTCAGTCTGATATTATTTGTGCTGATAGAGATGATGCTGATACCACTTCCACACCACCATCAACTACAACAGAGAACACTGCAGCCTTAAACCAGCGTAACGCTCTGCATTAGTATCTGCTTTGACAAATAAGACTGCGTAATAAAATGATAAGAGCTGGGGGGGTTGCATCTGCACTATACATTAAACAGGATTTAACACTAATTGTTATTATGATATCTTTAATGAGACATATACAAGCATGGGTTTGGTTTTTTGGTTGGCTGGTTGGTTTTTTACTTCAAACTGCTGACCTGACCAGGAAGGGGAACAAGGACTGCAGACAACTGAATAGTCTAGTTGCCCTCCATACTTTTTGAATGTTACAGAAACTTTCCCATCTGATTCTGACGAACAATCACTGCTGTAAAAAAAAAGAAATATTTTCAACACTGGACTCATTTGTTGCACAGATTTTACTGCTCCCAGCTGAAGCAACATAATGTTAAGATCAGAAAAGCCACCTTCTTCTTTTGCTAGATCACTTATTAGGCCAAGCAGGAGAAACTTAACTGCAATCAAACTACGCACAGCTAATACTGATGTGAGCAACCGAAGAATCAGTGACATTTTTACCTTCAAATCTCAGAGAGAAGAGAGTAGATCGTAACAACTTATCTCACTGAGCTCACAACTGTCGTGGAAGTTGGTATCGCATCAGTTGACAGCACATTCCGTTCACAGATATTGAAAAGGAGATTTTATTTTTACCTCAACTTGTATCTTAAAAAAAAATAAATCCATCCTTTATCTCATTTTTAAAAGGTTCTGTAAGTCTTTGAAACATTAATATTCTCCCTAACAAAGCTAGCAGCTGCTCTGCCAGTCTGTGACATGGATGGTTTTGTTAAAAGGTTTTCATGTGGGTTGTTTTTTTTTTTTTCCTCTCCAGTTCAGTGTGCTTTGCATATGAAACAGGACATTTCCCCACCCTCCACCCCCATTCCCTCCTAATCCAGAAGGGACCTTACTTCCTCCCTCTCAAACAAGCAGCTCATTCAGCAAAAGGGAAATCCCAAGATGCACTCGGGCAAGAAGCCTACAGAAGGAGCTTGGAAAAAACAAAACAAAAAACACCACCAAACCAAACAACAAAAACATCACCACCAAAAAAAAAAGCTACCAGTGTGTCCAGAACAGCAAAAAGAGGAGCAACTGTGCTGGTAATTATGAACTTACTTCTGCAAACTACTACTTTAGGACATGGATCTGCCATGCCAGTCATTTAAAAAGTTTTTCCAGGGTAGCAATTCAGTTTTGGCCCTACAGTAATATAACCCACAGACCTGCAGTTCTCCGCTGCCAAAACAGAAATTACAGAAAACCAGTTTGGAGAATCTCTTACGTGATTACTGAGGTAGATTTAGTGGGGTGAATTTGGACCACCTGAATTGTTACTTTGCAGTTATAATCTAAAGCAAAACTTGTTTCTATCTTTAAAATGAAAACAAAAATCAAGCAACCTTTTCTTAGTTAAGAAATTTGTTTGAAACAAGATCCATGTGTCTCCATATTTCTCTTCCCTGAGACCTAATGCTCACTTCGTGACAGCCAAACTGTCTGCAGCAATTAATTCTGATGACACAGAGGATTATGATTTTGACTGAAGGAGTTAAAAAATTCAAAAGTGAGGGGGTCTAATTAATAAAAGAGATTTTTTTCAAGACAAAAACACTCAAAAAAAATACAGCAACTTCAATGAAAGGGTTTTCACATCTGTGAAGATGGGATCCAGCTGCTCTTTAAGGAGAACATGAATGAACATCCCTCTTAGAAACAAAGGAATATAGGAAGTTTCATTAGTGTGAATCTACTGAAATAAAATCAAGTTGTAATAAAATAAATCTGCACCAATAAATTAGTCCAGCTAACGAGGACAAATGTGATAAAATTTTAGAAACCTAAATTATGAATTTGCACGTAAATTTATAACACTAGAATTTAAGTGTAGAAATAGACTTCTGAAAAGACAACCTCCACTGAAATGCTATTAATTACTCTAAATTTTCACTTGTAAAATCTCAGCAGAATTTGACCCTCAAATTATAACCAGTGAGGAAAAACTGGCTACGTTCAGAAGCTATGACAAGCGATTTGCACTTTACGATACGTTTTGATAAACTTGGACTAAGTCCACTGACTTCACTGAAGTCAAACCACAGAGCAAAACGTTGCCTCAACGACCCCTCCCTGAATTAAAGCAAGGCATATGTTCCAATTATGACTATACTTCAGGGTCTTTTTCAAAGAAGCTCCTATTTCTTCCATTTACTTGAATCAGTTCCTGGCATGGTTTGTATGACAGCACAACTACACTGATGTCAAGTGGATTATTCTTACTGCACACCAGGCAAAATAAACTGTGGTCTACTAGACCACAGAGCCATTGAAAATATTATCTCTTTTCTATAATGGTAAAGTTAAATCTCATCTATGCATCTATAAATACATAGATCTAACTCTACACACTAAAGCAATTCAGTAGTACTGTAAGAAAAGCTATGGTTATTTACACAATACTCAGCAACGATACCAGGGGAAGATATTCCTGCTGCTACCTTCCCCACATACCGTCCCCTCCGTTTGGGCTACTACAGCTTCTCCTATATCTACACTTGAACTGATGAAGTCTTACAAACTAAACCAAAATCAAGTGAAACAAAGAGAACACTGCAATTCTTTCTTAGCAATTTCAGTCTCATTGACTCATTTTGCTTTTTAGAGAGTGGACTGTCCTCTGGTTCATAGAATTGGAAGCCGCTGTCAGAAAAAAACTGAGTCAGTTGTGCACCACAGCACGAAAACTACAGGTGGGGCAATAATCCATAGGCCGCTATTACTAGTAATCTGGTCGAAATGTGAAACCACAGCTCATACTCCAGCTCCCTCCTACTCTTCCAGCATAGTACGCATGTGTCGCCTAACTGGGAAAGAGATATGTAACATTTTTCATCCTGAGCACTGAACTGCTAAACCCAAAATAAAGCCAAGCGTGAAGATCTGTACAAATGCAAATGTCCCAAATGCCAAGACTAACATTTCTAAAACCTAATTCAACTCTTTCATTTCTTAGCTGCAGGCCGTTTACTGCCACTCCTTTTTTCCACCCAAACAAAAGACGAAAGGGATGACTCAAAGCAACTTGAATTTCAAGCTAAAGCCACAAAGCACTGAATGCCTGATCTTTAATATTAAACAGGTGTGCAGATGATATTCATTCAAGCCTCATCACGGCTAGGTTAATTGTTAAAAAAATTGCAAAAAGACTAAATTTACTTAAAAGACACATGGATAAGTTAAACAATGCTATAAATAATGATGCAAGTCATATGGTAAATACAAGCAAATAGTAGTTACAGCACTGTCAACTCCCTCTACCCCTTTCTCCCTCCAAATCAGTAATTTTATTATATAAAATCATGTGAATGCAAAGAAAAAAAATTATAGAATTTAAAATATAAAATTATATAATAATACAAATGTAATTTAATTTTTTTCCTTCAGAATTTAGTGATGTTACACATACAATCTTTGATCTAAAATCAACAGGGCTAAAGAAGGATCAATGAATCCACTACAAAAACGATTTTCACATAAATATGTTTCTAGGAATTAAGTTCTTAGGAAAGGAACTCCTAATTGGTTATGCTGTGAGGGCCAAGGCCTTTGAACAGTAGTTCTGCATATCGACTGAATAGTATAATAGAGCACTTTACACCACTTCAGCACTTACATCGCTATCTACTACTGAATATTGTCCAAAGATTATTTGGCTTCACCAGTTTTGCAAAAAACTACACTGTTGTGGCAAAAAAAGAAAAAGGCAAAAAGCCAAACAAAACTAAATCTTCGGATATTTTAGTGCAAGGACTCATTCTATGGCATGTTTCTTATTAGTGAATGAATGGGAACAAAGAAATATCAATAATGGACCTAATGCTGCAGTCTGTACTCTTTTGAATCTGATTTACTTCTCACAGCAGCTCTGCACCACTCTAAATACATTTATTTCAAAGGAATATTTCTAAATCATACCAGCATGGGTGAGATAATTGACACCCACTGAATAAACTGAAACTGCTAGTGGGGAGTTAAGAATGGCAAATCCCCCCCCCCCTTGAATGACACTCCATTATCTTCCAACTCAGATAAATTTCTCATCTGTGGAATGATGGCACTTTAGAAAAGCATGCTTAACATATAATTTCATGAGAAATTCTTAATAACAAAAGCGTAAATCTGAAATCCATTACATCAACAAAGGTTACTGAAATCACATCGCATTGTAGCCTTAATATTGTTTATTTTCTGCCTTTGTAGCCCATTACTCTGTATAAAAGCTACAAAACTTACTTTACTGCTATAAATATGCAAACCTGAACAATCTTGAGGATTTTTGGTTGGTTTTTTTTAAAAGATACTTGTCAAAAAATATAGGACCTAGAGAAATATAATACTTACAGAGGGCTTTTTAATTATTTAAAGTAATTCTGTGCTTCTAATTGGTACTACTACAATCTCTGTTTTAGTAAGCAGCCGGATCCCCGCACAACCTGTATTTTTTAATACTCAGCAGAATTAATTTTGTTAGCTAGATGCTGAAAACACCACCTACAAGCATTACGTATGCAGTCCAAGATACACAGCACTCCAGTATTACATAATAATAGAAATAAAATTACTACCATGATCCCATTTCTGCCATCTGACCCACATGGACAGCTCTTTAGATCTGTGCAGCTCCCCCACTGGAATTGATAAGGGTTGTGTGCACAGGTCAGTTGCCAGATTTCAGACTGCAGGACACAGTCACACAAATAGCCTCCTGCAGAAGTTCACATTTAAGCAAGAAGTTACTTTGGCCTCTTCAAGTTCAATAAACGGACTTGACCACAGTAGCTTTCTTCTGCTGTGTTAAGCGACACAAAACAGCTTAATTTGGCTGAAAAGCAGCAGAAAAGTTTTTACTAAATGGTCAGAGATTATTAAGAGCTGCATTACAGAAATATTTTAGACACTTTTTCTTCACTGACAGAATTGGGAAGGCTCACTGACATATTCTGTTTAACAGTAATAAAGGCAACAAATTCTTATAAAAGGAAAAAATCTAAAAATTGAAAGAACACAGGTGGTATTACTGCTGATTTTAACAGTACCACTGGCACATAACACTACTGCAGATATGCATTAAAAATTCTGCAGACCCCTTGCCAGAAGAGCGTCCAACTTGAGTGCCTGGATGATTCTACTTGGGCCTGAAGAATTGGAGCCTGTAACACAGGTAATGCGGGAAGGGGAGGAGGTAGGGGGCTTCCTAAAAATGCAGGCTATGACAGTGAGAAGACACGAAATGGCTTTTCTTCCAACCCTAACAGATGTTGTCCAATTAAGGATGCAAATAAATCACCCTCTGCATTGCGAGTCAGAAAACACACACATAAAAGCTTTCTAAATACATTTCAGTTTAAACTTGCATAATTCTCCCAGTGGAGAAATCATCTTCAACTTATGTAATCCTTAGAAAGAGACATTATTACATACGATTCCGTGCCACTAAGAAACAAGGAAGACACATCTCTAGAAAAGAGGAGCACCCACACACAATTAATTATATGGGTGTGGAGGGACAGAGGGGAAAAGCTGTAACAGAGATGCAAAGACCAGAGTCTGCTGCTTCCACAGAGACTGGACTGTAACCAAGCTCAAGGGGCTGCTCCCCTTTCACCAGCCAGAACTGTCTGTTATACTTAACCCAGACTTCCTAACACTTGATATCCTGTCTGCTATTTCAATGCCCTTACTCAATGTTTCAGACAGACATTACACAAACTGGCTGGTGAAAAGGGTTGAGAAACCAAGAAGCAATCCAAGTCAATGACCTTATTCTATAAAATGATACCATTGACTGAACAGAGGATGAAGAACAAAGCATAGGGGTACGTGTCTTCTGGATATATCACTGACATCTTCTGTAGGAAGAGACAAGCACTAGGCTCTATCTTATTTTGTTAATGTTGCTGCTGTCTTTTAATCCTTAAAGCCTAAGCAATTTTTGTGCTTCCAGTGCAACTGATTCTCGCACCAAAACAGAAACAGCTTCAATTAAAAAAACAAAAACAAAAACCAACCAAACAAAAAAAAAAAAACCAACCAAAAAAAAAAAAAAAAACCAACCAAAAAAAAAAAAAAAAACCAACCAAAAAAAAAAAAAAAAACCAACCAGAAAACCAAACATAAAAGTCACATTTTCTACAAAGCACGTGCAAAGGTAACCGTACATAAATCAATAAACAAGAAAGCCAGAAACCAAGTTATTGATTAGCTCCTTTCCTGTTTTATCTCCAGCATGCAGAATGATGCTGCAATTTTTACATATACACAGAATCTCTACCCTTACGTAGATTTTCCCTAACTTTTAAAATAAGATTGTATAAACAAGTAAAGACTACTTAGCATAAGTAAGGGTGGCAGGACCTGTCTCATTTAACAGAACACGTGACTATGCAGCTTATGAGGTTGCTTTAGTATGCATCCACTGCTCGGAGAAGCCCAATTTTCTGTGATAGCAACCAAACCATAGATGGAGCCAATGATAAGAGCTCCACACAGGGGAATTCCCATTGGCTTTCAGAAGAGCTCTGTCCATGAAACACTGACAGGATCAGAGTCTGAATTTATATCAGTGTTTTTGTTACCTCATCCAACCAAAAGTCAAAGCAAAATAATTAGCTCAGTGCAGAGGGGCCCATCTCTGTGAGCCAGCAGGCTTGCCCAATACCAACAAAATAAGCACACTCAAAGAACTGCACCTGATACAATCTTGACACCAAGTTTATGGTCCTTGAATTTGCATCAGAAAAAAAGGCTGGCCCCTTATCCCAGCTTTAGACAGATTTCCTCACCATTAAAAAAATAAAACTAAACCCAAATAAATTGACAAATCCTAAATACAGGAACAAAAAATTCCACCCTGTTAGATCTACTGCAACCTTAAAATCCGATCTTACATACAGTGACCAGCAGACAAAATCCTTTCAGTCTGAAGCCAGCTCCCAGCTGCAGAAACTATTGCTCCATTCAGTAAGATCTGTCAGGATCAGAGCACCGTCAAATGTCTATGAAATCAAGACCTAATTAATGAGCAAAACGAAAATACTGCAGTAGCAGAACTACAGGTTCTGCTCTCAGCTTTACCACAGTCCTGTAAACGCCAGGTAAGGCCACAAACTTAGCGAAGCTACTTTGTCTCAACACCAGTATATTCTGGTTCAGAATCTGTCCCTCTATTCTGTGACTGCAAGTGCTGCCAGTCAACACACAGGAAGAAGTCTGATACATGCAAGTCTTCTGTGGTTTGCGGGTGAACTGGTTCCAATTACTATGCTGGCTGATTGCTTGAGTGAGAACTGTAGAACTAGCCCCAAAGCCCCAAACCTCCAAATTAACCTCCTATGTTCCAGAAGATATGGGAACAGGTGATTTTAGTAATAATCTGAGTTTGAATCTCTATACTGACAACGAAATGTCAAAGACACACAAGACTACACAAGGTGTAAATGAGGAAGGTAAGGGACCAGAGCACATCTTTGCAGAGCAAACTTGTTTCTCTGTAATCATTTCGCAAGAACACATACTGACTGTATTAGAGAGAGAGAGAGTGTGGAATAGCATTAAAAAAAAGTGGTGCAGATTTATTAGTGTATATTACCCAGATTCAGAAAACATATGCAAACAAATTAGATATTATCTAATAAAATCTATCATTAACACACATACTATAATTGAAAAATTTAAAACAAAACCATGCTATATTACTACATTTTAAAGTAATGCTTCCTGTAGTTGAAGATCAATTTGAATTAAGTGCTCTATGGCTACTCAGCTAAAATAGATTAGCCTAGTAATTGACAGTATTCCATCGATAGATTCTCTACAATTCAGTCTAAGTTACTCTTGTCTAAGCTCTAATTTCTTTCCAAGAACCCACTGCTGGATTTAGCGTAACTGTTCCATGACAGTTCCCTCTAAATAAGAGTTACAGTGTCAAGTTCAAAGTTTGCTTTTTTTAAAAACAAACATATATGTAAGAATTAAAATATTTTCTGTGTAAAGTACTGCACACATTGAGACAGAATTCTTTGTGCGATGGCAAAGCAGTTTGGCCAGCTAAGCCAGCAATGTGAGTTCCAATCATCAGTTATCACCAGTAAGAGACAGCCAGCCCACTCCTTACTGTAGTCAGTATCATTCAAAACCCTTAACTTTGGCAAAACAACTTTGCTAATAGACGAAAATAACACACATTTTCAATAAGAATGGACAATGCATCTCTTTGGATACCTACATCTTGCTTGGGCTCAACCACCTAGATATAGGCCCAAAGTTCCCCCCATTCTAGCAGTATTGAGAATCAAGGAAGGCGTAGATAAGGTACAAGTGGCTGCCAGAATTTTAACCGCTGCGGTGTCTAGACATGCTCTGAGCAGCCTCATACAGACGCCTCCAGATGCTTTTACAACACTGATCTAAATGCGCCTCTCAGCAAGTGAAAACACACCCTCATTGGTCAGTCAGCGCAAGCGAGTGATAACCATGTTCATATCCTGGCAGAGATGCCAGGTGTTAGGCTTCTAACACATCCAAAAAATAAACTGTGTTCACATGCATCTTCAAAGCATGCTACTGTTTGGGCAGAACATACGCCCAAGCCCGAAACTAGAGCAATGGAAAGGCAAGTGAGACAGCCCAGACAATGAAGGGAGAGGCAGATGTTTAAATATTTTGGGCAGTGATTTTGAAAAGAAGGGATTGCGTATAATTCCCTCCCTAATTCAAGAGGACTGAATTCAGAACTTACAAACTATTCTGGGGCAACAGAGCACCACAGTTGACTCAACATCATTAGATCATTATTTGCAGCATATTCTTTGTCTAACACACATGCACGTACCTGCTTCTTTGTTCTTGATCTACAACATCTGTAAAACTGTTTGCATGCTTGGGAAAAAAATGCTGATGTCTGCTTAAACACTGATATCTCCTCAGGTACACAGGATTTTGTTTAAGCGTGGTATCACTTTTGAAGTTCAACTTTTAAGCTGTAGAAGGATTCTGAACTAAACTACTGCCTCAAGACTTCAACATTTTTGTTTAGGGAGTTCCAAATTTTTACCGGCGAATCTCCAATATAATTCCTGAACATCAGGTAAGAGAATGAATGACTTCATTGCTCCATAGAAAAGCAACTGAACCCTCAGTTCTTAAGCAGAATTTTCCAAGAGTATTTATCACGTCAGTTTGTAGTACCAAAAAGGATAAATCCATCCAGCGGTCTGAACACCATTGCCTGTGAATAACAATCAGAATCTCTCTGCTATACCTACCATCGGATATATACTATTAACAAATAGAGAAAATTACTACTGCCAGGAGGCAGGACTTAAGGATACAGAAAGATACGCATTCTAGCTGTACTACTGCAGCATTTCAGGTGGCCATAAAGCACAGCACAGCGCAGCACCTGAAAGTCCACAGCTACCCTACAACTCAGTCAGTACTGCACTATTTCACTTTCAGCGATTTCTGTGCTTTGATTTGGCTGCACACTTGACCTGGCTAAACCTCACTCCAGCTGAGAAAGCTGCGTGTTGTGGCAGCACTGGGTTGGTAGGCATTGTGAAATAAAGTGGGAGGCCTTATGTGCTCATTTGTGTGTCAGTACCCAGAATGCTGCTTCTAGCTTCCAGCTACTTCATAGAAGTGCTGCTGGGACTTGAACCGTGGGAACACTGCAGTGCTAGCGTGTGTGGGTGTGTTCACACGTGTGCAAGGAAAGCTCTCTTATTCTCTGTCTGATCACATACAGTTTTGCTAAAAGTGCAGATGTCTGGCACACAGGTAGGAAATATGAAAGCACTGTCACACATTGCTTGGTTCAATATTTAAAAAAGAAAAAAAAAAGGGGGGGGGTTTTCAAAAGAGACAGTCGAACCCACCCTCCTTTACTGGAAATAGCAACCACCAAAGCCTTCAGGCCTGCTTTTTGAACTAATTCAATCATAATGGAGGCATACTGATGTTAAGAAACCAGAGAGCTGTCAGTCACACAGAAGTGGAAAGAGAGCGTGAGAGACACACCAAGGCCATATCTACACCAGCAAGTGAACACTCAACATGCACCAGCTGCTGAGCTCAAGAAAAAGGCTTTGGCACTGTGACGCATTTCTAGGACCCTGTTTTGCAACCTTTTCAGATTATTTACATTTTAAATTTCTAGAAATACCCCAGAATGTAATGGTTGTGCTCCATGCCAGTAATAGTGGATGAAGTGAGAAACAGGTAAGGAAACAGGACACCCGCTCAAGTAAAAGATGTGTTAGTGCACAGAGATTTTGAAAGACCAGAGATAAAGCAGGAAAAAAAAACCTGCCATGAGCACGCCAGAAGGTGGAAAACCCAATGAAGGATACAAAGGAAAATGGAGAAGTTATCATATGGCTCCAGAAAAGAAAGAACTTTGGGAAGTAGCAGGAAGGTGGAGAAGTTTATGGGAGGTCAATCACTCATCCAAGGATGAACAGAAGGATGAACTGGATGAAGGATGTTTGCGCTGGAGAGGATGAAAATTTTAGAAGAGAGTAAAGAAGAGTGGCTGAGGCCTCTATGGTTCCTGCTGTAGCGGGGACTCCAACTGTCATAACTTCCTCCAGTTTTTGGTTAGGACCTTTTGCTGACTTCATACAGATCTAGACAAAAGCTTCTTCTGCAAATGGCAAGACCAGGCAACACACATCTTGTTCAACCAACCAGACTGACTGAGAGACACTATATCTGCATGTATGTATCCATGTCTCAATACAGACGCATAGATATGCACAATGGATACTTGATGCATATATAAATATATGTTGGGAACGAAGTGTCTAGGTAAAGCTGTACCTTGTAGCAATGTTTTAAAACCACATAAAGGGAAAAAAGGGAAAGGGGGCG
>VYXH01002124.1:23215-65827 GCA_013397275.1 Burhinus bistriatus
TTTTAATGAGGAGAATTATCTTGGAAACTTGAACAGCATCTCTTCGGCTTAGATTTAAAGCTGAATAAAATTACATGGCATTTGCCGGTCTTCAAGCAGTTTTACAAAACCAGCCAGGGCCTTGCTAATGAACAAGTTAGGGAATGGCAAACAACTATGTAATACACATTTGCCTAAATTCAGCTGCATTGTAATGTCTAATTATTTAATGAAATATGATTGCTCTTAAATAACACACAGAGTTGGTTCAAATTGCAGTGCGATCAAAAACTAACATAGCTAACAAAAGAAGAAAAAGTAAAGAGATACAGCACATAGGTATTTAAGGTTTAGATCTCAGGTTTTTCTTGGAAATGAAATCCAAAAGGAGACATTGAGAAAAAAAAATGAATTCACAGTACTTAGAAGTTTTCTGATGGATGATGAAGATTTGGATCTTCTCAGGTGTATTTCTTATCTCCTACAAAGGAAGAGTTTTGTAAATAAAGGAAAATAGCACTGTCACCTCCTCCTTTCAAACGTAACATTAACAATCCCAAATGAAAATTTTTCAGCAAATTTGTTTGCAAGTTTAGATTGATTTTGACAAAGGAATCTCAGGATAAGAGAGGCTACACAATCAGAGCTGGAACTGGAAAGAAGAATAAACAGAAGGCAAAAAAGAGAGGAAAGAAAGGACTAGAAAAAAGGACTAGCTTTTGAGTGTTCAGGAAGCCAATCTGTTTGCAAGGTTTTGCATCTGACTCTGCTCAGTAGGATGATATGCAAAGATGGAAGTGTGGTATACAAAATGAAAAAAAAGCCAAAGCCTCACAAACATCAATGGGAACTCTTCCGTTCCCCTCAAGCCCCCCGGGCCCTTCAGGAGCAAAAAAATATTATCAGAAAAAGTGAATTTATGAAGGAGACAAGAAAATAATGGAAAGAGATTTTTAATAGCTTTTTATTAGCAGGGATGTTAAGCAATATAGGATTAAGACTACGTTCCTTTCAGGAAGAAGATGGTAGTTTAGTGATACTGTAACAGTATAACACAGCAAACTTCTGTGCCCACTTAGGCAGATGACTGATTCCGTAAGTTTGAGGTGTAAATCTGGAATAATTTTAGAAAATAAGTGGAATTTCAATTGTGTGAGACAGTTGTCAATTGGAGAGAAAGGCATTAGAATTTGATCTCTAATTACTGGTGGATCTCTGGACACAAACAGTATATCAAAACATTTTAGTAGAATTTGACCTTGCACTATTCAGCATCTATACTGCTTCGTACCTGTCAGAAAACTTAAATTAACCACTGAAAATAGCTTCTCTGATCATTGTTATTTCAGCAAAGCAGGTCAGCAGCCTGTCAGCTCTCTCATGTAACCTTCCCCTTGTTACAATTCTAATCCATCAAGGTAACTTCAAGGATAGTTTCAAATTATATTTCCCCAATGTAGCATTAGGTTGACACTTACAACAAAAGCTCAGCATTCTCAAATCCTTCCCATCCCTTGTCTTGAACAGATGGCACAATAAAGATGGAACCATTTCCTTACTCTCAAAACTTAGAGGAAGTGGAATTTGTTAGGAAGAACAAAATTGGCGCTGTAAATATTTCTGAAGCTGCTTATAGTTTAGTACTCTAGAAGTACAGCAGCAGCAATAGCCTTCTTGGCTTCTGGCAATACTGTCATCTATACATGATTGGAAGTTAAAAGAACACAAAAAATTGGAAACAAACCCATTTTTGTCTCAAGTCAAAAACTACAAATTCCTTTTTTTAACTGGCTGAGAGTCCTAAAAAGCCCTGATGGCCTTTGCACCACCACACAGTGGGCAGAAGAACTGTTGAAAAGTGGATGGGCAGACACCCCAACTAATATCAACACACTCCTCATTGCTGCTGTTAGTTGGAGCTCCTTGTAAGCTAAAGTGTTGCTGATTCCTTCTAGGGTGGGCTTTAAGCTTTTTTTTAGAATCATTGAATCATTTTGGTTGGAAGAGACCTTTAAGATCAAGTCCAACCGTTTACCTAGCACTGCCAAGTTACCACTAAACAATGTCCCTCAGCACTACATCTACATGTCTTTTAAATACCTCCAGGGATGGCGATTCCACCACTCCCCTGGGCAGCCTGTTCCAATGTTTGATAACCCTTTCAGTGAAGAAATTTTTCCCAATGTCCAATCTAAACCTTGCCTGGTGGAACTTGAGGCCATTTCTCTTCTCCTACCGCTTGTTACTTGGGAGAAGAGACCGACTCTCACCTCGCTACAACCTCCTTTCAGGTAGTTGTAGAGAGTGATAAGGTCTCCCCTGAGGCACTTTTTTCTTCCACTCGCTCTGGTTCCTCTATTAGGCAGAGTGCAGCACTATCTCTTCTTTCTAATTCCTGCTTTTCTACTCCTTAGAGCAAAAAGGAGGCACAACCACACAGGACACCCACAATTTTTCACTCTGACTAAAAATACACATTAGGCCATCTCCTCTGCATTAGTAGCAAACTCTCCTCAGACAGTGTAGCATAAGGGTAGTACGTGTCCTGCTCCTCACTGTCCCTTTTAAAAGATGGTCAGAGCAGGCATCACAACTTAGCAAAGCCTAAATCCAGACTACCTAGAAGACTCCTGAGTGCTCTAAAAAAAAATAACTTAACCTCTGTGTTTCCCTGGCACCATGGGGCTCTTTATAACAAGAATGCTTTGTCAACAGGCAAAAGAAGGATTTCTTGGCTTTCTGAATGCAAGACTAATTAACAAACCTACCTAGAAATTAAGGACCATAACACCTTATCACTTCCATGGCAGACCATCTTTCTCTCCTCCTTCCTTCTCCCAGTTAAATCTACTGAAATATCTGAAAAAGAAATCCTCACTTCCAGAAGTGCACACAGTACTTCCATTTACCTTTTTTACAGAAGAGCATAAAGGAACAAACATACTGATAATACACTTTTACACAGCTTAGCATATTCCTGGAAAGAGGTCAGAGAATACGATGGTAAGTGCGATGTGGTATCCAAACGAGAAAGAGTTTCTCTCCACCTAGTAACTGATACACCTCAGTACTCAACTTCAGCTGAGACAGTGAGTCTTTAAAAAACAAAGAAATCACACAGGAAATGCTTTTTTCTTGCTATTTGACAGGAGAATGAATATACAACTGATAACAGTGAATTATAGGGTAAAACTAATAAGCGCTGAGCTGACTAAAGGAAATATCATGCCAATCAATCTGCATTGAAAAATCCTCTGAGTTCTGCAGCGCAAAATCCAAGCATACAAGAAGAATATGCTTACAGTATACCACCTGGTCATTATACAGAGCTTTGTTTATGAATTCAGTTTTCTTTTGTGATTAAAATTTCCTGTTGCTGAAGAAAAAAAAGAAAGAAACAAAAAGACAAAAAAAAAAACCAAAAAAGAAAGCATTGCTACCATACAAGAAAGAATAGTAACTAGATGGGAGGAATCTCTTTTTGTCTGTCAATAGCAATCAAGAAACTCTACAAGTAAACAATTAAAATATGAAAATCATTATAATTGATAATTTTTGAAGGAAGATGAAAACCAAAATGAGATTAAAAAACCAAGTCATTTTGATTATGGAAAACAGTACTATAAAAACTCTCAAAGTCATGGTTACTAGGAGAAAAATCATCCATGTTAATTCAGGGTATTTTCTAACTTTGCATTTAAAAGAAAGATTACAACATATTTGATATTGATGTTCTTACAAAGAATATTCTTCCATAGAGAATTGCCCCTATATTAACATTTATGATATGCATATTGACTTTTTGAGTTGGCTATAGTTTGCTCTCCGACAAAATACTTTAGAAATGCTACATATCTGCAGTTGCCCTGTAATTGCATCAATGATATTAAGACAGCTTTAGGGGTTAATTCAAACCTTGGTGGCTTGAGGGCACTCTTTGATTTTAAAAAAGAAGCCTATGCAAAGAGCAAGCTGTCAATTTAATTACAAGTAGGTCAGAGCTAAACTAGGCCATTTTTCCTTTGGGCCAAATCAGAAGCCAGAGGAAAAAGGCGAGGCTGAAAGGGGTTTGCTACAAATGCCAATCAGTAGTTACACAACCAAGGAAACGAATCAGCCCGTGGCTTTTACAGAGCAAAGCAATGGCTGCCTATGAGTATTCAGGTTCACTTATGGGATCAGAGCCATTGCAAATGTCCAGTTCCCCACAAGGGAAAGGAATGCATGGGTGGAACTGGAGAGATTTCCTTGTCCTGTAGATTGCACTATGTAAAGGAGGGGGAAAGGAACAAAGCAGCAAATTTGAGAACTGCCATACTATAACATACCATTAATTCATCTAGTGTTGTGCCATCCATCTCTGTCAATGACTATTACATAAAAGAAAGGATTGAATGCTTATAATATACCTAGCTATATATACTTTTGCGTTTCCTGTTCACATGTATCGCAGATCTTCCCCCCCACACCAACTGTCATACTGTAGCATAGCTTGAATCAAGAGCCTGAAGACATCAGGCTCAGGCTAGTGCCATCACGGCATAACTAAGCATGATTCTGAATATTATTTAGCATCCCTTTTTTTTTATTTTAAAAATAGTAATTTTTCTGATGCAAGTCACCATTCTTTTGGCTATCCTCTACACTGTATTATTTAACAATCACCTGAGTGCCTTAAAGTCTCCCTCAAAATCAGGATCATAAAATAATAAACACCTCATGTGCATGTATCAGGGAGGAATCTGTCCAAAAAGGCGTATTTTGTAACAAGACAAAATAAAGAATGGAGAAACAGAAAAAATGGATAGACTTGCTCATAGGCATAATGCAAACCAGAAAAGGAGCAAAAAAGAAAAGTCAAATCAGTCTTCTTTTGTCTGAAGGGAACTTTTGATTAAAATCAAATAAAAACTTCAACAATATTTGTTAGGATATCAGTTATGCATTTGATTTAAAGATCGGATCTTTCATAAAGCTAAAAGCCTCAAAGGAGATCCTGAACATCCTCATTGCCCCCATTCCAGCAGAGCTGGAAGACCAGTAGCATGATGTAGACCCATGCCCTGCCCTCTGATACAGTGTACTTCTCACACCCACTATGGCTTGCTGATGCAGTCTCTGTCTTCTCAGTGCCATTTAGCTATTCTAACCCTGAGAACTAAGAAGTCAGCCTCAAAATAGCTGAATAAGAGTGGGAACTATCTTTGAAATTGTTCCCGCCAATGCACGTACAGTCAAATAGTCTAAAGCTTCACCTAGATCAGTAAATTCATGTTGCAGGGAACATTTCCAGGCACTGTGACTTGATCATCTATACCGTTGTTAGGATTGCTCTAGACACAGATTTTACGCAGATGGATTAACACTCGTCAAGCAATTTCTCTACATGATTTTGGATTTAGAAAAAATAAGTTTAGAGGAAGTCGCCGTGTTTTGAATGGTAAAACAGGGTATCATCATGAACTCGGACCCAGGCTGTTCTATGTCATTTGATTTTAGGGCCACTGAACGCTCCTAGGGACATTTGTGTCTACACTAACAAACAGAGTTGCAGAAGTGGTTCTATAAAGAGAAATAGTTGGTGAGGATTGAATGTTCACACTAAACCCTCTGAAACACATAGACTATGAACAAGCTCCAGTTTCATTGACTGAACAAGCCTTTGCTGTGAGAATGTGTTACAAGCACTCCAGGAACATAACTTCTGAGTTACTTTAATTTGAAGAGAAGCTAGTCTGTGCATCTCAAGATTATTCCTCAGTGTGAACCGAAGAGTGGTATTCAAAACAAACTCCTGATTCAATCTAAAATGTGATGTAGGCACACTTTAAGTTTACCAGTAAAAACTGCATACAAATATTAACCATTAGAAAAAGAAGAAAAAGAAAAAAAATTACCATTGCCTACATATGGGTAATACATTTGCAATTCTGACTTACATACCTCCAGATATGATGCTAATCAAGAAGTTATTGAGTATATCAGGTGGTCTCTCAAGAATATATAATGGTCCTTGATTTTCTGTTAACAGAAAGATCCCTTAGCAGACATCACATCAGCAAAAGCAAAGATTGCAGTCTTTACACAAAACTGCTTTGTGTTAGATGACCAAAAATCAAATGTCCAAGCTTTGTTTAAAAATAATGATAATCTTAATCTAGTCTACAGTCAGTAGCATTATTCAGCTAAAAATCAATGCTCAAACTAACCTACCAGTGGGAACTCTTCAATCTAAGATCAAAACAAATGATCAGATCAAATAAATTGAACTCTAACTTTGTAGTATAAAGTTATAATAAATGTCTGGATTTTGCTAGATTTACAAATGGAACAGACTGAAATACTCCTGTGGAACATGACATACAAAATAGACCCAAGTAGGTGAAATAAAAAAAAACAAAAGAAGTCCAGTTACATGAAATAAGACAAGATGTTTTGTCAAAATCATCAGGCCATATTACTCTGTGGAGACAAATAAAGGACAATGAGAAAAAGTATACATCAGGGACTTCTTCAGGTCCCAAAGACCTTAATTATTAAGCTAGGTAGTAGAAAGTTGTTACTGAGTTTTGATAGATCTAGTTGTTTTCTAGATGCATAGCTAACACAGTGTTAAGAACTCGGAAGTAATTTAAGAAAAGAAAATCCAATATGCTACTGTATTAGAATTTGTGCAAAAGGCACCATTGCACTCAAAAATTTGAAATCTAGTTTTATTTCATTTTTATAATAGGTATTGAAGTTTCAAGTTTAAACTTGAATGCTTTGAAGAGTCTGAATGCTTTGCTTACTGGGACCATAAGGAACAAGCAACTCTTGGTCGAAAACACACATCCAAAATATGCCACTATTCCACCGGAACCACAAGGTGCAGGGAACGTGAAAGGCTTCTTAGCCTTAGTTACATACAACAAGTTTGAGTACAACTCCTGCAGGCATCTGTGGATGTTATCACAATATTCCCAGACAACACATACTTGCTGCTTGTTTGAATAATTTGTTCACTGACATCAAAAGATGTCAGTGAAAATTCTAGAGAAAAAAAATATAATAAATACACCTTTATGTTTTTGCATTGTCGTTTGCATGTTGTTTGTATTGTATTGATGGATTAATTTAATATTCAGAAGCAATGAGAAACATTAATTTAAATGGTTGTGAGGTTTACTGTACTTAATTTCTCGTAACATTGAGCCATTATATTCAGAAACTGATTGATATTTTCCCTTCACACTTCTGTCTCCAGCCATTTCTACAAGCACTTAACACAAGCGAAAAGTGTCATGTAGTGGCATAGTCTTCTGTCCAGTTGTGCTGACAAGCATGTCCTATTTACATCACATTGGAAACTTGGGAGGTGAGAAGATGGTGGTTTATCAGAACCACAGCTTTTCAGAGTGATGACGGCTTTTCAACAAATCCTCCAACAGAACAAAGGGCACGTGTTTTTTCCTGCCTCCTCATCTGTATGGATCGTAATTGCCTGAGTGAATGCAAATGTATGGGTTATAAGGATTCCAGATTATTGGAATTTTAAAAAAGCATAATGTTGGGTTGAGAGAGAGAAAGAATGTGTGGTCTTGATCTAACCTAGGATAGAAAGTTGAGATGAAAGATTAAGTCATTTCTATTATTTCAATTATAAATAAGCATTATTTATACCAGAGAATGGATAAAGGAAATTCCCCATTCTTAAACTTTTAAACTTCACATTTTGCAGGCTCAATTTTACAGTCAGATTCTTCAGAAGATCCCTTTCTATCAATACCCACAGCTTTGTCTTTTTTTTTTTTTCTCCATTTTTAGATTGCATCCATTCTACTACTTTCCCTCTAGAACTCAAGTTTCCAGGATAACCTCTTCCTTTTCTTTCCAGCTTCTTTACTAAGGAGACACAGAGGTTATTAGCTGACAGTTGCTGTATGTCCTAGTAAGACAGGAAGATCATCTTCAGATAATTGCTTTATTTTCACTATCCACACAGTCTAAACAAACAAAAAAAACCGCCAAGAATATATGCATCACATTCTCAAAATGCCTCACTGAAACATGATTTAGACAGAAGCAGAGCATTCTGTTCACAAATTTTAGGCTATTTCCGAAGCACAATGAAAAGACTAGTTTGACAGGATTATTAATTTTCAACAGCACTGGCAGTCAAGCTCCTCAGAAAGACTTAAGTCTATTAAAATCTATTTATTGTAAAATTATGTTTCCAGTCTTCTATGCGTCTGTTTCTGTGTGTTTTCAATTAAAGATGATGGGTTGGAGCCTTCAGGTTTACCCTTACTGTGCATGTAGAATATAAAATAACACGCATTTTAGTTTTAAGCAATGAAGAACATATTAAACATTAAATATGCAGCATTTGCAAAACTATTGTTTAGAAAAGTCCATAATGAATACAACAGCTGCAGAATATTGAGTCTAAGCTGAATTTAGCCTATAAGAAACATTTTCTGAGCGCAGAAATCACTCTTACATGGAATTAACACAGGCAGAAAGAGCAGAGGTCAACTACAAAAACAGTACTGAACCACTGGACTAAAAGGGACATCCTGTCCCACCATATAAATTCATCACTGTTACAAGAAACTGAAAATCTGTTTTTCTTTTTTCAGGAATTTATGCCCAGGAACAAGGTCAGGAGACCGCTGGATTATTTATTTATCTGTGTCTCTGGAAAGACCTTACAACATTATCAGAAATGCATGGAATACCTAACAGTGTTAGGAAAAAAGTTGCTATCACATTTCCAGATCAGTGATTTCAAAAGCCAGGGCCTGCAAAGGCTGAGCATACACTGTTGCATTTAGGTAAGGATTTGCATACAAAAAACTTTGTAAAAGGAGATTATAATTTCTTATTCAGTTTTCCAATTTTCTATCATAATCCATTCCACACCATCAGTTATAAAAGATAATTATTAAAACTGCAATTGTTTTAAGCTAAAATGACAATTGCCTGCACTGGAAAAACCTTGTGCTTTTCATTTTTCAGTTAAAAATACATCTGAGTTATTTCAATAGTTGCTTCTTGGAATCCAGAAGGAATTTCCTCTCTTTTCATACAATGATTGAGGCAAATATGATAAAAGTTATTAAAGTGGAAAATTATAGCCATGTTCAATGCCAGCATAGGTTGTAAATTTTCCAAAGAATTAATTATTTCCCATTTGTTAAAGCATTTCCTTTTTTACCTACTGTGATACTCTTGAATGTGCTTTTGAACACAGTCTTTGAACGTGTCAGACGATCACAGAAGCTCCATTCATAGCTTTGGCATTTCCTCTCATTGAAAGCACTCGGCTTTTCTTCAGACGGTCTGGGCTCCACCCTCCCACGACATGCCTCTCCATCACCCCAAGAAGACAAATCAACCTGGTCTTAGCTCTCGTTGCTATAGATTTCACTGAAACTCTTATCCTAAAACTATGACACTGAATAAAGTTAACCACTTAGGCTCTCAAAGTCCTCTATTGTATATTTGGCAAGGGTGAAATATAAATGCTAACTGAAGCCTTACTTAACACATTACTTGAGAAAGGAAAGAGAAAGCACAACGCCGTTCTTCCATCCAAGTGTTCCAAAGTTCCACCTAGGCATTCCATGCACTGTTCTTGCCCAGCTACTTTAGAAACACCTGTGCTAGTGCAGCAGTTTGGACTCAGAAGCAGTACATCCTTTTTCATATGTACTGCATGACTTTACCAGCCCAGATTGGTGCAACATAAGAAATTCTAACCACCAGTTATTCATTTTTCTTCTCTTCATGTGTTAATTTTGGACAAATGCAAGACCATATTTTGTATTAACCATCTTTTGACACATTAAGTTTCCTTCTCTCCAGTATAGCAATAGTTTAAGAAGTATTCCTAGTAATACCTAGTTATACCAAAGCTGAAAATAAGACCCATGTTCTAAACTGGTCACAGTCACTGCAAACCAGTAAAATCTTATTTCACAATGGCTTAGAGCTGAAGACAAAATGCATTTCCAGAAAAAATTATTCTCAAAGAGATCTGCCATTGGGTATTCCACATAATTGTGAGCTTCATTCAACTGAGTAATGACTCACCTAGAATTACATGTTGTTCATATATGAGAAACTTTTGCCTACAAAAGAACCAAGCTGTTAAAGTGTGCCACCAAGGAAAACTTTTAATTCTAGAATAGTGATTTTTCAGTACTGCTGCAGACCGAGACACAAATGTAAAATTAATATGCCTGTAATAAGAACACTTTCAAGTGAAAAATCAAGGATTTGTAACATAAGAACATGGAATGCAGGTGATACGAAAAGGATAATTTTCTTTATCACTCTGACATCAGGATTCTGTTTCAGTGCCATTCATCCCCACAATTGAAGAGCTAGAACAGAAGTCACACATATTTTGGTACTGATTTGCCAGCGGAAAACAAAGGCAGTAAAAAGGGACTGTAATTAATTTCCCATAGTTGCATTACTCTGCAGGTAATAGGACAGCATGTCTGCAAGCTCCACTGTTCAGACCAGGGATGCATTTTGTCTTTGTACAAAATTTGGTGACTATAAGGTTCACAGGAATTATGCAAAGGTAGAACTACTAATGTTCTTGACGACCTCCTTATGGCCTTATTTATCTCTGATTCTAAGCCAGTCTTTTGGCCAGCAGTCAATGAGTAGAGAAAGACCTGTAAAGTGAAGTCTACAAAATTCCACTCACAACCACAGTCTAACAAAGTCGTTCCAAAGCACTTGTTAGTTTTACCCATAGTTAAAGCCAAGAGTTGTTATGGGGACATCATAAAAGATTTGTTCAAGTCAGTTTCACAAGTCATTAGCTATCAGCTGAATTCCCCATTTCCCTAACTCAAATTTAAGACATTAAATGATACCACTGTCGGTTGAAAAAGATGACAAAAATAATCCCTCCAAAGAAGCAGCACATTCTTACAATTTCATTAATTTACATCCTTGCATTTAAACCTCCTAAACTAAAGAGAACCCAGAATATTGGGGAAGGTGGAGCTATAACTTCTTCCCCTGCAAGGGAAGCTCTAACTAAGAAAGCATGTCACTTAAATCTACTTTATTTTTAATATGTACAATTGTCTTTCCTTGTCCTCAAAGTTTACATGCACAAATCCAATACATGAAATATATTCTATAACCACTGGGGAGAAAAAAAAAATCCAACTAAATAAACCTCACAACTGTGAGAAAATATTAAAACTCCTTTTTATTGAATATTATATTAATTGTTTCAAGTATCTGTCATATAAAAAATGAATAGAAACTGAAGTTATTTTTTTGTGTTCATCTATTCTTCACAAGTTATAAAACATCAGGGAAAAACCACAAAACAATTTCCCCAAGAGGAATTAAGACACTTGCATTAGGAATTGTTACAAGTACTTCGTACTGTATTTCTATAGATGTGAAAAGGTAAAGCAGGGACTTAAGAGGTAGCTTCCGTGTTTGTACTGAGTCATTCACACACACTGATAATCTAGTCATTTTTTCAGTGTATCAAAATCAGTTCAAATAACCCACTGCTTTCTTTTCTTGGAAGTAAATACTTTATTTTTCTGCTCTCTCTGTAGGTACACAGGACAAAAGGGACAGCCACTTGGAGGGAGGGGGGGCTATGCTAGTGAGGCAGAGACAGGGAGCTCATCAATGCAGAAAATTACAGAAGGAAACATCCTGACGGACTTAGAAGAAATGCGAGAGGCAAGCAACAAGGCTGGCCGGGGGAGAAAGGAAATATTAATGGTGACATGTCAGGAACCATTAGGCAGATAGAAAGGCAAGGAAGCAGAGTTCAGTAGGTCACAATAATATGCAGAAGGATTTCAACCCTGAAATCACAAACACTTGAGAGAGATTTAAGGTAATACTTGGTAGGGTTTAGAACCAGCAGCAAGGAACTAAAAAAACTCCAAAACCCAGTGTGTTTATACAATATACCTGTATAACCACACCACAGTACTTTACAGGTTAAGTATAGCTATTTCAAATTCCAAGAGAAGGGCACAATGGACGAATTCAAATTAGAAGTAGGAAGGGAGTTTAGTGTTATGGTCAGGAAGGAGGAAAAGAAGAATAAGAAATCCTAGAAATGCTGTATGAAAGGGGAAAACAGCATATTTTCCAAGGGACTATTTCTAACTATTCCAGCAGAAGACCGTAGGGGGGGGTGGGGAGTAAATCAAAGACGACTCCTAGGCCAAAGGCTTCAGAGGTATTGAACAAGCGCTGCTTTCCAAATTAGGAGAGCTGGAGAGCAATTGCCCCTGAATCCTCCACCCACACATTGCTATGTAAGTATACCATAAAAACTCACTAAACTAATACATCCAAAAAATTGTAAGAAACAGAATTCTCGACTGAGAACAAGGTGAACCTAAAAGGGTGACAAATTCTGCAAACACTACCACCAAACAAAGCAGAATCCATTGCCTGTAGTCTGTATGGAAGATAACAAGCATGGCATACTAAAGATGGAAAGTCTATGCCTTTCCAAAAGAATGGACAAAAAAGCTGTCCCCTTGCTCTCATATAGCATACTGACTATGAAACCTCGAGAGCAAGTTCAGAGTCACAAAACTGATATGCATAATATGAAGAACACAAACATTTACATAACGTGAAGATACAAAAATAAAATTAATATTGGTTAACACAGTCCTGTGCATGTAGCAAAAGACTGCAAGATCACTAAGTGAGGAAATTTTGGAGGAATTTGCATTTGTTGCAACAAACTTTTTCTCAATAACTAAATTAAATAATACAATCAACAGATCCCCTATATAAGGCAGTAAGTATCTCAAATCAATTTTTCCCTGTCTTTGTGACCTTTGTAATAATATTACCACCTTCTAGCCAGGAACTCAAGAAAGCTGATGATCACTGTACTATTGGCATGAGATGATTTCTGGCCAGTTGTGTTGTAATGAACTGCACTAAAGAAATCAAGGTACAGGAGTTTAAAGTACAGCGTGTTTCCTTATTGAACTCTCTCAATCTTCTTTTCTTTCCCCTTATGCCATGACCCACTCCATGAAAAAGAGCTTATATATCTGATTTCCCTTCTCAACCCTTACTTTTAATGGTAGTTTTACAAAGTATTCCACTCTACAGATATTCAGACTTGTGAAGTACTCATGAGCCAGAGAGCAGTCTCTGAGAACCACTGTTTTGGGAATCATGAACTTGATTCCTATTGCTGATTGTACAATATACCTTGCCGAAAAGCATCAGAAAGACAGAATATATTCTTTTATTTACAAATGATGGGCACAGTGATGCTCTTTAGAATGGTCAGGAATTAGCAGTTTTGATACACAACTTTTTTTTTTAATAACATGAGTTATGAACATTTAGACAGGAATTTTGTGTGGAGTTAGAAGCATGTATTTCAACAAACAGAGCACTACTTGAAGCATACAACATTTTGTGGACTTTAGGGGGATCCAGCCAGACACACAGTTGCCATACTAACATTCCATCAAGTATTATCATTCCAAAGACACATACATGTATAGAAAAACAACCTTTCCAATAAAAGAAGAAAAAAAATCACATCTCCAACCATTTAATACTTTCCAAATAAAAACCAGGAATTTGAACTAATTGATTCTGATTGATAAGCAGCCAAAAAACTCAGAGAGTGGAAGGAACAGTAATATATTTTAATATCTTCAATATCTGTCACCTTCAATAGCTTCACCTGTACATAAGACAATCATCAAACTTCAGATACAAGCTAACAACAAAACAACAAGGTGAGCAGTTTCTTAATATCTAGCAGACTTTACTTGGACAATGTTTATTTTAAAACATTGTTGAAATGAACAAAATTATACGAGGTTCTCCATGCTGCTGAAATCACAGGTAGGTACCTGAAACAAATGAGGAACGATGTGGAAAAGCGTAGCTTGCTTTCTCCAGGGTGAGGTAGAGTAGGAATCACCCTATCACCCTGAAACAACTGCTGTTTTCGAACAGTGTCAAAACAGGGCCCACAGTCAAATAGGCTTCAGTAAGGTAACTTTGAGGTGCCATCAGCAGAACAAATTATGAGTAGATCTGCACCAAGTAAGAAAAGATAACATACCGTTTAACCAGTGCAATAAAAAGGGCAAATGTGTACGCTTCATCAGCAATGCCGCATCTAGCGAAATACCAGGATTTACTTGCTACAATTGTTGAAGTCACAGCAAAGATACCATTTCTTGAAGGATGGTGATTTAGGTGCAGTCTAGTTAACTATTCCAGCAGCTGTATTTAACTAGTTATCAGGTAAAAGCACATATCATTGTGGAAGATCTTTAGAGAGATCGTGGGTCTCATTTGATTTGAGAAATTCTCCCAGAGGTGCAAAATAATTTGCTAAAATTATACTCTGGGATAACTGAAAGGTGAGTCAGAATAGTACCTCTTTATTCACACCGATTAGGAATCACATCTGTATCAGAAATGATGCTGTATCAAAGGCAGTGGGAATTCCTTGAAAACACAACTACATTATCAGCACAAGTACCATTATTTCTACAGATTTAGAAAATAAAAAGGTGAAGAAAAGCAGAAAGAATTAGAAATTCCAAAGTTCCTTTATTGTAATTGTCTCATGGCTCAGTCTTAAAAAATTAAAAATCAAGATGGGGTTGATTCTTTGAATCATCACTGTTTTTTTCACTAGAGGTAGTTAATGTCCTACCAGATCTTTGGAGGAAGAGAAGAATTTACCACGTAAGGACCTGCAAATATTTCTCATATTATTACTGATAGATAATAGTAGTTGGTAAGACTTTACTAGAAGGTCCGTCCAGGGGAATCCTCTCATTTGGCAACATTAACTCTTCTGTAAGACATAGCTAAGTTTAGATCAATTGTGTTCTTAAAGGACAGCGGTAAACATTTCCCTCAGCCAGGTTTATTCATGTTTAGGTTGAAAGTTTGCATTTTTTCATAGAGGTAGGTTTTAGCAGCCTTTGAAGACCATTGGAGCTCTTCAAATTAGTGAAAACAGAAGGCCAAAGATGAATGAAAAGATGCATATGAAAGAAATTAGAAACCATCAAAAGAACATTTGACATCCCCAAAAGCCTGGAATTTTCTTTAAATAAAAAGACTCGCCATATACTATTTTCTGTGCAAGCCTTGATTTATCTTTTTTATAATGTCTCAAAAATATTAGAACAGACTCGTAAATAAAGCTCAAGACCAAGGGTGTAACTTGAATTAAACAAATGGATACAAAATTAGCATTTGGGCAATGAAGTAGAGCATCCACCCATAGTATTTAAGAATTTTTTTCTAAGTCCCCATGTTACGTAGTCTAATATTTAGATCCTAAGAGATTAAAGTTACAGATGATTTCTAACAAAACAAAAAATTAATGCATTATAATCCTTAGTAATTCTACTGTTCTTTATGGTGTAAAAGTGACAGTACTTACTCAGAGCAGAGAAATGTGGGCAAAGAAATTAGGAGAAAATGGATTAAAAATAAAGTATGTGTAATTATACCTTCTCAGCTACTGCTTTTTGAAAGCATTCCACCGCAGAGAAGATAGAATTTAGCAGTGAGTCATCTCATGTAATTTTGTTCCCAAATTACTTGGTTTTTAAAAGGGAAGTAGTGAATTTGATATTAGGAACTAAAAATTACTTTTTTTACTTGCTATGAATAAATTGCATTGTCAGCTATTAAAGATTAAATTCATTATGAACAAGAAAAGTACAATAGATTAGAGGTGTGATTGAAAAATGACCTATTATCACTCAGGCAGGCTACTGAATAGCTTCCACAGCTAAACTTTGGGGGTTCTTTGTATTTTCTAGTAATCAGTTGTTATGGAAAAATATATAGGCTGGACTTCATCTACTAGATCAAAGACTGATGACCTACTAAAACAAGGTTGTGATAGTGCATTATTACTAATATTCAGGAAATTTTATTTTACTCAATAAAATTATGGGCAAGAAGTCACATTAAAAACAGGAAGGGAGTCAAACCTTAAGGATTGTTCCTGATGAAAATAAAGGTAAATAACATTAAAGGTGCCAAAATTGCATATAAATAAAAATGTTACTTTTTAAACATGAAAAACTATCTTTTGGAGAACAGCAAATATATTTCCTTAAGGTATTATAATGCACAGTCAAATGTATTTACAACTGCTGTCATAATGTGACGAATTTTGTTTATACCAAGAAACACACACAAAACTTGGATGATAGCAGCAGACTTATGTTCAAGCAAGGAGAAAGTATGGAAACAACTGCAACAGTCCAGCCTTCAAATATTATTTACTGTAGTTGCAAATTAATATCTTCATAGTGTTATTTGACTATAAATTCTAATTTTATGATTACTTTATGTATTTATGGTATACAAAAAGGGAAGTATTTGGTTATATTCTTCATTTTAGAATTATGGAGCCAACAAATGGAAGAAATGTAATTTGCAGGATCTCATCCTTTAACCCTCAGAGAACTACTCTAAGAAATATTAAAAAAAACCAGAAAAATCCCTATATCACAACTGCTGGTTGCATTAGCTTGCTCAATGCATTAGCAGAATTTTGGACAACAGAAAAAAGGATCTTTAAAGAGGGGCCTTTAAACCTTACCTATGTAAGTGACAGCTGGAACTAATGCCTTTTTTAAAATTCTTCATAATTATAACATAGAGCAACGTTGAACACATATATTACCAGCTATCACAGTATTTGTCGTATCTACCATGATTTGTTATACCTACCATGTCACGTACATGTCTTCATCTCCAAATAATGATGAAATTATTGAAGCAGCTAACATGTTCTGAATATAGTTATTAAATTTATGCTAGCTTCACTTGAATTGCAAGGCAGTACCAGCATCCTCACTTTACAAATGAACTGGCATATATATCTTCAAACAGAAGATCTGGGCTGAATGAATTGTGAGTGAACATGGGATACGTTTTGTCAAATAGTACTTAATGTCACATCCTAAGCAACTGCTGATCACCGATCAGTCTTTCACAGGAGAGACAATTGAAACGGTTACATAGAGCTCATTTAGTGTCCCTTCCCTTCCTTTTTTTATTCATGTTCTAATATTTAACATAAATAATCATAAATTCCAAGGTACTAAATTTCCCATGTGATTTTATGAAAAATTGTGAAGCTCCTTTTACAGAATGTTGGTATCTTATAACAAACAGAAAGCACTGAAGGGAGATCTAGTTAATAATAAAAATGCCAGGGCACTTGAATGAAACGTCTTTGTTATACGTGGGCACTAGGTCAGTTAAATAGGTTGCTTGTTTTTTTCCAAGTAAGACACATTTCTTTGAAAGACACTGGCTCATCCAAGGATGGTACAACATAGAAAGAGCAGTCAGCACTGGTTAACTCTGGGAAGAAGAGTACATTATGCCTAGAATATTCATCAAGACTCAGATACCTGCCACATTGAAAACAGGACTTCAATGGAAACCTCTACCAGGTGTTACAGTTCCTCTCCTCTCTCACAGGCAGAGTCCCCACCATATTGAGGATTTCTGTGACAGACCTCCTTGGCAGTGGACAAGGGATCCCACAGAACATGCCTTGAAAGCAGCCAGCCATACTTATTTTTTTTCTGAGACACACACTCAGCGATCCCAACAAACTTCCCAGTTAAAGAGAAAACTATCTTGGTTTTACAGAGCAGTACCATGAACTGGAGAGCTTATTTTATATTGAGTGTTAATGTTTCAAAAAAAAATTTTTGTTAGCAATTATTTCATGAAGGAATTTTAGAAAACTTTTATTGCCATTCACACAGAAACCATTCTAAATTTTCCACGAACAGAAATCTGAAATAGGCTGTTCACAAATTTGCAGCTTAGTGGAAGCAACCTATAAAGATTCTCATTTACCTCAATAATAAAAAAAAAATATTATGCACGAGTAATAGCATACGGTTTGCTCATAAGCAACATTAGAAATTCAAGGTTTTATCCAAGAAATATCATTATGAAAGATCTGTCAGTCTAGCACAGATGTTAATTGTTTGCTGATGCTAAACTTAGATGAGCAATTGAAACTTTATGCATAATATTATCATATGCCCACCTAATTGGCAAAATCCTGTTTATCATCTAGCTGTGTATATTGCTTTTACATAATGTTTTATTACTATAATAAAATACCTTTCAAATATGTCTTTAGAAGGACAGTATAATAAAATTTCTTGAATACCTTACTAAATCTTAATGCTTAAATCTAAACCAATAATCTTAAATAATATTTATTGTGTCTAACATATCACTATTTTGGACACTTTCTGTAATGCATCCTGCATACTTTGGATAACAATTATACTGCTCAATGTCTACTTCTGTTTATGATTAACTTCGCTGCAATCAAGTTTTCTTTCAGTGGCATAGTACTACTTGCACGACATTATTACAGGTAGGTTAATTTCAGAGAAGCTAAATAATTGCTTTGTTGCAAAACATTGCTTTAGTTATAATAAGATTGTGAATTTGGTTAATGTTTACCGAATAGCTTTTGTCAGGAAAAAAAAATCCCCAAGATTGAAATGTTTTCCTTCCTTTTCATTTGAGAGTTCAGTGTACAAGAGCACCTGTATAGAAGACAGAAAATCTGGATTAATTTTTCCGTTCTTTATGAGATTATGTGAACACATGGTCTACATCTCTAGTGAGTGTCATAGTCAGACCGGATACTCTGGAGCTGGTGCGGATGCTCTCAATCTCTTCACCACGTTACATTCTGTATAAATAATTAGATATTCACTTAAGAAAAGGCCATTTTTATCCATTTGCATTTACCAGCAACCAGACTACAGACTCCTTCTTTCTCCCTTTCATTTTGCCTAAATTATTTAACTCACGGCAAAATACTTGGCAGAGGAAAGAACAAGAGAAAGACATGGCAGAATTCTTTATTGCTTAACTGTTGACTTCACTGACACCTGAGAAAGAAGACCATGAATACAGAACTAGATTTATCCTATAAAAAATGTATTTGACTTCACAGTTCCACCTTAAGTCACTCAAAGTAATTTTTAAATACTGAAGTTTTTAGAAGTCTAAGACATTCACTACTAACCCTTCAAATTAATTAATAATTCAATTCTGCCTTAAAATCTGCTAATACCTTTTTTTTTTTTTTTTTTAAGAAAAAAAGAAAAGAGGGTTTTTTGGTTTTTTTTTTTCCTGATTAATTTTTAAGAAAACAGGGTGTTTGGTGCTGGGACAGTACAGGCTGATGCAGTGCCCTTACTGCTCAACCTCTTCATCCAGAATCACAAAGTTATCTCAGAGGTCACTCCTCCACACAGCCAGTGCACGCTCCCAGTGCTTCCTGCAGTCTAATGACAGTCTGCCCTACACAGGCAACACGGGGAGAAAGGCTGTGTCAGCTGCTGAGAGGCACATTGGTCTCATCAGGAAAATTAACAGAAACTTGCAGGAAGAGGTTCGTACCATCCCAAGAGCAATGTGTAAAATCTTTCAGGAATAATAGCTCTCTTAGGGTGCTCATTTTGTTCCACTGAGTATAAAAGCAGCTTATACGATCAGTTTATTGCAGACATTTCAAATAAGAGCAGATGGCTCCCAGTCTCATTCTCAGGCCTGAATTTCTTCTAGCCTAACGTAGGATTTATGACTAGAGTACCAGTTTAAGCACACTGGGCCACTTCTCATTAAGCAGGTATTACCTTTCTTTTTGGGGGGCATTCAGATTTCACAAACAAGCAAGGCTTGCTGTTTGTTTTAAACTACTAAAAAGAATATTTTTCAGCTTCAGTAAGTGAGTCATTCAGTTCCTTACAAAGGGCAATCAGACTAAGCTATTGACAAGGACATCTTCGAGTTCCAAGCTTCTGCTGACAGATGAGGGACCTCGCATCTCCCAAGTACAAAAATTAGCCTGTTTTCTTTTCTCTTGGTTTATGTACATTTAACCATAAATTGCACAGCAATAACTTGTACCCGAGTACTGTCTGTGTTGTACGTAAACCTCTGCATAGCGTGGAGTTCTCAGTGAAGTGCCAGCAGGACAGCATGCCTGTGGACAGGGAGAAAGGTGATCAATGCCTCCAGAAAAGAAAATGGTTATTATGTGGTTTATGAAGAGTTTTATCTTCTAATTTTCTGGCTCCCAAATCCCACTGATTTTTTTTTTTTTTTTTTAATATAAGAATTCATACGCCATTTATGGTGGCATTTAACTTGATGTTTGCTCTCAGTGTCACTTCAGACTGATTCAGCAATACAGAATAGCACCATTAAGAGTTTTAATTGTTTCTGCCCCTCTCTGCTTGCACAGGAAACAGACATGGATATTTTCTTTTGGTAAACTGAAGGGAAGTTTAAAAAACCCAACAACTTCTAAAAAGGAGCTCTATTTTAATTTTTTGCATACTTTATGCAGTCTTTCTTATGCAATGTATTTACTGTACTATCAAAAATAGAGCTGTCTTTTCACTTTGTCTGGTTCAATGAAATGCTATACTTGGAAGAATCTAAGTTTTAAACAGAGACAAGGATTATTGAACTTCCTCTAGGCAGTGAAAGAAAGTCAATAAGGTACAATAAGAGGACAGCATTGTTGATAATATAGCAAATCCTTTAATAAAAACAGTGAAGAATTGTAAACACAAGATTAAAAAATTCAATATACTGCTATGTGACACAATCATGTCTAGTGAATCCACTGGGGGAAAGAAGGTGAAAAAAAAGAAGTGTCATTCAAACATCCTGAAATCACAGGAAAAGCCTACTTATAGTCGAGATATATGTTCTTGCCAGTGATTTATAAGGACATAAGGGTGATTTATGTACTTCTCAGTATGTTAGCAAGACACTGATAAACCTATTCAGGATCTCTGCAGTAGGACGTATCATGAGAAAGTTTGTAATTTCAAGGATCTTTCATGATCCAGACCAGGTGGGAACAAGTACTGATGATGAGCTTCAGACATGAGCTCACTTGCCATCAGTATCAAGCTCAGAGGAGTTACTGAGCTAGGTTCCATACAGCCGCCTTAGAAGAACAGGACTGCTAATAGTGTTCCCTGCCCTCTTTCTTGATCAGCTTACATTAGGAGAGGGAAGAAGAGAAGATGTGAAATGTCATTAACCTTTTCTCTGAAGAGTGACTGAAAGGAAAGGTGGTTATTTAGGCAGAAAAACAAGACTACAAATAAATTCCTAGTCAAAAGAAGTGACTGCCAGAACTGGAAAGCTGCACATACCTTTAGTTGCAGCCAAAACTTAGTCAAACCTTGCTATCAGCAAGCTGTCTTGGATGGAGAATAACCAGAATTTGTCAGTTAGTGAAAAGTCTCAATAAGACTGTGCAAAGATACATTGTGTAATATGTATCTTTACATGGACAAAGACCAGTAGTTTACACATTGTTTGATAGCCATCAACTCCCTTCACCTACATATGTTATAATTTTTGGTTTTCCAATCTACTGCAGCACAAAATTTGTCTTTTCACACTGCTGCAGTTGAGTGTTTTTCATAGAATCACACAATGGTTTAGGTTGGAAGGGACCTTAAAGATCATCTAGTTCCAACCATCCTGCCACGAGTAGGGATACGTCCCACTAGGCCTGGTTGCTCAAAGCCCCATCCAACCTGGTCTTGAACACTTCCAGGGATGGGGCCTCCACAACTTCTCTGGGCAACCTGTTCTAGTGCCTCACCACCCTCAGAGTGAAAAATTTCCTTATTTGTAGAGATTTCTGTTCTTTTAGATAACCAATAGGTTTAGTTGCAACTATAATTAAAATCAATCTGTGAAACTGAGATGTAACTGTTGCCTGGGTATCCCTTGAAAAATAGGGCATACCGGAGAAAATGGGAAAATTATATAAAAATAATTAAATGGACAGAGAACTTAACTTTCAAGATGTTTTTCAGATCTGTAGCAGTTTTTTAGCAGTGGAAATATAAGAACCTTAAGTACCAGGATGAAATGGCCTGCTGTTATTTTATTTTACTGCTAAAAGGAAGTTTTTTGAAAAAAAATCACTTCACCCATAGTAGCATGTGGTTACAGCTAGAACACAGCAGTTTAAATGCACAGAGCATTACCCACTAGTACGGAAAGGAAGTTTCCATTTAATGCTGCACCCAGCTGAGCCCACAGGAAAGATTTTAGGAAGGAGACTCATCTTTTCCCAAATTAAAATGTTGGGGAACTGGCTGGATCAACATCAAATAATGTGATTGGGAATGCAAAAAAGAGAGATATGATTAAACAAGAGATGCATAGCTGTGACACGTTAGCTCCCAGCTAAAGCAAAAGAATTAATGAGAACCGCATCTCCTTGCGCTGTGTACTAATTGCTTGGTTTAAGATTTTCCGGACACATAGATTTCAGTTAGGTTTCCTATTTACACCATGTCCAGAACCAATCCTGTACAGGTCCTGTCTCTAGAAGTAAAACGCATAAATTTATAACAGCAGAAATATATCCATTTTCAGTTATCCTGGTTTTAAGGACTTTGTTTCAAATAGGTGCTTATTTAATACAGTAGATTTATACTACATTGTACAACAAGTTACTCTTAATTTCTAGTTTAAGAGTCAAGTTATAGGTTAATTAGATTATGGGCAACCACAATAAACCTAATGGATTTAGAATGGCCTAATATACTCAAACAAATTATGTCTGATTAGATAACAGCCATTACACTGACAGTAGGTGACCATTCTGCAATCATCGTGAAGGATTTATGACTTTACTACCTTTACATTCTCAGAATTGTCATTAATGCCAGTAATACACTGTGAATCAGGTATTATTTTGATATTGACTATTAGGACAATAATTCATTTCTGAAGGTGGCTACTTCCTCACAGTGAAATTACTTCCAGAATAATAATTTTCCCAGTAAGATCATCTATTTCTACTCACCCAGCCTCCATGCAGTAAAAATGGTTTTACTGCTTTAACGTTATATTTTTCTGACTGAAGGGGAGTGAGGTTCCCAACCGCACTCCACACTCCCTCAGCCTCACTATTTCTTAGAAGATTAAGTGAGATTCTGCAGTTATGTACCCCTGTCCTCCTCTGTTCCCCAACTAGGAAAAAACAGACTCACTCACAGAAACAGTGATGTAACAGCCAATATGCTTCAAAGGTCAACATTAAATATCATTACATCACAGGAATGCAGCTGTTCTTTCTTGATTATAGCCTGCCTGTAAGATCTTATCCCTGAGTCAGGGATAACATATGCTTCTACCTTCTGGTAATGATGTCATGTATTAATCTTTTACATTTAAATTATTTGTTTGGATGGGGCTGGCAGTTAAGGAAAGAAAAATCAGCTGTCTTGAATTTGTTTTATAACATGATACACCAAAAGAACTGCTAGTGTACCATGCAACGCTGAAGAACACAAGTAAGAATGAAGACTCCTACAGCACAAGGCATCTTCCCGACAAACTCTGCCTACCCTTGGGGCAGTCCTAACACAGTGACTTCCCAAAGGATCATTGTCTTCTAGGTCTGTAACCACCATGTAAAAAGCTTGGACAGCCTCTCCAGAACAAGGACCTTCCTTTCCACAGAGCGAGGAGCTTAAGAGTCTAAGCACTAGAGATCTGGCATCCAGCTGTGCAGCCGGGGACCCGCAGAGGTCACAGCTTTACTTTGACCTTCAAGGTTCTGTCTGATTTTCTCCAACGCAGTGCAGGTACTTTAGAAACCCTGCCAGCTGTAGCTTGTGTGTGAGGTTTCTCTGTAGATGAAGATCCTGGCAGTCTCAGTAGCTACGTGACGTTAGCAGTAACAAACTGAGGTTGTCATTTCACTGGTTTCATATTGTGCTTTCTTTTTTTCCCATCTCCCAGCAACATTGGTGCTCCTTTCTCCATACGAAGAGCTCTTGGTGAAGTCCAGTCTAGGGAACCCAACCTATACTGGTTTTTATAAATACTTATAAGGATTCATATTCACAATGATTTCTTAACATGTAAATTTTATTTTTTTTTTTTTTTTAAAACTCACACCAGTTAGGCATTCAGTGTATGTTAATTCTGGGGTTTTGTTTGTTTGTTTTAATCTTCAGGGATAACTGTTTTAGAACAAGAATAGCTTAATTTAAAAACATGTAAAAATTAAGTTTCTGATTTTAAATGGAAGCTAGAGATAAGACTGTGAAACAAAGCCAAATAATCTTAGAACTGTTAGAACTGTAAACGACCTAAAGGTGCTGTAAGATAAACAGTACTGCTAATTTTTCACAAAGTATTAAACACTGTAAATCATTAAGATATTTTTTCCCTAATGGAAATATTTAATTTAGTATTTTCATCTGGCTGATGACTTTTCTGTAGAATTTAATATAATTCCATGAAACAGAGAAATGACAAACAAGAATTAATTTTCCAAGTAAAGAGGTTTATGAAAGAATTTATTTGGAAAACCATTAACTTTCTTAACATTTTTACCATGTTCTCCAGAATTCTTATGTTTTGTCTTCCTTTCTAAATCACCTCTTTGCCTGCAAATATTTCTAAGACCTGTTAGTAAAGTATTTGCTCAATGTTCATTTGTAAAGCAGACAATTTAAGGAATATCACCGAATCACAGAATCACAGGGGTTGGAAGGGACCTCTGGAGATCATCTAGTCCAATCACCCTGCCAGAGCAGGGTCACCTACAGCAGGTTGCACAGGACGGCGTTCACGTGGGTTTTGAATGTCTCCAGAGTCGGAGACTCCACCACCTCTTTGGGAAGCCTGTTCCAGTGTTCTGCCAGCCTCAAAGCAAAGAAGTTCCTCCTCACGTTCAGGTGGAACTTCCTACGTTCAAGTTTGTGCCCATTACCTCTTGTCCTATCACTGGGCACCACTGAAAAAAAGACTGGTGCCATCCTCCCAGCACCCTCCCTTTAAGTATTTATAAGCATTGATGAGATCCCCTCTGAACCTTCTCTTCTCCAGACTAAAAAGACGCAAGTCCCTCAGCCTTTCCTCATAAGAAAGATGTTCCAGCCCCCTAATCATCTTTGTAGCCCTCTGCTGTACCCTCTCCAGCAGTTCCCTGTCCTTCTTGAACTGGGGAGCCCAGAACTGGACACAGTACTCCAGGTGCGGCGTCACCAGGGCAGAGTAGAGGGGGAGGATAACCTCTCTTAACCTGCTTGCCACACTCCTCTTGATGCACCCCAGGATGCCATTGGCCTTCTTGGCCACAAGGGCACATTGCTGGCTCATGGTCATCCTGTTGTCCACCACGACTCCCAGGTCCCTTTCCACAGAGCTGCTTGCCAGCAGGTCAGCCCCTAACCTGTACTGGTGCATGGGGTTATTCCTCCCCAGGTGCAGTGCCTTACACTTGCCCTTGTTGAACTTCATGAGGTTTCTCTCTACCCAGCTCTCCAGCCTGTCCAGGTCACGCTGAATGGCACCACAGCCTTCTGGTGTGTCAGCCACCCATCCCACCTTTTGTGGCATCAGCAAACTTGCTGATGGTACACTCTATCCCTTCATCCAGGTCATTGATGAATATGTTGAACAGGACTGGACCCAGTACTGACCCCTGGGGAACACCACTTGTCACAGACCTCCAACTAGACTCCATGCCACTAACCACAACCCTCGGCGCTCTGTCTGCCACCCAGTTTTCAATCCACCCCACTGTCCATTCATCCAACCCACACTTCCTAAGCTTGCCTATGACAATGCTGTGGCAGACAGTGTCGAAAGCCTTGCTGAAGTCAAGGCAGACAACATCCACTGCCGTCCCCTCATCTATCTGTCCAGTCACGCCATCGTAGAAGGCTATCGGATTAGTCAGACATGACTTCCCCTTGGTGAATCCATGTTGGTTCCTTCTGATAACCTTCTTTTCCTCCAGATGCTTTGAGATGATACCCAGAACAAGCTGTTCCATCATCTTTCCAGGGATGGAGGTGAGGTTGACGGGCTTGTAGTTTCCTGGGTCTGGAATATAGAATGCTGGAATATAGATTGAGGAAAGTGTGAGCTGAAAACCAATAAAGAATCCAGGCACCTAATCTAAATTTCAGAGAATATATTGCTGTAAACCACATTTCTTGTATGATTAAAGATAAGTTAATTTACTTTTTATATTAGCTTAGTAATGCATTGCTAAACCACAACACCACCTTGCATGGACTTTGTCATTCCATCTATATCTAGGTAATATCAATAGAACTTAGCTTAATTCCACTTGAAATCAATATTGCAAATCTTTCTTAAACATCTACAGGGCTTTGCAGGTTTTTAACAAAATTATTTCAAAATGTCTGCTTGTCAAGCTAACATGGTTTCCAAATATGCTTAAGGTGAAGTACAGATGCTTGAAACTCAGAGTAACTCAGAGATTCAGAGCTGTGAGATGAAAATCAAATCAGATAGAAGATTTACAGACACAGGCAATTAAAAATCAAGGGAGAAATACTTGATGCAGTAGCATCAGCTCTGATATCTGTGTCTGCTGCTTTCCCGACAGAGTGGTCCAAGGAAGCCTGTGCAAGGAGAAAATCGCCCCTTGTTCTCATAGCACTGAAGTACCAGAATTTGTCTACTGCCATTCCTCCTCCTCCTCTTCCCCTACATCACAGGAGAGGGGAAAAAGCATTCAAAAGCACAGAAAAATATGTGTTACTACATTCACTGTGATATTGAGAAGCTCTAAAAAGATTTTACCTTTTCAGAACCATCACCAAGAAAATCCATACAAGTCCATCTCAGGAAGGGCAGAGAAAACATATCATATGCAGTTGTTGGAGTGACATTTATTAAAGAAAAAAAAAAAGAAAGAAGATAACGTAGTGCTACACCTGTTAAAGAAGAGAGTAATATATTATGTTTAAGATGTGTTCAGGCACAGCATATTCTACTGAAGTGTCAAGGATAAACATTAGCAGCTGATCAACTGGAATTCATGGTGAGAGAGTAATGCAATGTCCAATGCAGTTAAGCCACAAAGAATAGTAACTGCTGAATTGTACATGACACTTGCTTACGCTCAGAGCTCAGTGGGAAATCCAGAAGCAAGTTCTGCCTCTGTGATTATGCACCTTTTAGAGCTCTTATTTAGTAGCTTTGCTCATAGAGCATTGCAGGATCCTTAATGGACCTTTTATCAGTTGACTGACAGATTACCCAGTGCTAAGAATGGTTGAGAAACATTGCAGCAACTCACCCCCACACATGGACAGTATGCCACCCCACCTCTTCAAGGGTCCTGGAGGCACTAGTAGTTTGCCTTATGTATTGGACCTTTGCTTACATTTGCATCTGCATCTTACCTACTGATGACCATCTGAGTGGCACAGAGGCACCATATCTAGATTAGAGAATCTGGCCCATAACCTCTAAATAGTTCCAGGCTGTCACCTGGTTTGTCTTCATACAGCCCCACTGATATGATTTACACTGCCCCAAAACCTCTGGCTTTGCTAGTTCACAGTTTCAGGATTGTTCATAAAGAACTGACTCTTTCAAAAATCTGGTCCTTTGATTCTGCTCCTTTTAATAACTCTGGGCAGGCTCCTTTGCAAGCTAGACTTTTCATTAGCGTTTCTGATTAAATAGTTCTTAATTTAAGTCAGCATGCTTTTGGCATCTAATATTTACAGCTCATCCACTGATACTCTGTGATTAGAGATAGATAATATCTACAACTCCTGGCCATGAGTTCCAATGCAGAACTTTAGAAAGGTAAATAGTGGTTAATTACCCGAAGACTAGTTGAATAATCCCACTGTAAGGAAAGCTAATGAAAAAGGCTCAATAAAATCTTGCTACAAAATACAGTCTTCTAATTATGACTGATATACTGCACTAATCTAAATGGTAGGTACCTTGGATTTTTTTTTTATTTCAAACAGGGAACCTTCAAAAAAGCACACATTCCTTTACATAGCTTAATAGATCATATTATCCTCTTTCTCAGACTATCTTCAATGTACCTCAGTAAATCTGCACCTAATTTTCCAATAAAAGAGCTCACCATAGCACACAATCCATTTGCAATTAACTGTTATTTTCTGGAATAACATTATGTCAATATCAAAGTACATATAAATATTATGAGTTCTTTCCAGGAAATTAATATTACATTCTGCATTTAAATGGACATGGAAGTTCAAATTTACAGTTTCTGCACTGAACAAGTTGGTTTGGGGTATGTTTTTTGTTTTACTCGTTTTTTTACTATTTTTCTAACAATCTTCTTATTGTAGGCAGATCAAATCGGTAAGTCATGTCATTCTGAGTGTGGTAGAACATTTCTTTTTCCATTTTAGAATTCAGCTGACTGAGGAACTGCGGCCATCTGAGGCATTTTCAACCAATAGCATTACATCTCTTCAACAAAACACATCTAAGTCCTAACTAGAATATATTTTATCTTGGCTATGATAGCAACAACCTCTTTAGAGTTGTAGGAGCTGATTCCTGGCCCAGATGGACCTCTTTCAATTGTTACACCAAGAGACTACATGCAAGACTCTTTCTTTAAACAAACCACTCATGCTGTTTTCTAAATCCTTTATCTGAAAACTTGGATAAATTATTTTACAAACTGTACTTACATGTAATTTGGATTTAGGAAAGCTGTTGCACATTTGACATGTGAGGACTAGTAACAAAGTACCTACACAGAAAGTAATTTTGTATATATATAGTAAAAAAATGCACATAAAAAAACGATAGTATAACAAAAAGGAGATTTTAAATTAAGCAGGTTGTCTGGGCTTTTTCCCATGTTGATGAAATGCTGAGCAGTAGCCTTTCAAATACTTCATAGAATCGTAGAATCATAGAATGGTTCAGGTTGGAAGGGACCTTAAAGATCATCTAGTTCCAACCACCCTGCCATGTGCAAGGGCACCTCCCACTAGACTTGGTTGGTCAAAGCCCCAGTCAACCTGGCCTTGAACACTTCCAGGGATGGGGCATTCACAACTTCCCTGGGAAACCTGTTCCAGTGTCTCACCACCCTCAACAGTGAAAAATTTCTTCCTAATATCTAATCTAAACCTACCCTCTTCCAGTTTAAAACCATTACCCCTTGTCCTATGGCTACATGCCCTTGTAAAAAGTCACTCTCTAGCTTTCTTGTAGGCCCCTTTCAGATACTGGAAGGCTGCTACAAGGTCTCCCCTGAGCCTTCTCTTCTCCAGGCTGAACAACCCCAACTCTCTCAGCCTGTCCTCATAGCAGTGGTACTATAACCCTCTGATCATCTTCATGGCCCTCCTTTGGACTCGCTCCAACAGGTCCATGTCCTTCTTATGTTGGGGGCTCCAAAGCTGGACGCAGTACTCAGGTGGGGCCTCACAGGAGTGCAGTAGAGGGGCAGAACCACTTCCCTCGACCTGCTGGCCATGTTTCTTTTGATGCAGCCCACGATATGGCTGACTTTCTGGGCTGAAAGCACGCATGGCTGGGTCACGTTGAGCTTCTCATCCACCAACACCCCAAGCCCTTCTTCTCAGCACTGCTGTCAATCCATTCTCCACCCAGCCAGTATTTGTGCGTGGGATTGTTGAGACCCACGTGCAGGACCTTGCTCTTGGCCTTGTTGAACTTCATGAGGTTTGCACGGGTGTACCTCTCAAGCCTGTCCAGGTCCCTCTGGATGTCATCCCTTCCCTCCAGCGTGTCAACTGCTCTGCACCGCTTGGTGTCATTGGCAAACTTGCTGAGGTTGCACTTGATCCCAACATCCATGTTACCAACAAAGATTTTAAATAGTACTGGTCTCAGTACCAACCCCTGAGGAATGCCACTCATCACTGCTCGCCACTTGGACATCAAGCCATGATTGGGTTTAGTTTGGTTGGGTTTGGTTTGGTTTCTTGCATGAGATTTTAAGAGTATTTTCATAATTTCATTATGAAATTCCTAATGTATTTTGTATTTAAAATTCTCTAGTCAAGCTCCACAATTAGGCTGCAAATCCTATGCTATTTGATTGAACTCTAGCTTTTACATGCAGGAGATTTGGATTAACATATCTCAATTATTATGTCCTTTTTGAGGACATAACAGCAGTCAGCTGTAATTTACACCCTCCCATCCGAGTTCTAGCTCTAGCTGGGTTCCAGTTCAAAACAAAGCAAATATATGAACTTGCTTCATTTAAACAAGGGCTGTAGATAGCTCAAACTACTCAATTAGATTTTTCCCTAAAATACACTAAGAGCAATCATTTCGTCAATAATAGCTGAGCACCTCTTTAGGAGATTAATACATTTCATCTGAGCCTGTTTCAGAAACACAGCAACAAGAACACAGCGTAATGGATGAGTTTAATTACTTGTTACCCGTACTGAATGATGGTTAGCTTTGAAAAATGCAAATACAGTACGATTTACATCAGTATAGTTAATTTAGGCTGAAGCCATCCTATAAAGTTCTTACCCTATGTTTTCCTATCCTGAGTATATGGATTTGTGATTTAGCAAAGTTATAATTATTTGACTGGTAACTGGTTTGTTGCTGAACCAGCAGAAAAGAGAAGCCAAAGCAAGGATACCTTTCTATCTTTCTGTCTTTCTGAAACCACTGTTAAATCTGGATCAAATGTTTTCAGTGGGACTACTGCTTGTATAGTTAACATTGAACTTTTTCACATAAGGAGATATTTGCAAGATACTGTAATGTAATTTGGATTTTTTGCTAATTACAGTAATTACAAAACAGCTGGGATAGAAAATTACATTCCTTAATGGATTTCTTCTCTTCTCCACACCTTCAGGACCATAACCCTCTGCCATCTCGCTGCCTCCCTCCCCACCCTTGAAAACCTACTAACTGCAACACACAGTCAACTGTTAGCATTTTTTATGACGTGCAAGTTGAGTGAAAGAATCCACAGATTCATAGTTAAGCCTTATGCCTAACCAGAAACAAAAATATTTTACTTAAAACTGCCTTTGTCTACAAATCTCAAAAAATCGATTTTCCACAGTAGAAAGTGTGAATGCCTATAGATTTTGGGTCATTGTTCCCTGTTATGACCCCATATCACTAACGGGAATAGATAAGACAGCATGGAATATGTACTCCCAACCAGGATCGCTGGGCAAAATTTTTCTACTGTTGCTACAGAATAAAGGTACATAAAAGCAGTCATTGAATAAAGGCAGCAGAATCTGCCACCTCAAGTGGCAAATTCTAGCAATAATTTTGAAATGGAGCAGCATCTAAATAAAACTCTGTGCCCACTCTAAAAATGTTAATGATGGGAAGCTTAGTAGTGGTATCTGTATTTTTAGTGACAGCCACCCCCCTTCCCTCCCAATCTGGGTATGAATATACTTTTTGCATTATACCCCATTTCCTTTCATTATTGCTCATAAGGAAATTAATAGAAGTACAGCCTTGCCAATTATCTCAGTATACCATGACCTGAATACCTTCATATTTTTCTTTCTAATGTTCTCATGTTTAGTGTTACATTGCCTTAATACAGTAAATGTATACTTCAGACATCAAAATTCATCTCCAACTTTTTATCAAATTCAAATTGCACACAATTTTGCTATTCATCAGTCTTTTGATTGACACAGATTGTTGGCTTTCACATAGTAAGACTTGAGCACATGCCAAATGTATATGATACATTCACTGACTTGGCAGGAACACTCTTGCATTTCCTGAAGCCCAGACCAGTTGTGGAAGCTGATAATTCGGTGTTGGACCCCAGTGCCTAAATTTCCTTTTAGCATCTGTTATTCAGCAACAAATTTACTGGACTGTGAACAACAGGCTCATATTGCATGAATGTTCTCAAAACCTCTGCTTGGGAATTTGCATGCAGTGCATAGCTGAGTCCATGGCTGAAGCTGCCTGGAATCAGTCTCACCCTTTGATGCAGATGAATTTAAAAAGGTATTCAGTGATATCAGCTGTTCCTTTTATACAGGTATGCAGATGACTTGAATTTCAATAGTCCTTTAAAATAGCACTGGCAAAAGCTCCCCTGTTTTTCTGAAAATAAGTCTGTTGATTTGCAAAGAGAATACACACAAGTTCTCATCTTTCTCTAACCTGAAAAATGTCAAGTGTCACACATTAAAATGGTACATAGGCCATCAGTCCTGAAGAAATCATCCTATTTCCCTGACCCAGTGAATCCAATCTGAATTTGTATCTCAGATAAACTGTGCAAAATATCCCAGTTTGAACTGAGTTTGATCCCAAATTTATCAACATTTTTGACAAGTATTGTGATTTCTTTATACCTATTCATTTGAAGCATGAAAAATATACCAAAAAAAATGTATCTTTGTCTCCTAATGATACAATTTGACAAGCTAGACTGTGCTTTTGCTGAGAAAGGCTGGACCAGGTGATCCTTGAGGTCCTTCTAACCCGGTATTCTATGATTCTATGATGACTGAAGATAGATTTCCTCATAACAGATTAGTATAATCTCTAATTACTAACTTGTAAAATTTGAATTTCCTTTTTCGCCATTTGTTGTGTAAGAATTTTCAGGCTTGACTTGCAGAGATGACTTCACAGAAATATCCCTTTTGCATTTTAAAAATATAACTGCACATCTTCCTCCTCACACCATTTATTGCCATCTCTTGGTAACAAGCACTACAAAATATTTAAAATTACCAGCACTTTCAGGTTGCATAAAGTTGGAGTTATATAGTTGTATAAAGACGGAAGCACATGATACATTTGCTTTAGTTCTGTTTTCAGTATCTACCAAAATGATTGAGACTAAATTCTTTTGTAACTTTTGAAATCCAAATGCTTTTAAGCCATGCATGCAACTTCTTCCCTCACTCCTCTAGGGGTTTGGCTGCCTGGGCTTAGGTCTAGATTTTGGTGTAGCTGTGTGACCTCAGGTCAGACAGCTTTCTGGAAAGAGCTGTGTGAGAAAGAGCCATGACAAGTGGGGCCTGACCAGCCATGCTTTGCACTTTTGTTTAGCTGGACTACTTGTCCCTTGCCCTGGCCAAGCTATGCTTCAGTGGTCCTGGTGCCTCTCTGCTAGAGACTTGTATGGTGCTCTGAACTCCCAGCTGACACCAGACTTTGCACCACTGAGGGGACTGCGGGGACTCAGCTTGGCAGTGGTGTCACCATCCTTGCCTGCCTCATCCTCCTCAGCTGCTGGCTCACCTTGCTCTCCAGAGCAGCCTGCCCTTGCTATGCCTTGATGGTAGCCTGCTGTGTCCTCAGCTGGCTGATTCACGAGGATTGAGTCTGTACCTTGATTACATCCTTGAGGAATCATCTTTCAGAACTGTGTGGTTTGTTGATCTTAGCTTAAGCAAATACTATGGAAAGTTTAGCTTAGGACAGGTAAAAATTCAGGAGAACGGTACTGAATTTATACGTTCTCTCTGGGTCTCTTCCAGGGAGGTGCATAGTCATCCCCTTCCAAAGAAGTTCACTAGCATAAGAAATATGAATTGCTGTTAGGTAGGCTTTCCTATTAACTCTTCAGTAACACACGTACACCACAAGAAGATGTCCAATTTGTGAAAACTGACAGAGATCTTGGCACATATTGATACTTAAACCTACAAATCAGTGCCTCTCCCAGATGGACAGCATCAGCAGCATAGTTATCATGCAGCCAAACATCTACAAAATGTCTCCTCTGACTTTGTTGAACCAAACAGATATGGCTATGTGGAAGTTTCAGCCTGAGAACCTTGGAACGGCTACGCACGTGCAGTTCTCTCATGTAAACTGTCCAAAGCAGCGTGGACAACCCCAACTGCATGAGGCTCTGATGCAGAGTGGGAAAGGGTACTTTACAAACACCATTCTTCATTACTCTGCATTCCCTGAAATCTAACATGCAGAACACAACCTGCAATTTAGTTATTGTAAAATAACCCCGAGCAGGGGGATTTGGATGCTCTTTTTCATCAGAAAGTTGCTGAAATATAGTTCACTAGCTACAGACTACACTGTTGAATTATGGAAAAAAATACCAAAAAAGAGACAGTAATAATCTAGAATATGAGGCTAGAATGACAAAAGAAAATAATTGTCTTGTAAAACAGTGTCTCATATATTACTGTAAGCTATTCTCCAGTAAGCAGTTGAAAAAATAAAAGAAAGCCCTGAAGTAAAAGATACCAATGGTATATTTATACTGGAAAACAACATATGACCCAGAAGATACCTGCATTTGTATTTATTAGAAGTTATTTGCAAGCTTTAATTCAAGTTCTCTTTAATGAAATCTTAAACTCTGACAAATGGTGAAGTTCAACATTTCAAATCACAGTACTCAGTGAAATAGTTTGCCTTCAGAATGTAACATGAGGGTAAAAGATAGCATATGATAAGAATAAAATAAAAAGATAGAACAAAAAACCATGATTTTTATTACTGCTGCTATACTGGTAAGTGACTTACCAGAGACTGGAAAGCAACAGTCCCCAGCAGAAGTAGAATACACATAAAATTGATGGCACTGAACAATTCATGGCCCCATTTTATGTGATGTAGGAATTTAGATGTAAAGACAAAATACAAATTACCTCCTTTAGAGTAGTTGCAGAGAAAAGCCTTTATGAGGAAATCATTGCTAAAGGAGGAAAACATGGGGTTTATTAATGGGGTTCATTAATGTGGAAATTCAGAATATTCTTTAAGAAGTGAGAGATATATTTTTTCGAGACATTTCAGATCTCTTCAAATGTAAGGGACTCACTTTTCCCTCTCCACTGAACTTACCAAACTCCTTTTTATTACCCCACAGGGGTAGTTTTCACTTAATATGCACACAATTCCTATTAAACTTTACAGGAGTTCTGCAAATGCATCAAGGATAGAATAGATATCCTTGATCTTATGTCTACATATTCTATTAGAGAGACTGTAAAACCAGGTAGAGGATAAACTACACCAGCTCTGTAGTTTATTCTCTGAATCTTAAGTGTGACAAGTGCAAAGATATTTACATGGGGAAAAGATGAAACCACAGAAAAGTGAGAGCAAGGTAGTTCAACGTCTTCCAAGTAAGGCTGAGATATTAACTGATTTTGATTGTTAACAGAATAAAAACCTAGTTCCAAAATATTGTTTGTTTGTTTGTTTGTTTTCCTGAGAAGGAAAACCTTTTGAATATTTTTGTTTCTGATTTTTTCAGACACATTTTTCATTGTGGGTTTATCTAATGGCTTTGTCAAACTAAACGTGCATTCCTTCATGAATATAATGTTCAACCACAAATTTTGCACTGCTTGGCTTATTGTACAAAATATATATGCAAAATAAAATAAAACACAGTGTACTGAAATACTGCTAAGCTGCAAGCAAGGAACTTTGATAGTCCAGAACAAAAAAAAGAGTATAATATATGCCTGTTCTATGCTGTTATAGCAACTATAGTGCAGTTAATAAATAAATGTTAGTGGATTAATGACCAAAAAATTAAAGACTATAAACCAAAAACTTCAAAGAGACAAATAACTGCGTGTGTGTATACATGTACAATCTTACTCAAATTAGTCAAGTAACAGTTACAGTAGCTGCATTTATAGTGGTATTAGGAGGTGAACGGGGATTTAAGATGAAAACCAGCAATGAAGAGGGTGCTGAGAAAAAATTTCCTCACCTCTCCCTCCCAAACAAACAATTCTAAAACACAGTCATGCCAAGACGTTTCTTAGAAGAATGTCTGTTTCTTTCTTTCCATTTAGGGAAAGTGACCCCCCTTTTCTCCAAAGACTGAAAGAACTATCTCACATGCACGTTTGCTATTCTAACTAGGCTGCAGAAGGCAGTCCTCTTTCAAAGGAAAAAGCAAGCGGCAAAAACCTGGGTCATGAAGAACTGGTGTATTGCATCAGGTGCTATCTTTATTGTAGGAAAACAGTAAGAAGTGACAAAGTGAAACACTGGCATAATGAATGCGTGGGATTCACATTGGCGTAAAGACACGCACCATATCATGGGCTTGCAATTAGCATTACTACCTAAACATCTGGTATGTTACAATAAGGTAAGATAAGCAATAAAACCAGAGAAGAGTCCAATCCTTCTCAAAGGCAAGGAACACAATGATGGTTCCTATGAACAAATGAGTTGACCCTAAATGCTCAAAACAGTGTAAATTTCATTAAAAGCACACAATTTAATTTGCAGGTTATCAAACATTACTTAGTATGTAATTAAGCAACCTAATCACTGCTAGTATTAGGAAAGAGAGACTGAAAGGAATTTAAAAATTATGAATGTGTATGTTTTGCTTTTCAGATTTGAACTTCCAGAGTTTCTGCCACATGCTATTTTGCACTGATATTGACTTAATTTACATTATGTACGTGACAACCAGGTTTTTAACCTGCCATTTCTTCCAGGCAGAGCCTAATAAGTTTTTGCCACTTAAGCAACAGAACTTGAAGAACATAACATACTTTATGTATTTACATAATGTATTAGTCAAGGGTTTACTATTTACAGTGATTGATTAAGCAATAACAAGTTAACAGTGTGTTTACTTTTACAGCTTTGACCTCTGTGATGAAGCAAATGACTGTTCTGACTGCTTTGTCTCAGCAGTCCAAGCTTTTAATTTGTGCTGAGTTAAGAAGGACGTGCTTAAAGGTATAAATTTTTTTTAAATAGTAAATTTACTTTTATTTTCATGCTAGTGTAGTATTTTTCCTCCTTTGTTATCATCTGCACATCAGTTGGGAAGAGTAAAGGTTTATTCAACAAGGAGAGGTGCTATACTGGACTTTGTTCTCACCAACAAGTAGGGGCTGGTGGGGAATGTGAAGCTCAAGGGCAGCCTTGGTTGCAGTGACCATGAAATGGTGGAGTTCAAGATCCTTAGGGCAGAGAGGAGGGCGACAGCAAGCTTACTACCCTGGACATCAGGAAAGCAGACTTTGGCCTCTTCAGGGATCTGTATGGCTGAGTGCCATGGCATAAAGCCCTGGAGGGAAGAGGGGCCCAAGAAAGCTGGTTAATAGTCAAGGACCACCTCAGGAGTTGATACATCCCAACAAAGAGGAAGTCAGGCAAAAACACTAGGAGGTCTGCATGGATGAACAAGAAGTTCTAGACAAACTCAAAAGAAAAAGGAAGCCGATAGAGGGTGGAAGCAAGGACAGGTAGCCTGGGAGGAATGCAGAGAAATTGTCTGAGCAGCCAGCGTTCAGATTAGGAAAGCTAAAGTTCAGATAGAATTAAATCTGTCCAGGGATGTCAAGAGTACCAAGAAAAACTTCTACAGGTATGTCAATGATAANTTCAGATTAGGAAAGCTAAAGTTCAGATAGAATTAAATCTGTCCAGGGATGTCAAGAGTACCAAGAAAAACTTCTACAGGTATGTCAATGATAAAAGGAAAACTAGGGAAAATGTGGGCCCTCTCCGGAAGCAAACGGAAGACCCGGTCACCCGGGACATGGAGAAGGCTGAGGTGCTCAATGAATTTTTGCCTCAGTCTCCACCAGCAATGGCTCCAGCCACACTACCCAAGTAGCAGAAGGCAAAGGCAGGAACTGGGAGAATGAGGAACCACCCACTGTAGGAGAGGACCAGGTTCGAGACCATCTGAGGAACATGAAGGTTCACAAATCCACGACACCTGATGAGATACATTCACGGGTCCTGAGGGAACTGGTGGATGAAGTTGCTAAGCCACTATCCATCATATTTGAGAAGTCGTGGCAGTCCGGTAAAGTTCCCTTTAAAAAGGGAAAAAAGGAAGACTCAGGGTACTGCAAGCCGGCCAGTCTCACCTTTGTGCCCACCAAGATCACAGAGCAAATCGTCCTGGAAACTATACTAAGGCACACGGAAAATAAGCAGGTGGTCAGTGACAGCCAACATGGCTTCACAAAAGGCAAATCATGCCCGACAAATTTGGTGACCTTCTATCACAGGGTTACAGCATTGCTGGATAAGGGAAGCATAACTGACATCATCTACCTGGACTTACGCGAACTGTTTGACACTGTCCCGCACGACATCCTTGTCTCTAAATTGGAGACATATGGATTTGATGGATGGACCACTCGATGGATAAGGAACTGGCTGGATGGTGGCACTCAAAGAGTTGCAGTCAACAGCTCGATGCCCAAGCAGAAACCAATGACAAATGGTGTTCCTCAGGGGTTGGTATTGGGACCAGTGTTTAACATCTTTGTCCGTGACACGGACAGCCGATTGAGTTCACCCTCAGCAAGTTTGCCAATGACACCAGGTTGCGTGGAGTGGCCAACACGCTGGAGGGAAGGGATGCCATCCAGAGTGACCTGGACAGGCTTGAAAGGGACACCTGTGCAAACCTCATGAAGTTCAACAAGGCCAAGTGCAAGGTCCTGCACGTGGGTTGCAGCAATCCCATGCACAAATATAGACTGGGTGGAGAATGGATCGAGAGCAGCCCTGAGGAGAGGGACTTGGGGGTGTTGGTAGATGAGAAGCTCAACATGAGCTGGCAATATGTGCTTGCAGCCCAGAAGGCCAGCCATATTGTGGGCTGCATCAAAAGAAACATGGCCAGCAGGTCAAGGATGATCCATTCAAACATAAGAAAAAACTTTACGGTCAAGGTGACAGAACACTGGAACAGGCTGTCCAGGGAGGTTGTGGAGTCCCCTTCTCTGGAGATTTTCAAGACCCGCCTGGATGCAGTCCTGAGTAATGTGCTCTAGGCATTCCTGCGTCAGCAGGGGAGTTGGACTAGATGATCTCTAGAGGTCCCTTCCAACTTTAAAAAATTCCATGATTCTGTGATTCTGCCCCTTCTACTCCATTCTTGTGAGAGCCCACCTGGAGTACTGCGTCCTGCTTTGGAGTCCTCAGCACAAGAAGGACATGGACCTGTTTCAATGAGTCCAGAGGAGGCCCATGAAGATGATCAGAAGGCTGGAGCACCTCTGCTATGAGGACAGGCTGAGAGAATTGGGGTTGTTCAGCCTGGAGAAGAGAAGGCTCTGGGGAGACCTTATAGCAGCCTTTCAGTACTTAAGGGGGGCCTACAGAAAAGACGGGGAGGGGCTCTTTATCAGGGAGTGTAGCGATAGGAGAGGGGTAATGGTTTCAAACTGAAAGAGGATAGATTTAGAATAGATATTAGGAAGAAATATTTCACTGTGAGGGTGGTGAGGCACTGGAACAGGTTTCCCAGGGAAGTTGTGAATGCCCCATCCCTGGAAGGGGCTTTGAGTAACCTGGCCTAGTGGAAGGTGTCCTTGCCCATGGCAAGGGGGTTGGAACTAGATGATCCCTTCCAACTCTAACCATTCTATGATTCTATAAATCGATTCTTTCATACAACTGACAGATCTTGCAATTCAGAGACGATTACAGAATATCCCAGAGTAATGACTGTGTGGTATCATATTTAAAATTATTTTTAAATCTCCAGATACACTATATGTTGCTTTCATGTGTTCTTGTGCACCATTTTACAAAAGCCATGGAGGTAGCTGACTCTGAAAGCCGTCAACTTCAATACTGAATGTTATCAAATCAGTGTTGACGGCTGAAGAAAGCCTTTATAGGTGAAAAACAACCTGCATGAGCTAGAAAAGGACAGTCAAGATGTGCTTGTCAAATGATTAAAAGTTGATCAAGCTTTGTCAAAGACAATGATGCATTTATATCCTACTTAGACTCTTCCTTCTACCCACTAATCCCTATTCCTACTTGACCACAGCCTTTCTGATGCAACAAAATTCTTTTGCCTAATTGATATCTATGGATTCCAAGCTACTCTATTAGATTTGGAAAGTTACTTACAGTTTTCTAAAGGAATAAAGTGTGTAACATTACTAACACAAAATCAGAAAGTTTTATTTTATACAGACAGATGGCATGTAGAGGAAAATAATAAAAACATAGTTTCTTTGAAAGTACACTCTTTTGGTTTTTTAAATGTTTTTTGGTGTCAGCATAAGGAGCCTGATTACAATCAGGAAGAATTTTATTTACGTCATTGTAAATCAGCATTAATGGAACTACTCCTATACGCAGCAGAAGGGACAGAGTAGAAGGTGGCAACTTGATGGTTCTTATAATTTCCTTCACTTGTTACTGCTGTGATTTCTTTGTATAGATAGACTAAGAAAGTGAACAGTTTTAGCACAGGCTTTTAAGCTCACCTATTCATTCTCATAATTACTGATCAATAGGAACAACAGGAAACTAAGATCCAAGTTACAGAGTAACCTTTGTTGAAAGTGCATTTTTCAGGTTCTTTCATCCAACACATTTTAATACAAAAAAGGGAAGCTGTAGGATGTCAATGGTAGTTTTTGTAATAATCAAGAGAATTGTTTCTGTCTGTGAGGGATAACTAATTTAGGGACTTTCAGAATTGCATTTCTTCTAAGTAACCTTAGTGAAAGAAATGTAGCTAGTTCAGGGTATTTAACAAACTTACCTTAGAAGTAGTAGTTATTTCAAACAAATAATATTCTGTAGAATACATAACCAATTTAAAAACATTATATATCAACATTTATCTACTAAGCAAACATACAGAAAAAGGAGATGAAGTTTTCAGTATTTCAGAGTATGTGATATAAAAATATGCAATACATAAATAGGTCAAAGATATAAACTTTACGTGAAATATGTCAAAAAACCTCTCTGGTCTTGCTAGATTATTCTCTAGTCTCCTAGTTCTGTATTAAAGCTCTTCTTGTGTTCAGTATTTACTGCAAGAAGAGTATGGGGCTTCAGTCATCGTGCAGCTCATCAAAAAATATTGCTCCCACTTTTGCAAAAATGTTCCATAATTTTGGACATAGTAGCATGTTAATTTGTTAAAATAAAGATGGAAAATGTAAACAATAAGTTACTTTTTATTAAAAAATAAATGTTTTATTTAATATTTTTGTATCTAATTTGTTTTAAAGAGTTATTTTTAATTGGTCTGTGGAAGTCTACTGGTAGAGAGAAAGGCCAGGAACTGGTAACAGAAGGGGATTGTAAATGAACTATTGCTTGTTTTTTCACAAAAAGCTTACAGCTTGAAAGAGCTTGACCATTCCTGCTTATTTTTACTAAAATAGGGAATAAACTTCCTTTCCAAACACTCCAGTGAAATATATACACCTTATTTTACTTTATTTAGAGATTAACAGGGAATGTTTACTTTGAAAGTAGCTTCCAAACATATAAGCCTTTTCAATTTTTTTTTATTTTCAGCATACCTAAAATCAAAGCTGTGATTAAAATCATGTTTTGGAGATTCATCATACTTAGATGGGTAAGCAATAAAGAAAAGCTCTAAACTGAGTATAATTTTGAGACGTTGAAAAGTATGGCTATGATTTATAATAGCCTTTTCTGTGTGTCACTCAAAGGGAGAGAGAAATGATTGCATGAAAAGGCACAGTAAAGTGGCTAATGTGCCTAAATTGCCAACCATTTTGGGAAAAACTTTCTAAATTTGTAGGCTTATGGGAGGATCAATGATAGATAAGGGATCTCCAGTTAGTTAAATTACTTATTTAAATTAAATTTAAGTTTCACACATTGTGAAAAAATCCTCTCTTCAAGGATTTTGTCAGCTATCACTGTTTTCTCCTGCAAGGTTTTACTGAAGAAAAATTAAGGGAAGAAAAAGGGAAAGACTGCCAGGCTATTTGCAGCACTAGATATATTAAGTGGCTCAAACTGACATCATCATCTTCCTCAGCAGCTCTCCTAAAAGTGAGAGAATCATGCATTGTGTTGAATCTTCAAATACTGGCAGAAACAGAAGCAGGAGTAGACATAAATTAATCATACCAACAATCTCCCATTACTGTAAAAAACATTACATAAAAGATTTGTCTCATCTAAAATACCTTGATAATTTGTTTGAAGTGTTAAAACCCATCATCCTTAAAAAAACCCAAACTAATAGCATTTGTTATAAATTTGTTATAAATTACATTAATACAGATGTTCCACTGCAAGACTCGGCTGTACTGAAGATAGTGAAGCAAATGGTAGGGAAGTGAAAATTTTAATTTGAATTTCTCAACAGCTTTGAAGTTAGCTATAAGCAACACACCTAACGTGATTTGGTCTTTGCAGCAATTTGTTAAATTTCCTTTAAGTTGGGTGTAAATTTGAGAAGCAGAAATCAAAAGAATTTTTCCAGGGAAAGTATTTCTGTGATGATTTAAAAGGAAATCACCAGTTTTTCAGTTTAACCTTGGGATGAAAACTAACAATTTTACTATCTTATTTGGAGTCCTGTTAGATTGCGTAAGTGGTGTGGATGGGCAGTCAGCTTCTCGCACCTACGTCAAGCAGTACACTCCATGGAGCAACAGATGAGAACTACCTTCTTCCTTCGTGGACAATTATTCCCTAAGGAAGAAGTCTTCTTGTGTACAGCAAAGAAGCAGACAGAAAGAGTTCATTGGGACATAAGGAATTGGAGTTTCCTGCAACTCAGTAAGACTGGGAATAAGCCCACGAGAAGGAACGTGCACAAATGGAGGACACAGCTAGGAGAGGTTTGTTTACAATCTTTTATTCCTGTTCTGTTTCACCTTGAATTCTCTTTTCACAGGTATTTTAAAAGTGAGCTTCTTAGAAGTACTACTCATGCTCGTTTCTGTTCTAATAAAACCTGGTTTTTGTGGGTAAGAGCTCTTCTCTCTTCAGCAGTTGCTGAAAAAAAAAAAA
>VYXH01002124.1:65832-105839 GCA_013397275.1 Burhinus bistriatus
GGTAATGGCTTTTGTCTCTTCAGGAATTGCCAAAAAAAAAAAAAAAAAACAACCCAACCCAAAAAAACAAACCACCAAACAGGAGAAGGAGGGGCTAAGCTATTCCAACTTGCTTTTTCCAAATATCACCGCAGATTTTAACAGTATCCAGAAAATGTGTTTTATTTGGGTTTCCTTGTCTCCAAGGAACTTTGTTCTGTTTTTTAATTATAGAAGGGAAAAATACATTATTTTGTAGTAAGACAAGTTTTTATCTGTTTCTGCCAGAGCTACCCTGACACATATTAACAGCCAGACTCCAAAAAGCCAGAAGAAAAGGAGACATTCCATAGAAAAATAACCTCATGTCTTTTCAATCTTAGGCTAAATATAATTTGACCAGCTTTTAGACATTTACATATAAGAGCAAATAAAATATTTTTAAAAAAATATATTCAAGCAAATGTACTATAAAGGTCAAACTCAGAATGCTCTGGCTTAAGAAGTCGTCTATGTTAGTTACACAAATGTTTACCTGACTCATCTTCCATATCTATCAGACTGTAGACAAGACAGAAAATTTTCCTGATTGACATAGGTCTATTGAAAAGAATGATGAAAGCGAAGTTAGCATTAATCACTGTTATGCTAAGTATGTAATTTGCTAGTATGCTAATTTTTCTAAGAAATTTGTGTGGGAAAGTCAAAAGGGGATTTATAGCAGTAGTGTTGGACTGTCTGAATTGCCTCTAAAGGCAATACACTAGAAGATGTAAACAAAAGATTACTACAGCAGAGCTATTTCTTCTTTGTTGGAAGTCCAGGAGAATTAAGTTTTCTTAAGGAAAGAGATAAAATCAGTTATTAAGCCCTCAATTAACCAATCTATTTTTCAATTCAATATTGGAAGCTGAGTAAAGGCAGAATTGGGTGATTGATTTCTAAAGTTTTTATAGAATCAATGAAAGGACAAAAATGGTCTATGTTTTATGAGATTAGAATTGGTTTGGCTCAATTGGTAGCTGAGGGTAGGACTGTTGTAAACCATCTCTGGTTACATCTACAATGGCTTCATATAGCTGTGCCAAAAAGGATGAGCATGCTCTTTGTTCAGCTCTGTTAAAGCCATATGGTCATTTTGAGAGGCCTCAGATACAGATATATTACTGTTCACAGGTTCAATCAATGTTAGGGCTACCTGCAGGCTGTCTGCTCATTTCACTAATACTTTCTGAAAGTAACATAGTCAAAAACGATATCATACAACCAGGAGGTTGTTAAGTTAGATAAACTTGGCAGAGTGAGAGTAACTCAGAAGAATCATAGAATTGTCTAGGTTGGAAGGGACCTTTAAGATCATCCAGTCCAATCATCAATCTAACACTGCCAAAACCATCACTAAACCATGTCCCTAAGCACCACTTCTACCCATCTTTTAAATACCTCCAGGGACGGCACTTCCACCACTTCCCTGTGCAGCCTGTTCCACTGCTTGATAACCTTTCAGTGAAGAAATTTTTCCTAATATCCAATCTAAACCTCCCCTGGCACAACTTGATGCCATTTCCTCTTGTTACTGGGGAGAAGCGGTCGACCTCTACCTTACTACAACCTCCTTTTAGGTAGTTGTAGAGAGCAATAAGGTCTCCTCAGAGCCACTTTTTTCTTCCACTGCCTCTGGTTCCTCTATTAGGCTTCCTCCTCAGCTTCCTTTTCTCCAGACTTAACAGTCCCAGTTCCCTCAGCTGTCCCGTAAGCCTTGTGCTCTAGACCCTTCAACCAGCTTCGCTGCCCTTCTCTGGACATGCTCCAGCACCTCAATCTCTTTCTTGTAGTGAGGGGTCCAAAACTGAAGACAGTATTCAAGGTGGGGCCTCACCAATGCCGAGTACAGAGGTACAATTACCTCTCTAGTCCTGCTCACCACACTATTCCTGACACAAGCCAGGATGCTGTTGGTCTTCTTGGCTACCTGGGCACACTGCTGGCTCATATTCAGCTGACTGTCAACCAGCATCCCCAGGTCCTTTTCTGCCAGACAGCTTTCCAGCAACAATTCCCCAAGCCTGTAGCATTTTATGGGTTTGTTGTGACCCAAGTGCACGACCCAGCACTTAGCCTTGTTGAACCTCATACCATTGGCCTCAGCCCATTGATCCAGCCTGTCCAGATCCCTCTGTAGAGCCATCCTACCCTCAAGCAGGTCAACACAACCCCCAACTTGGTGTCATCTGCAAACTTACTGAGGGTGCACTCGATCCCCTCATCCAGGTCATTGATAAAGATATTAAAGAGAACCAGCCCCAGTACCGAGCCCTGGGGAACACTGCTTGAGACCGGCCGCCAACTGGATTTAACTCCATTCACAACCACTCTTTGGGCCCAGCCCTCCAGCCAGTTTTTTACCCAGCAAAGCATACACCCACCCAAGCCATAAGCAAGCCAGTTTCTCCAGGAGAATGCTGTGGTAAACAGTGTCAAAAGCTTTACTAAAGTCCAGGTATACAACATCCACAGCCTTTCCCTCATCCACTAAATGGGTCACCTTGTCATAGAAGCTCAGGTTTGTCAAGCAGGAAGCTTGCATTCTGGAAAGATAATGGACTGGGGGAGGAGCTTTGATTTTACACATTCTCTTTCAGTCTAAACAATACAAATGAATTTTATTTACTTAAAATTTTGGTGGTTCTAGTGTATATGCTGATAAAAATTACCCTGGCCAATTAAATTCCCTTTTTCTTAAAGCAAGTACAGCAAAAGAAAGCAAAACTAACTCTGAGCTTTGGACATTCTTGGACCTGATCCCACCAGAAAAATACTAGATGTTGCATGGTCCTCAGCCTTCTGTTACCTTCTGCACTGTGAAAGACACTCTTGCTACCATGGCTGCCTGAAGAATAGGTCAATTGAAGAACAGAGTCAGGGTTATAGAATTAGAAATCCATGATGGTAATATTACCACCCATTATTTTTTGTAGTATAGTTTTAATAGTTTCTATTTCTGGAATTCAAACTCAGAATTCAGTCAGGAATAGCAATAAATTGTAATGAGTCAATATTTACCTCTTTTATGTCAAAGAGGAGAATAATTTAGAATATGAAGCTCCATGAAAATGGGATTAGATGGGTGTTAACCTAACAGGACAGATGGAGAAGAAACCACAGTCCTTATTTGCATTAAGTATTTAAAACTCATTAGAAGTCCTCAAGGACTCTGTTTCATATTAAATTTTGCAGAAGGTACTGTACTTTATAGTGAACTGCATTTTAGGGTAGAGTGTTTCAATTCTATAATGGACTTGCATTTTAAAAGACAGTAATATCCACAAGTAGGAGTCCTTGAATATTTTGCCTTATTCAAAAGAGAGCTGAACACGCACAAGTACTCCATGACCTTGTAAAAAGTTGCATTGTGGACAATATATTCCTGTAGCTAAATGGGGAGAAACTGACATGAACATATGACATCTTCATTTTTAGGGGTTTTGGCAATATGTATTGCCAGAAAAAATGGAAAAAAAAAACCCAAATAAATACAATTAACATCTATAAATGGTTTATATCTAGTTAAGTCGATATGTGTTTTGATCATGACAGTCATTACACATACAGTTAGACAAGTTTTCATTAGAGAGGGATATAGCTTTACAAATGCAAAGAGGTTAGTAGGTTCTGTTATTCATAGTAGATCTAAAGAGGATGAATTTGAACTCAAACCGAAGTGTAATTCATTTTATTGTCAGGAAGGTTTTCACTTAATACATTTTATCCCTAGCTGTTTGAAAAGTATATTTGTTTTATTAGAGAATTTTGAATGTACTAATCATAACTTTGCCTTGGGCCAAATTTTTGTCTTGTTCATTACTTAACAAAGAATAAATACTTCTGCATATTCAAAAATATTATCATAATTGGAGCTTTAAAAAAATAATAGATTGTAAGGTTTCACACAAACTAAGCTATTTCATCTATCAAGAATTCAAATACGCTATTTTTAAAGCTACACCTGTCAGCTGCAAGTAAAAACTTTCTACTGTAGTAATTTTAGCTGTCGAGATAATATTCCTCTTGTTCCACATTTAGGTACGTCAAGTAAGCAATGACAAGTAGCAGTACAAAAGAAGCTCGATCCAAATGCATGTATTTATTCATATCTGTAGAGTTCATGCTATGCTATGTATATAGTTACACAAAATAGCACATCAGAGAACACAAAGTTTTTAAATTAACTACTCAGAGTACATTCTTGATCTTATTCACTTCTGCATAAGCATTAGGATGCAAACTTTATTCCATAACCACAGTAGTCCAATACACCAAAAGGATAGTGGTCAGTTAATAGTAACTTTACTGATTTTTCTCCTTCTTCAGTTTGCAAGCCTCAGATCTTATTACTTTCTATGTTGTTACGCTCAAAAAGCCCCCACACCTCCCAATTGAATGCTTTTGTGTAACACAATGATGTCCATTTTGCAGATGGGTCCAAAGGCGCAGAAGGCACAGGTCCTTCTGAAAGGAAGGAATTTAACTATTGTTCTATTTCATTGTTTGCTGACAAAATATCTTTAAGGATCTAGGCATGAGAGACTAGGCCAGAACTCATTTGAAGGATCTGTATTTCGGAGCACTGAGTAGTATATAAAAGGTTAAGCCTGATTTTATTTGCACAGCTATAAGCATACAAAATTTCCACAGGCCCAACTAGGCTAACAAGCTGTGAACTGCAGAAAACAGGTGATGACCTACAGAAGGCTTTTCCAGCATAATATGAAGGTGTAGAACCCCGTCCTTTGTGGTGGCGTTCAAATAATTTTTTCCTTATCACTCTATCAGAGACCAGATCTTTTGTTCTTTCAAAGTTCTTCTTTAGTTGTGAAAGTTTCTGAGTACAATGAGGGGCAGCAAATGTAGGAAAGGGTCTATTCATCCTGAACCATCTGAATGGAATATGTTTAACGCAGGTTGGAGTTTCACAAGTTTTCTTGTCAAACTCTAATCAGCACATACAACAGGAAATTTCTTTCAGTCTTAGAACTCATATTTTTAGCAGTAAGTCCATAAGCTGAATCTTGCTTCTTTCAAATCCTTGGTCGAAAGTGTAAATCCCCTACAGCTTCCCAGTGCCTGCAGAATTGCAATACTTTCCTCAAATGATCCAGTTCACAGAAAAAACAGAACCATTTTTGGTGAAGATTTCCCCAGAAACATATAATGCAAGGCCACCATCTCACATCAGACGTTTGAGGCAAACTGTTTTCATAAGCAACTAATGCCACAGACCCTAAGTGTACACAAGAATAGCAACTCTGTCCGGCATCATCACGGCTAGAAGGGAGACAAAACCCACAGATTTAGATACTGAAGTGCTAACTTCAAAAAGATTTATGCAACTATTCATCCATAATCTGATTCAGAATCAAGAAGTTTGGGAAAGTGTTCTGAATGTGACAGTCTGGAGGAAACTGAGAAAGAAATGCCATTGCCTTATGGGGAATAATTCCCTTCAGTATGACAGAACGTGAAGGTCACTGTGACAGAAAGCTTTATAGCACAGTATTAGGCACATAATGTGCAACAATGTATATGAATTCCTGCTCTTCTTCACATTATTCGTGATTCAATCCTTTGGTATTAACCTTACATATCTGATAACTCAAAAAAAAATTATAATTAAATAACATTCACTCTTAGAGCAGTTTGCACTGTAGTCAGTAAAGGAAGTTTTGCCCAGAAATTCAAGACTTGCAGTGCAACAGAAACAGCAATCAATTACTTATCATTTAAACAAATGAGTATTAGATAAACAAAGCAGAGGACATTCTCGTATTGGCACGTTCTGTCAGATACTTTAAAGTTATTTCCATTGAGCTAGTCAAAAGGTTTGGACACATAGAATCTTCAGAAGCCATAAGTATAACCTCAGGTGAGAGGAGAATAAAATCAGGTCTTAAAAATCAGTGGTACTTGTTTCCCAGCTGATTATTTATTTAAAATTATATTTGTAAAACACACTTGGCTCCAAACCAACTTTGTCAGTGCCAAGGATGACATTACTGCTCACAGGTTAATATAATTGGATGAGACAACCTTATTTGAGGCATTTGAATTTGGGGAATATGCAGTACTCTAAAATATATGTGTGTGTATAGATATTTATATTTGTGTTTATATAATATACATACACATATATACATTATAATATACATTGTATACATTATTATATGTATATAGTATATGAAGTATGCATATTACACACAATGTATAGTGCATAAAAATTAGTACATATATACAAACGTTACATATATAATTCTGAAAGATTTGCTATAGGTATATGAAATATTTCTTTTATAAACAGTATATATGTTATATATATGTGTAAAACATTTTGCAGAAGACACAGATATGATCAGGCTCTAAAATTGCTAGTTACCTTCACTGTAAACGTAGTCAACTCTTTAAAGAGATTGCTCTCAAATACTGATACAGTCAACTGTAATCACATATGTTATTGTTCCAATTTGACAGAACTAGATACAGATATTTGTTTCAAAGGATTTTTTGTTTAATAGCAGAACAAGAAGATGAAGAAAAGATAAAGATCCTTCATAGCTCTGAGCACTAACTCAAGCAACAACTACCCATACTAGAAAATTATTCTCTTATTTTCATTTCCAGCGTAAAGGTTTGTCGGTAACCAAATTCCACCTGATTTTGCTTATTCCAGTTGTGATGTTTAAGCAGATCTTTTCTGTGTTACATTATGTACAACAAATATGGTCGTTCAGCTTTACCTTGATATATGGCACAAACCATATTCAGCAATTAAACTCCCAGTTTGCAAGAAATTTTATTATTCCAAACCAGCCTGACCTTACACTATAACTAATAAACCTTATCCAGTTTATGTTTTTAAGGTCTTCTAGTCTGAATGGACAATGTTTGTCAACTCCTACATCTAAGAACGCCATAAACTTGAACTAGGAAGAGGCAGCTGGCCCTACTGAAATATCTGGTTTTAAAGTTCCTATTTTCATTTGCAACTTCTTGTAATTCTTTCTCCTTCCTGATTTTAATGTGGAGATATGAAAACAAGATGCACCTTTAAGCTGCCTTATTTGCCCCTGATTTAGTATTTCAGGCAGAACATTTTTTGTGTTTTGATCTCTACCACTAAATCCACTAAAGAATTTGTATAGATGTGTGGTTTTGTTTATCTTTCCAGAATGTCTGTGTGGTACCAATCAGTTCCTCCAAGTTTTTAAAGAATAAGAGAATAACAATTATACTTTTCCTAAAGAGTATATAAACAAAAGAAACCAATCAAACCAAACTACTACTTCCTTTTGTAAATGCATGTTAAATGAAAACTTCTATGTAGAAAGTTGAGCCAACAAATAAAACTGTGCAGGTTTCAAAAGAGCAAGAAGGGGACTACATTCTTAGCTGAGTTCGAAGCTATGTTTTATCTTATATAATGACCTCAAACTGTGCAAAAAAGGCATAAAACCATCATATTAGATTATTAGCCCTTTAAATTTACTGTAGCCAATTATCAATATTTCCTTGTATCACCTTATTTGAATGGCAACAAGTTCTATCCTCAGCCCATACCAGATTCCTCTACAAAAAAAAAAAAATTTCCCTTCCTAACATGCTCTATTTCAGTTGGTTATAGAAATAATCACACCAGAAACACATAATACTGACTTTTTTGTTGTTGTTGTTAAGAAAAAAGCTCTTGATGTGGGTATTTCCTCACAAATGTTAAAAGACACAAGTTTTAAAAGAAAGAAAACCGTAACTCATTAGAAAGTACACTCTTATAGGCTGTAACAGCAACATCTATGTTATCTGCATGCTATAAATAAATAAATAATAGGGAAAATGGGCTTTATAGCTAAACACCTAACGCAGAAAAAAATCAGTAGTTTAAATTGTTCCCACATGTTATGTTAATGAGAATCACCTGTTAAGCAAATCAAACTGATTAATACCTGCTGGTTTTGAATAAAACACAGGTCTAATGATTAGCACAGCTTGCTTTAATTTCTTAGAATTAAGTTAAGGTAGTGACGTTGTAAGTCTTAAGGAGAGTTGGGAGCTTCCCAAAATGTGCTGCATGCAGTCTACTGAATACATTTTTAATCAGACGAGGGGAGAAAACCCTTCTTATTTTTCTCGCCTTCAGTAGAATCTTTACTGCACTTCATTACTATAAAGAGTTTGAAAATATGCTGCTTAATGCATTTAACATGCTGTCAGACCTACCTAGTTCACTTCCCCCCCCTGTTATTTAACCATAAACTAGGAATTACATACATAGCCCTCAATTTCAAAACCAGATACTTTCCTCTTCTTCAGCAGTGTTAGAAAAGTTGGCTAGAAAGTTGTTCGAGGGAGAGCGAAGGGTAACTTTCAACACAAGGGATGGTAAATAGGTGAGAGAGATGGAAAAACTGAGGGTACCCACTGCAGAACATTTTTCTCCTCAGTCAGTGCTTTATCCCAGCAGACTCAGGTGAAAGTACTTTATAGTATCAAGTGAGTGGATGGGTAAATTGGGCAGGGACTGCTGGATTAGTGGCAAATCCTTTTATCTGTTCAGCAGAGCAGAGCAATGGTGCTACTTCCACTAACAGGAAGTATTCCAATTACAAACACAGACTATTTTATAATGTGTATATGCTTGTGCAAACCTGCATACAGTTTGATCATGCAATTTTGGCTCATTTTTATAACACTATAATTATTTTAGTGCGACTCAAGTTGAGGCATGAACAGGTAGGATATTCATTTTGGCCTCCAGAAAAAAACTTGATTTTTTTCACATACTATTCTGTGGATGCACCTGTTCAATCACATGAGAAATACAGAAAGTTCTTTTGTTTTGGAGGTAGTCCAAATCTCAAATATCAAAAACCCTGAGTCACTACAAACATTTGCTTAAAGGATGCCTAATGGGATTGAACTTATCTTTACCTTATAGTTGCAGCTGTCTCACATAGTTAACTTTAATGGAAATTTAATTTAACTAATTTCTATATAGTGATACATTCATTATGATGTACCTGGCCTTCTATCTGCTTTTTTTTTCCTGACAATGTGTCAGAGAGCTCTATGTGGAACCACTGCCACATGGTGACCTCTTTTTTTGGTCTACACTCAGAATCTTTATCAATACAGCTTTAGGTTCCTGGAATTAAAAGTAATTTTAAAAAAAATAAAATAAATATAATAAAAGTAGCTATTGTATATTCATTAAAGTTCACAAAACTTTCATCTCCCGTGAACTTCATATCGTTAAAGAGTCTATTAAATCCATGGCAAGTACAATTAACATGTAGTGAAGGATAAGGAGCTCCTGCGTGCTCCTCACTTAGTTTGCCTTATCCTATTATTTCTTGTCTAACACTTAGTAATCTCTTTGTGTTTATACAGCAATAAAAAAAAAGTCAACTCTCACTCATTAATCTTAGAATCATAGAATGGTTTAGGTTGGAAGGGACCTTAAAGATCATCTAGTTCCAACCACCCTGCCACGGGGGTTGCCCCTCCCACTAGACCTAGTTGCTCAAAGCCTCATCTGACCTGGCCTTGAACACTTCCAGGGATCATCTTCATAAGATGAATTATTAAGTAACAATATTCAAATGATCCCCTTCCCTTCCTTATGCAGGTGTGGTTTATACTCTGTGTTCATTGATAATATAAGCAAACTTGTACCAGATATACACAAATATTTCATTTTTATCCACCCACAGATTATTTGGTTATTGACCTACACAAATAATATCCAGATAAATTATATCTATAAATTAAGGGAGATTTGGAGTGTTAAAAGTCATGGTATTAAAAGAGGACATGAAGAAGAAAAGACTACCGATTACATTCCAGAAAAAAACACCCGATTAAGGCAAGAGGAGGTCAGAAAAAAGTGCGGAGGGAAATTACTGGAGCTTGGCAATATAAACAAGCTTTATTTTGGAGGTGGACATATCCTGTTCTTGTGAAAAAACTAACTAAAAAATTCCATTGTGAAAACATTTTAAGTTTTCCTGTCCTACTATTTTTCATGGTTTTTCCCCTTGGACTCTTCAAAATGATGATAAATTAGCTTCACATGGGAGGTGGTTTTTATCAGATGATTATAGTTTGTACTCCATTAGTAAAAGCTGCAATGCATCATCAATGATGAAATGTTTGTTAGCAGATTTTGCGTTTATTGCAAATAACTGTACAGACAGAATAGAAAATAAAAGTTCATACTTAGACAATTTGCACTGCAATTCCCAGTTAGAGAAAATATGCTACTGAAGAGATATGAAATACTGCATACCTCTGTATTTAATAGATATGGGGCACTATTTGAATTCAAATGTTTGTGTTCATTTCTTTCCTTTTTGATTCTGAGGGAGTTCTGCTTCTCACGTGACATTGTCAGAAAATGTTTGAAATGATCTTTTGCTGTGAGGTTGGTCTGATGGATGGTATCTCAGGACTCCATTACAAAGTTGTCTGAAGTGTCTGACGTGGACAATTAAACCCGCTCTTTAGATCTCCCTCCTGAAGATAAACAACTGCTCTGCTTGAGGAATGTAGCAGCATGCCTCCACAGCTAATGCTTACAAGCCATTTTTATATCTATTTCTGTTCAGCTGCAACGCACATTTCTTTACTGGCATCCTTCCTTGCTCATTTGTGTCCTCAGGCAGAAATAGCCAATTTTAGAGCCCAAAGCTTTCTGAATGCCATGCAGTCATGACTAATTTATTCTGATAGATAAGTATACTTCACAACAAAGCAAAAATCATGACTGAAAATCTACATGTATTTGGAAAAGTTTTCCCCAATTTTTATGAGGATTTCCAGCACAGTTTAATCGAAAAAAAAAATCAGTAGAAAAACAACTGTTAAGTAAAATTATTCCAACAAATTAATAACATTTAGTCACTAAATATTTTCATTTTTATATATATATGATGAATAGTCTGATAGTGTGAATATATACACATACCCACACATACACAATTTAACATATATATATATAGACGTACACACCCACATACATCTAATATATATAAAAGTGTGGGTGTTTTATATGTAAATTATGCAGAAATCACTTTCTGCATCTTTGGTTTTGGGCTAGTTTTGCATGTACAGACTAAAATATAGTTCAAGAATGCTCAGCTAAACTTATAAGAAAGTGACTGAGTTCTTTTGCAAATATCTGCTTCAAACCGCAATCATCATAGTCCATCTTCCTGCAGAAGTTTACTCATTTACTCCTTTTTTTTTTTTTAATATCTGCAAGGAGAGCATTTGCTTTTGTTTACTGAACTTAGCATCAGTTATGATGTGATACACATCAACCTCTCATACCTTAGATATGACATTCCACATATTTTTGAATATATGAGTATTCTTATTCACATAGAGTATGGAAATATGCAAGATTCTATGCAGGAAGACTACTGAGAGTATGTAGAAGAATATTGAGGAAGATCATTTGCTCACCCCTTTTTCTTGAGAAATTGGTTCTCAAAAACTCAGCATCATTGTCAGTCTTTTATTCCTGGTAAGGAAGAAAGTTGTATAGTGCATTGTTTGACCATCCCATTTTACATTTGGTATGTATTTAAATATTGAGTCCATGTTTGAATGTTGAATCCACAACTTTTTTTTTCAGCACAGAAAGCCAAGTGAAACAGAGCAGCGAAGGGCAAGGGAAGGAAAGTGGAAAGGGAAAAGAAATGAAAGGAAATAATGTGTTATATTGAGATGGAAAATAATAATCAGTAGCATCACTAAAAATTTTTAAAAATTGAGAAAATAAAGTATAATAGAATTACCCATATTTAAGCTAAAATAAAAATAAATATGATACTCTTGATCAGCACAGCACATTCACAAAAGAAGTTACGACCTTCATATTGGCAAAGACATATTTAGGCTTGCATACAAGCATGGTCACCTGCAATATTCACTACTGTTTGGGGCTTGAATGCAGACAAAATATGTTTTCTGTTTGTTCCAGGGTAGCTTCTATTTTTTTATTGTTAAATTTCCTCCATAGCAACATAATGTTCCAAGGCATCTGTTCATACAGCTTCCCAGTAACATTACGAGACCAAATACACTCGTATTTCTTTAAATGAAAACAAGATCGCACATACAGTTTATAACAATGTAAATATAAGAAAAACATTACCAGTATGTAGTTGGCTATATTTAAATTATTAAACATTTTCTTGTTTTTTTCATTTTTTTTTACTTTTTTCAGATAATGAATGTCTAAATTCTATAGTGGTTGATTGTGACTGTCAGACAGGATATATGCTTCAATTTTGTCTGTTGATTAGGTAAACACTTTAAAGTTTTTGGTTGAACATGCAAAAATTCACTTCTCTATAATGAAATACTATACATTCTCTGGGCTTTGCGTTGAAGTATTTGTGACACGCTTTTCAGGGTTCAAGTATCATGTGTTTTCCAGTATCTTACTGCATGCCAGAAAACTCTTTGGGGTGATAACTGATTGCAGGTGTTCGATGCAACAGCTTAAGCATGCTGTAATAGTATTAATCTGTGGAGAGAATTTCTGTTAGTAGGAAATATGAGCACAGTGGAAAAGAGGAAAATAAAGGAAATAAGCAGTAGCTGTACAGATTATGGCAGCTCTTGCGTGCTGATATACTTGCAAAGTTGGGCAGGGCCTCAGATCCTCCCTTAGGTCACAGAAGCAATGCGGTGTACTGGTTTCACATGATGAGGATGAGGATGCAGTTCCCTTCTGCTCTGACAATCTGGATGGAGAAAGAGTGGAATGAAGGATTCAGGCTCCTAATTCAGCACACAAAGATGACTTCCCTCATGTGTGTCTATATTACCTGCATAATGGCAAGGCAGAATTATGGCCTCTATTCTAGTTGGCACATGCAGAGGCAAAACCACTCTGTACACACAACCTACGTATGGAGACTGAAAGGAAAAGAGCAGGTAAAATACAAGGCATTCCACTAAAAAGTACAGGACAATAAATGCTTCCCTCTGCACTGTGACAAACTGTTTTTCTCTCAGGGCTGATTGCCTCCTAGTTCTTCCTTTTGAGCAGCAGGATACTACACTGCACCCCACTTGCATGATGGTTTTATGTCTGTTCTGAGTTCTAGGCTACATGCAGAATTACAGAATAATCAGTCTGGCTTCAACTGAATGAGCAGAAATGCAATGTTAAAGAACTCACCTGCACACATTCAATCACTAATCAAAACCAAGAGACTGGAATAGCTGCTCCCTGCAAACTTTCTGTGCTGTAAGACTTGCCTATATGATTGGTCTTGCTCATTTTGATTGTCGTATCACATTAATATAATTCAAGCTGGTTTTGAACTCACGGATGAGTGAACCAGGACACTGATATCATTGTGATTTTTTGAGGAAGGAATTCAAGTTACAACTTCAGGGGCCAGATCGTGACTGGTATGAACTGTGCCAATAAAACAAATAAAAAAGTAGGACCTGAATAGAGGTTAAAGAGGAAAGGTTTGGGATCATTTATTGGCTGGAAGTGTGTCACAGGATTTGACAATCTATGTATCCTGTCAGGAAACGTCTGGGGAGAAGAGGGAGAGAAACAGTCACTTTAGAGCTGTCTTAAATCTAAATTTGCTGAGTCCCCAGTCCATCCTCCTGATGCTGCACAGATGTTATAAGAAGCAGAGGATTAGAGTGCCATGCAGCTATATAACATTTTTTCTCTGGTCAGGGAATGATGAAGAAGGACTGAGAGTGAAACTCTGGGTTCAGGTTTTCATCTTACCTAACATGCCAGCCTAAAGAATTGTAATATCTGAAAGATCTACAGGAGATAAGTCACCCCGTGTCCTTCCATTTCCCTGTTCAGCAAGTGAGCACCATAAAAGCAATTGATCTCCAACATGCAAGCCCTTCCCCTTGCAGAAATGCAACCATTATGCCTGTTTCTGAAACACTCAATCTGCATTTAAGGGGTTTTTTTGGCAAACTGGAATTTCAGTGTTCTTCAAGTTAACAAAATGGATGTCTGTGTGGATTGAGAATGGTTTATATTTTCATTAATAAGAAACTGCAGCTATGCAACAGAAACCATCACAAAGGATTGGTCTGCTGCTACAACAATACAAGTGAGGAAAGTTTGTATGAAAATATAAAGAACACAGATCAAGTAATGGGAATACCAATACAGCCAGAATGACCATTCAGGGAAATTTCTCTTAAATTTACAATCTGATATGTGTTATTATTCAGAGTTTTAAGAAGAGGATAAGCAACATAACCAAAAGTTCTGAATAACAGGGTTTAATTATTTTTTTATTGTTGGAAAGCGTTAGCTCATTTGTCTCCAGCAATAATTTCAGTATTTTTAAAACTATTTGCAACATATTAAGTTACCTTTTATCTGTGCCACTTAGCCAGCAGACTGTAGTATCCTGATGTGGCTTAAGACTATAACTTTAATGTTGAGAACCAGCTATGGGTTAGTTATGGGACCTAGGGAATTCTGGCCAGCTCTGTGTGTCTGTGTGTGTGTGCATGCCCGCACATATGTGTATGCACTAGTACAGACCAGTGAGATGGTCTGCACCAGCAGCTGAAGTGCGGTTGCAACCTCAGGGGCTTATATGCCCAGATCACAGAATCATAGAATCATAGAATGGTTTAGGTTGGAAGGGACCTTAAAGATCATCTAGTTCCAACCACCCTGCCATGGGCAAGGACATCTTCCACTAGACCTGGTTGCTCAAAGCCCCATCCAACCTGGCCTTGAACACTTCCAGGGATGGGGCCTCCACCACTTCCCTGGGCAACCTGTTCCTGTGCTTCACTACCCTCACAGTGAAATATTTCTTCCTAGTATCTATTCTAAATCTACACTCTTCCAGTTTAAAACCATTACCCCTCATCCTATCCCACATGCCTTTGTAAAAAGTCCCTCTCCAGATTTCTTGTAACCCCCTTTCAGATACTGGAAGGCTGTTATAGGGTCTCCCTGGAGCCTTCTCTTCTCCAGGCTGAACAACCCCAACTCTCTCAGCCTGTCCTCATAGCAGAGGTGCTCCAGCCCTCTGATCATCTTCGTGGCCCTCCTCTGGACCCTCTCCAACAGGTCCATGTCCTTCTTGTGCTGAGGACTCCAGATCTGGATGCAGTACTCATGAGAGCAGAGTAAAGGGGCAGAATCACCTCCCTCAACCTGCTGGCCAAACTTCTTTTAATGCTAAAGGAAAGTTAAAGCCCAGATGATCTTTAAGGTCCCTTCCAACTAAACCATTCTACGATTCTATGATATATTCTCATTAGTGGACATCCACCCTGCTCAGAAAGAGGAGCAGGATGAGGCCATTGGTGTTGTCTATGTTCACATGAGGTCCATGTGTTTCTGCTTGTGGTCTGTGTGGCCAGGCATGTATATATGTGTACATGTATATACATGGTGTATGTGTGCTTGTGCTTACCAGGAATACATCTTAAGCCTCGCTACTGGTTGAACCTGGGGGAACGGAACTGCAGCACCTTCACCTCTTATGCTGTCGGATCTGGCATGATATGTGTTCCTCTAACAATTAATTATACATAAATATTATGATTAAACCTTCAGCAATATACACTGGCACCTATTGTATCAAAGAGAGCCTGAGCTATACAGCAAGTACCTATTGGCAACGGCTGTATCAGTGGCTCTGCAGTCCCATTATCCCTGCTATTAGAGAGGACCATTAGCTTAAATGTGGAAAGCCTGTCTTTTGTCTTCCAAATAATGTCTGTATGATAATGAAATTGCATCAGCAGCTTTGTACTTTTGCTCACTCTAGTGATTTTAATATACTATTGTGAGTATTTCAAGTAGTTTGAATAAGCAAATATTTGTGTGGAATACACAGACAAAACAATTTTAGTTTCATTGCTGCAAGGTAGATTATGAATGTATAAAATTCCAGCACTCTTCTCTCCCCCATGTTTTGTCCTCCCTGGTTGAATCTTTACGACTGCAATTTTTTTTTTGTTTTGATTTTTTTTCCCCACAGACATACTGAATGCTCTTCAGCTTAGTTCGACTCAGCTGACGTCTTATTTCATATACCAAATCCATAAATTGCCATTCTGTAGAAGGTTTCTAAATAGTAGTGCCTGTGGTTTGCTGTAAAATTATGTCTGGTCCACCACAGCCTAACCTATGAGGTTAGCCTAATCTCGTAACACTTTGCTGTATTTTTTCTGTAATGTTAACATTTTTCAAAATTTGGTAATGATATATGTTTCACTGCTTTTCTATGTGTTACACAACCTGAGGATGACAAAGAAGCTTTTGATTCCTAAATGTATGACTCTTCATTATTGGCCATGTAAAGGATAGTCTCCTGTCTTTAATTCATTATGTCATTACTGTTCTTATTTGTCTGAAACATCCCTGCTGTACAGGTTGCACAAAGTCAACATAAGTATTTTAAAGAATGTTTAAGTGTATTTTCTACTTCACAGCCTTGAACAGATTGAGAAAAGAAGATATTCTAAGTCTCTTGAGCAGAAGAATATAGTGTTGTTTTGACTGAAAACTGTAACACTTCAAAGCTTCTGTAACACTTCAAAGCTTCTGCACCTCCACTTGGCAAAATGGTTCAGGATACCCTCTTTTATAGACTTTTTGAAACGGGAACAGTGATAAAGAATGTGTTATAGACAGTTTCCTACTTTATTACAAAAGCAGAAGTTACCAGAAGCACTTCTGCTCTTTAGTAGACACTGACTCACTGTTACAGTGCATAGAAAAACTATACACATAAACACTGGAGTGAACAAGATGCAATGGAGGGAAAAGAGCACCTCTCACAGTACACAGCCACTTGGTGTTGACAGTTAAAGAACTCAGTCTTGCATAGGTAGACCTAGGCATATTTTAAGCTGAAGAGAAAGCTGATAGTTCTTGCTATAATTCTCTCATACAAAGCAGAAATCAGATATTTATAAAGTTTCATTTCAAAAGTTTCAAAAAGATAAGAAAAAAGAAGTTAGCTAAGCAATATGAATATAACATCTACAGGATCCTCATTTACCAAAAGAACATGGAGCAAGGTGATTAATGGAAACACAAAAAATACAGGAATGCCACAATTCCCACCTCTCAACAGGATCCGTGCGGAGAGAAAAGTGGCAAGAAAGGAGTTCAAGTGCAAGAATCAGTTTCTTCTTCCATTCATTGAATAGATCCAGTCTTCTTTTATATCCTCCCTTTGTATTAGAAATCTAACTTTTATTTTTTCAGCTGAATCATATATTCTGATATTTAAAAGCCCATGCTAGTGACTTAAATGCTATTTGTGGGATGACTGTTTTTAAATGTTGCCCATAATTCTGTCCAAAAGTAAGATCTAGCTTTTACGTACTGTCAGGCCATGAGAAGTACTGAATACATTATGCCTTATTTTACATATATGGGGTTAGTCTTCAGTTTCCAAGGAGAACAGTAACCTTTTTCAAATGTTGGCTTGTAAACAATCACCATGTGTGCTGACTGGTAAATAGTCATAAAGATGTGTATCAGAAAGAGACTGCAAATTACTGACACCTTTCATGTCCATAACGGTCTAGACGTCCCTAAAAACATTCTGGTGACTGTTGATCTTTATTATTTCTAGGATTCTCAGTCCTTTGGTATTTTAATAGCTTCCACTTTTTTAAATTATCTATCTTCCCCAAATCCTCAATTAATAAATTTCAAAATAGTACATGTATAAGGAAAATAAAAAAAAAAAGACAAAAACCCCAACCACTAAGCAAATGCCACCCAAAAGTGAGCTTAGCCCTAACAGTACTCTCTTTTAAAGCAGGATTGGTTTATCTTACTATCGAATTAGAAACTGATTGATGCTGAATTGTGAAAGTGTAGCTGAAGAAAGTATCCTTCACTGCAAATGCAGATGCTAGACTTAGTTTGAAAGTGCAAATCTTTTGAAGCTTTGAGTAATGCCTTAATAGAGGTCCTGGCAGGAAAAAAAAAAAAGGAAAAAAAGTATCAATAAATTAAACAGATGGACTAGGAAAAAAAAAAAAAAAAGAAATTATGAGGAAAGCACAGTAATGATACCAGGCTTGGAATCATCTTCAAAGCCATAATATTTTTTTACCAGAAAGCTTTAGAGTTGTCCTCATTTTCAGTCATATTTGCATAGTCCTTTACAGAGTTTAGTCACAGTGTCCTCCAGATTCTGCAACTGGCAATCTCAATGCTAAATCAAATAGATCCAGTCTTGCTACAAAAACTGTGTAAAGTAAAATGGAAAAGTGGTTTTTTACATCTTTGTCATCTATTTATGCCCCTATAAGGTTTTATTTCAATAAAGTTGTTCTCTCTCTGTTAGGAAACACTGTGCACATTTCACTGGGCCTTCAAAGCTGCCAAATAAAAGAGGTAACAGAAGCTGGAAACTCATTCAGCAAGAAGCCAAGGAAACACTGATTTTTTAGCCTATTTTCTACACCTGAACAGACGAAGCATCAGGTTTGGCTGTTGATGCCAAATAAGAGTGTGTTGCTTAAAAGTAAGCTGAATACATCTCTATGCCTGAAATGCTACAAAAATGGATTTGGGAGCTGGGGGCAGAATTACCGACTACATTCTAGTACTCTTGCTAGGCTCCAAGGAGAGAGTGTATTTTGCAGACACTAATAGAAACTAAAATGGAGTTTCTGAAAGAATAAGCTTCTATTTAGCATAGTTTTCCTTTAGCAGTCCTGGGGAAAATGGTATGAAACTATTCATGTACTTTTTTAGCAATTACAAGACCATTAAAAACCAGACTTTTTTCCTAGCAGTAGTGATTGCCAGCCTCTGGGTTGTAAAACATGCATTTGAATCTCTAAATGGAATATCTGATAATGGAAAGAAACATTACAAGTGGGTATTAGCAGGTTTAATTGATGCAAATATATACACGAGTGTCAAACTTTCCTTTTGGGAAGGATGACGGATACAAATTGTGCTACTTACTGTGTTCACTTATGGTTGCTCAACTGGAGTGAGTAGAGGTGTTTTCAAGAGGTCTTGCTGTAAGAGGCTTTTATGACTGTTCCCATTTCATTTCAGAGTCTGTTATCAGTTGATATTTCGAGATCAGATATAAGAGGTCCATCAGACAGCTTCTGGTGTGAAAGGATCATCTCTGCCACTAGATATTTAAGTAACATTTCCACTGAAGGTTAAGAGAAATGTGCTTATAACTTTTATCAAGGTGGTTCTTTTATTGCTGTTTCTTTCCCTTACAGTATTTCAGAAAGCATTACCCAGTCAAGATCTGACCTTTCACAGAGTTTCAATCACCAATAATATATATATATATTTGTGTGTTTCAGGTCTTTAATCATCTATTTTAAGTTGCTAGGAATAATAAAATTTCCATTCAGCTGTTGAGTGATGATGGACAAGCAAACTGGACCAGTGTATTCTAGTGCACACATATAATGTAAATAATACAAGTGATTTCTCCTGTGGTACAGCTTCTTTGTCAGTTACAGTATTGCTGTTACAAAGAAATGCAGCTTCAGAAGTAGTTTATATAATGTGAAATGCTGCATTTTTATTCTAGTACTATGTATTTAAATCCAAAGTGCTTAATTAGGTACAGATTTCTCCTAAAACCACAAAAAACTATCAGCAAATATAGCAAAAGAACAAGAAATTACCTAGAGGGTTTTCCTCATGAAGTTTGATGAAATTTATACCCTCATGAGGTACAAGACAGTGATTAAAGATCTATGTTGAGTTTTATTCTGTTGAGTTTTCTATTTACTACAGCTGCTAATAGTGATTTAAATAAAATTGAACACCTGTATCTTCTCTTTTGTGAAATCTTGCACAGCTGCCCTTGCATTCATACCTTTTGCCCAAATTATTTTAGTTCAGAATGCCCATGCAAAAATAATTTTGCCAGTCCACAACACTGCTGACTGTGTCAGTTCTTTTGTCTTACCCCACTGATTTCTCCTCCTCTGCTACACTACCATTGGTCACTTGCTGTCCTCAGTGGCATGCCCCTGCTTTTCCAATATCTCTCATTCATCGTCATGACGCTAACTCCTGCTCTGCTTACCATGTTTGCCAAACTTAACTGCCCAATTGTTAATTTTCAGACAAGCATTCTCCTGCTTTCTCCCTGGCTGCCTTTGGTTTGGGAAGAATTCTCTTCGAATCTCAAATGAACTAGAAAATTTTCAACTTTCAGAGTCAGCTTAAAACATTTCTCTTCCTATGAAGTCTTTGAAAACTGAGGAGCATAAGCTAACACAAATTGGCACACTACATTTAAACTGTTCTGTTAGTTAGAGCTGTTTTTAAAGACTTTTAAATTACTTAAACATTTTTAATCAGTATTTAATCTTAAATTATTAGACAATAGGTTCCTAGGTGTAGTGACAATTCATAAGACAAATGTCAGTAACATCATTCAAGTTTTTCAACACCAAGAGTGAAATAAATGTAAGAACTGGACCTTTTGCATGCCTGCTGTTTTCTATTTCTTGCTCTTTACAACAATAGAAACTATTAAGTCAAGAATTTGAAACGATATTAAGAAAAGAAATGTTACTAGGTAAAAGATGTATTTGCTGTGTAACTAATGGAGAAACTTGCTTATATCCTCAGCTCATTGTTGCTGGGTATAGAAAGATAAAAGAAGAAAAGTATATTAGCTTTAGTTTATGAACTATCCTTTCATTCTGGAGACTAGAATCATGAACAAATACATCCAGAAAGATGTTTAATGTTCACCAAGTGTGAGTAACCATGTGACTTCAACAGCAATTGCAGAGAAGTAAAAAACCTTGACAAACATTATTTAGAACAAGACTAATCCCACAAAATAGTAATAGAACACCTTTTAAAACACTTTGGGACCAGTATTTTTCTACCAATGCTAAAGAATCCTTTCTGTGAAGTCATACTTGCTTCTAAGATTAGAGGTAAGGCAGTACAAAGACTTTACAATTTCCTTTGAATTCAGTATAGAGTAAGGATATGTAGAAAAAATGCTTCACATTTCCATTCTGTAAGTGAAAGTGTGCCCAATGACATTTTACCAAAGGTATTATGATTAACACATTGATTTAAAAACCTCATCATTTTTATCGTAGCTATTATAAAAATTAATTAAGCATGCAATCTTTAACTTGCAAGAGGAAAACGTCATATTAACAGGAGTGAGAGACAGATAAGCCTAATAAGCACACAGTAAAACTAATAAGCAAGGCACAGGCATTTCAGCAAATCATAACATTGTTAAAAGGATACATATATAGAATACATATACATATATACAAAAACATGTAATAGAGAGCTTATGGAACTACAGTTCTTTTGTATGTGTGTTACCAGTTTAATAAACCCACCTCCTAATTTTAAAATTATCTCATGTTTCTGTGGCCTCTTCTGCTTTATGAGATTTCCTTATACTGTAATGCAGGCAATTAATGCATATTTATAACATTTCACAGCATTTCTGTTTTGAAGCCTTTAGGTGCACAATGTCTTTATACCTAATAGAGTGCAAAAAGATTTAACTCAGTTATAATAAAGAAAGAGTTAATAGCTGCCGACACAGGTACCATTAACAAGCAGGTAGAGATTTCAGAGAAGATATGAAAAGAAAAATTTTTAAAAGCTTTATATATGCACCATATGTTTTTCTGGTGGTTTTTTTTTTGTTGTTGTTTTTGGTTGGCTGGTTGGTTGGCTATGACTACAAAACTGTTTTCATTAGGAAATAATAAATTACTGTGTTCAACAATATGAGAAACAGAACATTTGAGATACCACAGACTTTGCAGTGATGGTTTTCCTCCTATTTTCTCTGTAACACACATTAAGTTGTGACTCAGGCAATAACCTAGACGACTGTCTAGCTGTTGCCACTAACTTACCTGATTCAGTACAAGAAATTTAGAGAAGAATGTATCTTGTTAATTGTATAATGAATTAAGCAGAACAAGTACCTTACTGACATAAGTAATAACTTTCTTATTTGACTCAAGTTCAGCTTTACTTGGCCATATAATTAGCTTACAGTAACAAAGACACATATGTTATTTATGGTAGCACAATTACCACTAAAATCCAGACAGTGAGAGTTTACATCAACATGAATAATTCCCTGGATGATACAACTTCTTCACTGATACCAATAGAACCTCATTACTGCTGGTGGACGGAAAGCAATGAGGAGAGAATTGAGACTAAATTTGCCAAATATTATTGGAGTTACATCACTTAATATTGAACCTAGACTCCTTGTACCTTGAAACCTATAAAAGCCTGTAGCAACTCCAAATAATCAAAGAAACAAATTGAAGATTTGCCAAGATGTGGAATAATTCACATACCCTTTCCTGGAAACCACAGAAAATTTTAGTAAGCTGTAGGTCCCCTTCACTTTGGAGAGATACAGCCTCATCAGACTCATGACAGAGAAAATCCAAACCAATCAGATTTATCATAGAATCATAGAATGGTTTAGGTTGGAAGGGACCTTAAAGATCATCTAGTTCCAACCACCCTGCCATGGACAAGGATGCCTCCTACTAGACCTGGTTGCTCAAAGCCCCATCCAACCTGGCCTTGAACACTTCCAGGGATGGGGCCTCCACCACTTCCCTGGGCAACCTGTTCCTGTGCTTCACCACCCTCACAGTGAAATATTTCTTCCTAGTATCTATTNAAAAAGATTAGAACAAATTCATGAAAAAATGGCCTTCTTGTCCCTGCCCAGCCCCCCCAGGGCTCCCTCCCATTGCAGCCCCCAGGGCCATCAGTCCCTGCCCCACTAAAGTTGCAGAAGGTGCTGGTCTCCAGCTCCACGCAGCCCTACCCTGCCCAGCTGTGGGCCCTGCCAAGTGGACCCACGGCCTGGCCCAATCTCGGTCCATCCCCAGGGAGGTGCCCGGTGCCTGGGGCTGGCCTCCCCTCAGCTGCCCTGCATCTGGCTGAGCTGTTACGGCACTAGACTCTTGGCTCCCCATCCCTTAGGTAGCCACTAGCCCTTAGGGCACTCTGATGGTACCTTCAGTCTTCTGTGTCGTTCTGGAAGAAAACACAATCTGGAAGATAAACACTCCCAAATGACTGTGGCTAGAGGTACAGCGCTGTTGCAAATAGCACAGGAAATCATGACTTCCTTGTAAATATATGAACAGTTATACCTACATTATATGCCTTTCTTATCCTCCTCATGGTGTGAATTTTCCTCAGCCCCTCAGAGGATAACAGGCAGTCCTCAGACACAAGCCCGAGGATAGGTTCCTCTCAGGGACTGTTGTCTCTTTAGAGACCAAGGCTTATTTTATGACAAGGAAGACAAAAATACCAAACACACTCAATTTAAGTAACAAAGTGAACAAAGAAAGATTTGTAATTTCATCATGATTCAGCAATTCATTGTAGATCCTGTGATTCCCTTCAGCCATGACTACCCTATTGGAAGTGGAAACATTTTCATTTTCCCAAGGACTTTTCTGCCTTAATGCTAATTAACTTGTATTATTTTTCCTACTGAAAGCAAGCCCTGTATATAAAGTTGACAGTTCTTTCAAAGCTGGTAAGTGCTGGGTGCCAGTAATTCTCTGTATGAGTCCCCAGAAAGAGGCAAGGAAGGAGAATTTCTGAAAATTTTTGTCCTCAGATAACTGCCTGATTCTTTGACTAAAAGCAAGGATAGTTTTCCAGGGCAATTAAATATATGAATAGTCTCTGATCCAACAAATTCCAAGAATAAGTAAGGTGTTACCTAACAATCACAAGCTGAAAGTTTAGCAATAAGCTACGTTTCCGATGAGCAAGCATTGCTTTGGTGTAATCAGGGAAATAGGAACTCTGATCGCTCTTCTGTGGCTATGCTGCCATTTTAGAAGTCATGCTGGAACTTAGAACATATATTTTCAAGATGATCTTTTAAGTTTAGGAAATAAAGTCATTTAGGCCTTTTGGGAAAGTGTAATATTGCAATGGATATGGTGCAACAGCGCACACAGCACAGTGTAATGAGATGGAAACTGAAAGAATTTCCCCTATTGCTAGTCCTATAAATTGATCCATAGTCTATTAAAAAAAAAAATGTCATGCATCGCCAAAGAAAAATTCGTCTTTTCTGAGCTTCCCACTACTTGGAGCATCTTTAAGAATTTCTTCATAAAGGATGCAAATCACCAAGTCAAGAGGAAAACAGAGCTTCGCACTCAGTAAGAGAGTACCCCTTATGTTCTTCCTCCGCCAGCTCATGTACAGTACTCTTTTCCAATCTCACAATGATTATGAGAGAGATAAAGCGAGATTCAATCCTTTTGACAAGAAATGGCTAGGGAGCACAAGGATTAAGAAACGCTGTCAGAAATAAAACACCAGGAAATGCCTCCAGACCAGGGTAAAGGAAACCAAGCAATAGATAGTAGTTCATGAAAAAAATCATCTTAAGGAAGACAGCACACACACGGCCCAGATGGCCAGACTACTCCACTGACTTTCTTCAGAGACAAAGCAGTTTGCCATGCAATGACTAGGGAAACAGAGTTACACTGGAGCCACATTCTTATGGCCCCAGAGCCAACACTGAGCACAGCTAAAAAATCCAGCATAAAAAATGCTTCTACATCCTCAAGGTTCTCAGGGTTTCCACCAGTTGTTGCAACAACGCTTGAGAAAAACAGCAAAGAAAAATTAATAGGAGACTCTAAGAAATGAAGGGCTATGGAAGCCTTTTTACTGTCACATTTTTCCAGTACCAAGGAATGAAGGATGATAAGGATCAAAAAGGACTCTTGTTAGAGACCTCCCATGGGTAATACATAGATAGCTAATAGATAGCTTACAACAAGTCTTATCCTAAATATATGAAAACAAACCACTTAGAACATTGGAACTGAAATACTATTTTGTACCATACTTTGGTAGAAAAATTGCACAATGCTATATTTAAAAAAATAATCAAGGAGTGGAGTAGAGGACACAGTTTCTGTTTCTTGTAGGGTGACACAAAAGACAGGTATTCTTATTCACACAGTGACCATCTCCAAGCAAATTACACATATGAAGTAGTAGCAGAATGGGGAGGGGATGGAAAAAACAAACCATGGACAATATCCCTGCTAATAAGATAATATAGGTACAAACAAGCAGCCATTTGAAAAGTAAAGTTGTGGTCTTGTTTCTAAATCCTTCCTGATTCAGCTACGGAAAGCAGCTTAGGAAACTGCAGAGGATTGATGAATTCAGGTAAATTTCCATGTTGGCTTCTAAGACTACTATTTAAAAATGAAATGAAACAGAAGTGTCACAGCACTGTCAGTAAGACTTATTCTCAAGCAGTTCCCTGTACAGAAATTTTGCCTACAGAAACATCTTTATTTCCTATTACATACACAGTTACCAAACTTTTATAAAACCTACAGTAAAGAAAGTTTTTTAATATTTAAGTAATAAAAAATGAATAAATCTTAGGAAACACTGATATTTGTAGAATGATATAGATATGAAAAAATTAGTGAGAAATTTTATAATTATATGTGTGCATATATGTATTTAATGATGAGGTTGTTGAGTCAATCTTCAGGCTCTTTTGTGAAGAGGACTTTAATTGTCCAAGCTTTTAAACAAAAGGGTTAAGTTGTCAACAGATGTCCTGGTTTTTCTTTCTCATGATTGCTGTGAAAGCAATGTCAATAATACCTACTGGTTTTAGTTCTGGCTAAGTGATCTTTATGCTTTTCAAGATCTTTTTTTTAGCTTACCATAGAAGCATAGACAGAGCCATGGAATGGCCAATGAAATATTCCATACCATAGCCGTCATGCTCAGTACATAAACGACGGTTAATCAGGGGGCGGAAATCCACGTTCGCTGATTGGGATGGTGTCGATTTACTGGGAAGTGAGAGTGACCCGTGTCACGGAATTACGGAATCACGGAATTTTTAGAGTTGGAAGGGACCTCTAGAGNTTGTTCCACATCATTTTGGAGTGGTGTCTTAAAGAAAACATTCTTTTATTCTCTACCTGCAAGACTGTTCTTTTCATACTGGATACAAGGAAAGACAGAAATAAATAACGATTACTTGTAATCATTAATGATAATGATTACTTGCACGTGGGGTTCAGTTGTATATGCAACGAAAAGCTCCATTTCTGATTTGACAGCTAACTGCAAGAAAGGATTTTTTTTTCTTTTTTTTTTTTTCATTTTAGAAGATACATTCATGTATGCATGTGTGTGAGCATATATTATATTTGAAACGAAGATGTAATTCATCTTGCCTAAGTTCCAACACCTGCATTCCAGCTAGTTGTCTATACTCTTTTTAGAGTCAATGGAGAAAAACAGGTATTGCTAGAAGGCACTGCATTTTATTCCATAGCTGTAATCTAAAATAGATGGTATGAATTATACCTTATAAGCACTTACTCCACTTATTATGAAGGGAATAGACTAGGTGTTCACACTGTACATTAACAGCTGTAATTTAACAGATAAAACCCACCTTTAGTTTGGGTGGTAGTAGAGGCAAAATCTGTGAATTAAACAAAAAAAAAAAAAAAGGAAACAAATCAGGAGTTTTTAAAGAGATATCATTGAGTGAGACAATATGAAATAATCTAATTTGCGCAGTGGTACTCGGTTGCTAATGGGGAATTGAGCAAGGTCTCTCTCTCCTGGACATAAAAGCATATGTGGCTTTTAGAGCAGTGAACACAGTTCTCCTTTACTGCTTGATGAAACCAGCAAGTTACAGAATGTGACAATGCTTTTTCCAGATGCATATGCAAACAAGTGGTATAAAACAGAGTAAGACCTGACATTGAAATTTCACGCTGAACTTCATAAAGATTGTAATAGTAACAGAATGAAAAATTAATGCGTTAAAACTTGATTTGAATGTATGGTGTCTCTCACTACAGTATTACCATTTTACAGCAGGAGTTTTTCTGTTGTATTAGTTATATCTGAATCCAATATATGAGGTGGAAAAGATGCCTTAATATGCAACTGTATTCCTTTATTTTTTGTAATTGTTTATATTCATTCAATTTTTTTGAATCTTGCGGAATTTCAGGACTATTTAATTATTCTAGTAATTAATGTAAGGATTATATGCCCTCCCTAGGTATAAAATGATTTATAATTTATGGGCATATATAACAGTTAGAGCAAGATTTCACAGTCTCTAAGTACTAATGTCAGGCTGTCAGTGGAGCAGACTCTTTCCAGGTTTCATTCACTCAAGAACTTTCTTTAAAAAGCCAGTCTGACAGAATGTTTCTTGAAGTGTAAATGTAGAAGTCTGAATTTCCATCTTCAATGTCTCATTTTCACAAAGTTTTGCTTTTTAGTTTTGCCAGCATGTGGCTTATTTCATTTGTACTTTTTAGTCTTTTCTCTGCTTTCATTTCTTTCAAGTTATCTGAAGGATTTTACTTCATTTTATGCAGAATTAAAAAAATTAAAAGCTTGTAGAAAGCCTTTCGCCTGGAAAAAAAAGCTGTAGGTAGTGCCAGTGTCTAGCTCTGGCAACAATGAAGATGAGTTCATCTGTTGACCAACTGTTACTGGCCAGAACTGCAGCACTACCAAGTTCTCCTGCTGTAATACAGTAATAATATCTATGAATCTGAGGACAAACACTTAACCCTGAATAAAATACACATCTTATATAGCCAACAGGATAAGTCCCTCTATTTTGTTGTGTATAATAAATACTGCTGATTCTGGCAGCACTGAAGACCATTGCTTCTTTTGTGAACATTGTCTTATGAAACTTTTTCCTACTTGGAATACAAATGTATTTATTTTCTAACACATGGACTACATGTTGCAGAAGGTACAGCTCAAAAATTGTTATAATTTGCCTCAAAATGTACTTTTATACATCAAACAATTCAGTTTAATAGTATTGAATCTTCTATGATAGGAAGTATGTGTTACTGTTTGTAATTCTTGTATTTTCATACAAGAAAAAGGAATTTAATTCTTTTCTTCTGCAAAAGTTTTAGTATGGCTTGCACTCCTCACTTCTGTTTATGAAAAATTAGAAAGATCTTTGTAGTTGTATCACATCTTTAACACTGACATCTTTGTATTTATATGACACACTTTTTTGGCTGGCACAATGAAAAAAGTTGAACTGCAACAGCAACACCCTTTTCTCCTTGCCATGAATTTATACTTTGATTTATTTTTTCGTCTTATAGTTCAGGAACAAGCCCAATAACTATGGAAAGAGGAAAACATAAAGCAGCCTTATTTTTACAAACTACACATTAATTTTCCTCACACCTTCCGTACAGTGGAGTTCAAATGCCACTACCTCGTACTATAGTCACTTTGCTGGAAGAAGTCAAAGCTGCCCCTGGAGACAGCCAACGTTTTCCGGAAGTTCTATGAAGCCTCTCAAATAAAAGGCAGCAGTTACTGGCAGCACTCTTTTCTTTGCTGTTGGTAGCACATATAAAGGACCTTGCAAAAAGAGTAAGAGACGCCAGTAAATTCTGAAAGACTCTACAGCTGTCTACAGTTTTGCTCATTGCGAAGAATGAAGAAACATGAGTGCAGTTATGTGAGAGAGAAACCTTTAACTTCACGTGTCAAAGACATTTTCATTCCATCTGAAGGGAATATCTTCCTTAAAAATACAGAAAGATCAGAAAGTACAATGTTCATTGAGGAGAATCTCTGAAGCTTCAGCAGCAGACACATAAACATCAATCACTGCTGCCTCATTTTTACAGGCTGCCTTTGCCTGCTCTAAAGACTACCAGTCAATTAGGGACAAAAAGGAAATGTCAAAGACTATGCTTGCTGCAGCCTTTGTATCAGATGCATCCCATGACACTACCATGTCTTTTGCAAGGGCTGTGACTTCAAACATATTTAGACCATATAGTTACCCGTACTGATAGGAAAAACACACTTAGCTAAGAAAATTGCTCTTGTCAACAAATTTTGGCAGGTAAATGCTTTTGAGTGATTTTGTATAATGACAGAAAATTTGTGTAATGACATCCACCTGAAATAAAAATACTCCATCTCCCATCAGATACACATGGAGATGAAAGAAGTGTGGGGGTTCCCTTTTAAGTAGAAATGGGGAAAAAAATTAACAAACAAATAACAGAAAAGATCATTTGTAGGTACAAACTAAAGCTTCCATGAAAACATGTCTGAAATTCTATTTATATCTCCCCTATCTCCCAGACTGGGAGAAGGGAAATGAAGAATGTGGTAACCTCCCTGTAGCACCTTGACACTGTGAAAAATGACACAACAAATTAATAGTTTAAAAATACCTCTGCTCATAAAATAACAACATTTGTGCTGTTTTGTACCTTATAAAGTTCACCAGACTGAAGAAAGAAAGGGAACTGAAGAGGAGAATGTCAGCCTCTTATGCTGCAAGTTTGAAAGGAAAAGTAATTATGATAATAGATAATCCCTTTGTGGTTACAGCACAGACGGAGGGTCAGGGCATGTGCACTGAGCTCTAACAAATATACTGCATGCTGATGTGTAAGTCCCTCAATTTCTACCTTGTGGTATTTCAGCTCTTTATCAGGATACTCAAAAAAACTCTAAAAGGAATTGTGAGCTAGATCAATGAATGCTGGACACCTGTCTGCTAAGATTCACAAATAAAAGTCAGAACAGATGTTCAGAGATATTGACAACGTATACATATTGATACTAAATTAGTGATTCATGAAAAAATAATTTAGAAGTAGAATCAAAAAATCACAGAATGGTAAGGCTGGAAGAGACCTCTGGAGGTCATATGGTTCAAACCCCCTGCTCAAGCAGGGCCACCTACCACCACTTGTCCAGAACCATGTCCAGACAGCTTTTGAATATCCCCAAGAAGGGAGCTTCCATAACTTCTCTGGGAAACCGGTGCCAGTGCTTAGTCACCCTCACAGTAAAATAGTGTTTCCTGACTATAGTATCAGAGCATCAGAGAATGGTTTGAGTTGGAAGGGACCTTAAAAATTATCTAGTTCCAATCCCTCTGCCATGGGCAAGGACACCTTCCACTACACCAGGTTTCTCAAAGCCTCATCCAACCTGGCCTTGAACACTTCCAAAGGAGGGGGCATCCACAACTTCTCTGGGCAGCACAGATGTCCAGAGGGACCCTCCTGTTTTTCAGTTTTTGCTCATTGACTCTTATCCTGTCACTGGGCACCTCTGAAAAGAGTCTGGCTGTGCCTTCTTTGCAACCTCTCTTCAAGTATTTGTACACATTGATGAGATTCCTCCTGAGCCTTCTCTTCTCTAGGCTAAGCAGTCCCAGTCCTCTCAGCCTTTCCTCATAGGAAAGATGCTTCAGTCCCTTAATCATCTTCATGGCCCTTTGCTGGATTCTTTCCAGTATAAATATCATAGATTCTTTTTCTAAACTCATGGTTTAGTATTTCCTTCTATTTGTTTCTTGAATTTCTGCAGGTTACATTAGAGTTTTCACAACTTTATGATTCTATGGGTTGTTCTGAAATATTGCTGGAAGTAACAAGGCTCCTGCGGGCATCCGGCCATTCAGTTTGTAAAATACATAGTACTTTATATTATTTTATTTGTTCATTTCATTCTGTGCTGCCCTAGGCTCTGAAATATAACTAACCCCTGCTCTGTCAAGTAACAGAATATTCACAGCAGGCAGCTAGAGGGAGGAACATCTGGAGGACATGTTCTCACATGATAATTGTATCTAGAGAATGAAGAACTATATCAGCTATATGTTGAACTGGTCAACAGACCTGCCTCCAGTGCTCAAAATAGATAAAACAGCTTACGTAGCAGTACCACAAGGCTAAAATGAATCCAGTTTTTCCTAAAATATTTTTCAGCACATCACTAGTTGCAATTGGTTTTGCGTAGTCAGTGGGAGGAATTGTTATTCAGACAGCATTTTAGATCCCCCCAAAACCCATTCAGGAACATTGCCAAAATAGACAAAGAAATGAAAAAAAAATTAAAATTGACCTTTCAATAAAGAACTAGATACTTGCGTTTGATCCAATTCAGTGATAAAAAAACACACTGAAATTGCCTGAAGACTGCAGCAAGTAGGAGGAAACATCAAGTGACTGTTGGGTATCTGCGGGAGATGTGATAAAATGAGGTGATAAAACCTCTGACTGAATGAGCTCTGCAGAGCACCTATAAGCCTCAGAAAAATGAATTATGGGGATAGAGAACAGTGAAAAAATCGAATCAAAAGGAAGTCCTGATCTAACAAAACTGAAGAAGAACACCAGGGCAAAAGAAGCACCATGAGAATTCAGACACTCCTGTGGCAACACAAAAAAACTTATCAAACCTCATTCAACCATGGCTCTGCTTCTCTGTAGTTGATGTAGAGCCAATGTGACATATACATATTCTGTAGTTCTTGATAATAAAATCATATGTTCCTTGTGTCAGTCTCTTTTTAGTGTGAAGCATCATGGTAAGGCAGAATTGCTATTCACACTCTTTGTAGGGGGTCTCTTGTCCACCTCCTGTAAGAACCAACTATTACAGACCACCTATTACAGAACAAGATCAACTAGAGTTCCATAATTGCTTTTGAACAGAAATACAATGCCCATTTCAAATGCAACTGTTTTTATTGTTATGGTCACCGTGCCCTATGTCTTCTTTTCATCTGTAAAGTGATCATGTGGAACATGTGACGCATTCAGTGGAAGAGGAAGGAAAAAAACAGTGGCGCACCACAGCCAACAACTGTGACTACACTAAGGGTTTTTTTAAGGAATGGAAGCTGCTTATCCCTCTCTCTATTCAACTTTTTCAGCTGGTGTCTTCAATTACATTCAAAAAGCACAAAAACACAAAAGCATGAAAATTTGCAACAATCGTTAGCAAGCAGCTCTTCTGAATACACAGTTTTTGTTTTCTCATGATACTTGTTAGTTTAATCAGCTGCTATTTTTGCAGGGAGTCCTGGTCGCTGTCATATTTCTTGCATGGAATTGCATAGATATGTTTGTGCAAGAAGGTTTTATGAAAGTATCAAAAGATCAAAACAATTTAATGATTAAAATTTGAGTTTCCCAAGGGTCAAGACTCACAAGACAGAAATAGTCGCTTAAAAATGGTAACTGGCAAAACGATGTACAAATCAAGAAAATCTATATCCTATATAGACCAGAGTATAAACCAGGAACAATATTCAAAAAACCTACAACAATTCTGTTCTCCCAGGCATTCTACTTATTTCCTAACTAAATATACAAAGTATATAAAAAAAAAAAAAATACAGCTGGTTCTATCATTAATTAAGGAAGGAACACAAACATTTTCACTCAGTTACTACCTCATATCCTCCTGTATATCTAAGATGCATGCACATATGCCATATTTAATACCACTTACTTTCCCTTGTGCTTGTATTACTGCTGATGTATATTCCTTAGAAAACCTGACAACATTCTATGAAAAACTGGCCTCTAATTTCAAATGTCCTTGCAAGTAAGCCAAATTCATGCTAATGCACCTATTTGACTCTCGGTGATTCTGAAGACATTTTTATGTTATCTTCAGTCTTCAGAGTGCACACAAGGTGCAATGGCAATTGTATTTTCTTTCCCAAGATCCAACTGGTCAAAGTAAATCTGCGTGAACTATGACAATAAGGGTCATTTAGGATTTCCTTGTATAACAACTGTGTATCCCAAAATTTCTGTGAACAATACAGTTTTCTCATGAAGAACTAAATCTGTGTGCCTGTAGTGATTGTTTCGGCAGTAGTTGCAGCCTCTATCCCATCTACACAATCTGCTTTAGATTTCTCAGTTCCTGAGCTCGATAGTTTTCCATGTTTCAGAAGCCACAAAAAAACAACAAAACTTTTCCTATCTCCAGCACAAACAAATGAACTACAGTCAGGAGAGGCTTATCTAACAAAATCATGGCCCAGTTAATTAGTATCAAGAGACAGAAGTCAGGTACTTGCAGATCCAGGAGAATCCCATATCATAGCTTCTAAAATATTGTCATTACTTAGAGCCATAAAGGATATGCAAATTATTCAACAATAAGAATAATACTGTTTCCAGAAAGACATAATCTGCTACAAAAATCAGAAATCAGAGATAGTCCTTAAAATCCAGATCTCGTATTCTTACAGCACAGAAGCAGCAGTGTGGATGAAGGTTGTAATACATGTATGGTAATGAAACATGAGCAAATGGAGGAGATTCGGTCTGGCTAACCTCTGTATTGACATAAGCCAGAAACAAGCATACACAACAGTACAGACAGAGGACACAGCCAGAGGGTTAGACTTTTCCATTCTGAAAATTCAAATTCATTATTGTTCCTAATGGACAGAACTGTCAGAGTAAAGATTCCCACATAAAGAAAATTGTAAGCATTCTTTTCCTCAGCATTTTATTTGCATAAACCCAAATCTGGCTTTATTAAAATATATTTCAAACATGATCACATTTGTGTGTGCAACACATATTTGTAAACTGTTAAAATATAATGGTGCCTTTAAACAGTCATGAAGGACAGAGTGTATGCATCGGAAGTAATGAAATATTATTCCAAGTGGTGTTTCATGGCATTCCCCCAATCAATCTTACGCAAAACAAACCAGGCCATTTTTCTGTGATACAGGTTATCAACTAAAATGTTTACAATTCAATCATTTTGAACCTTGCTGTTTAAACACGTTAAAAAATGATTGTACTTCAGAGCACTCACTGAGTCATTTGACAATGTTGCTTGTTACTATGTCACTGTGGGACAGATGGCATTTGTAAACAGCTGACCAGGCTGGGCTTAAAATAAGTAGTTATTATTTCTCTCAGGTGTATTTCTGATGTCTACCTTCCCTCTTAAACTTTTCCCTTGAATATCTGTATAGGATATATTGACTACAGTTGAACTTCCCTATCCTAACTGTACAATGAGATCTACCCCCCAAAAAAGTACTTCTAGTTGCTGGATGTCCACTGATTCTGACTCATCCCTATGGCCATTACCTCTTTCAAGTGACAAGCCTTCTTTTCTTCCAAGATCCTTTCAAGAAAGCTCTACGTAAGCAAAATTCTCCCATTTCTGTGAATGTCCTTTAGTATGGGCAAAATTCCTGGCTTTCCCCCTGCCTTTTTTTTCTTCCTCTCTGCATCTCTTTTTATTCCTCCTGGGTTAAGTCACTGGGGAACAACAGACTCCACAGAACCTGTTGAACATTGTGTGGAAAACACAAACTGTTTTCTGGACTCCTAGAAAATAGTTTTGTCCAGCATAGGGGAAACATGAAGCTCTAGTGAGAAGCCAGTACTGAGTCCAGTATTTAGCCCATAGTGTTATCAGTCAGAGAAAAGACAGCTTTTTCTTTGTTCCATGCTTTTACTTTGAGCATATGATCTTATGCTTAACTCAGAGGGAAAGAAACGAATAGAAAATAATTCCATCATCAGATCTTCTACACAGTGCCTACTGAAATAGACATACCCAGTCTGAATATTTCATACAGAGAAGAATCACTTAGTAATCCAGTACTTCACCCTGGCAATGAACTTCCTGAACTCTTCATTTTATCTCACAGAAAAATAACAGCACAACTCTTGTAGTTTGGTGAAAAAGACCACGTGACTGGGCCATGAAACACAAACCAGACTGCAAACAAATTAGAAGAGAAAGTCAGTCACGTAATGATTTTGTAAAATCATGGAAGGTGATTTTCAATTAGATTTTATTCCTGAATATGTTTTCAACAGATGAAAAGTCAGTTTAGCAGCTCCAGGTCTTCAGGATAGTCTAAACTCTTAGCACATATTGAGAAATGAGAAATAAGACACAGTCTTCTATTAATAAATTGTTTTCTTTCCTCAGGCTCTTCTCTTGCAAAATAGAATCTATTTAACACTACTTTACATTAAAAAGTAATTTTATAGCTGTGAGCTGGCATATCTCACCACAACTCTGCTCCAATAACAAAAGCTTCGATGTTTCTAATCTTTTACGCAGCTTATAATTGTCCTAAACCTCAGCAATCAATGTACTCTCTCTCAGGTTAATGTAGTATACCCATTTAGTTCTTCAATCACAAACTGGAAGATAATGAATGTTAATATTCCTGTCAGCAATTCAAAATAGCTTGCAGGTATACTGGTGTACAGCACTCTTAACAGAAATCCAAATGTCTCAATCTGTTTCTGCTTAAATTTATTGAAAATTTGCGAGTGTATGCTGAGACTAAGGGGTTTCATTTTTCCACTATTATTGTTATATTAGTTTTTCAGTTTTCCAGCTGCTTATTATAAGTTCTGAACAGCTCTCCCTATTTCCTTTCTTCATAAATTTCTTTTTTTTTTTTTTTTTCCTTTGGTCTGATTCAATTCTAAGTACATTTTTTGTTCCAGCAAAAAAAAAATCAAAACAAACAACACAAGAAGCCAACAGTTGTTTCTATAGCATAACCTAATAGCAATGCACTTGACACTAATGGCAACAGCCTTAAACAGTGTGAAGCCCAGCTCCTGCTGCTAATAAGAGAAAGGTTGTTCTCTTTGGTACATACAAATAGAAAAGAACTTTGTGGTAATTTTCTTGCAGCCTTGTCATATGCAATTTGTTCACTAATTTATCAATTTTTATCTTAAAATTATTTAGGTTCTTTGCCCTTTGCTTCTCCCATTGGAAGGTTATCCTATAATGTTACTGGCTTAGTGTACTTTACTTTCTTCTTGTTTCTAATTTAAACATATTCATGTCCATTTCATGAAATGTTGTCCATATCTCAAGCTGCTCCTTTTACTGAACTACCTTTACTCTTTTCCACATGTTTATCTCTGCAGGTAAGAGTCCAAAACCCCTCACACAATTTGTGCTACATTAAACAAGCTGCTAGTTTTCTGGGTAATCTTGCTCATTTGCCTCACTTTCTGTGACTGATACAGCTTCCTGGTTCAGGAAAATACATGGTAAATATGAGGAAATACATGTAAAATACAAGGTAAATTATGTTAGAAGTTATTGCCAGTATAATCCACCCATCATTGGTTCTTCTGTAGCCAAATCTCTGCATAGTCCCCAGAGAAAGCAACTGTCATGACCCCTGTAGTTGAATCATAAGTTCTTAATTCAAGTCAGGTTGACCTATTGTTCAGGTTATTCCTCATGATGACTTGTACTATTAAAAGCTTGCCCAGGATTTAAGTATTTTGTCCCTCAGAATCATTTAGGTTGGAAAAGACCTTTAAGATCATCAAGCCCCTGGTGCATTACAGGCTCTTTTCGAACGATACATATGAGCAACTTGTCAGTTTGTGTATGTGTTTCTGCGTGTGCCTCCTCCGCAAATAGTCTGAAGTTGTGACAGTTCATAAGGGCAGCATAAAGATCTCCAGAATCCATTCTGCAGCAGGCTTCATACCAGTATTTCATCAACTAGTGCTAATGGCAAAGGACAGGCTAAAGACTCCTTTACCGCTGTTGTATCAGTGCTTGAACACAAAATGAAAGCCTGCTTTTTTCATTCAGCAACAGATCTGTGTTTTACCTCAAGCAATTCCTAATTCGCTCACCTATATGTTACCCAAAACAGCAGCCATCATAAAATCAGTAAATTATTCTCTCAGTATTTAAGATTCTACTTGAATGGGAGCCAAATAAACTCAAAGGTGTGTGGCATGGTGTTTCTCATGCTCGTTCCTCAACCAAGAACATAATTGCAAGCTTTATATTTAACTTTCTCAACAGCTGACAGTACTCTGAGATCAACCAATAAAAATATAGAAAATAATACAAAATAATTAAAGGTCTGTTCTATGGGTACACTGAACTAACACAGTTGTCACAAGAGTTTCTCTGGCCAGCAGCACACTAGAAGAGCAACGTGGTCAGCATTATATCTGGCCACCCCTGACATGCCCGCCCATCCTGACGATTCAGGTAACCACTTACAGGGTGGGCTATTTTTGTGGTAGAACTTTAGATGTAAATCCAAAGCAAAGTTAAATTAGACACTTTCTTTCTATCTGTTTCACAGTCTATACGAATATCTGAACAAACTCTCAAGAACGTACAGGAAAGCCTTATTATTCGTGTGGAGTCGAGCAGATGTTCCAGGAGGGGTTATTTCAGAATAAGATTACAGATAAACAAACTACTGACAAGAAGAGCAACTGGGCAGGAAGGGGAAGAGGGAAGCTAACACTTGCCAAACAGTAATTACGAAAAAATGGGCCAAACCCATGCACCATTCCAGAAACAGATTCTAATTCTTTCCAGAGAAGGAAGAGTTTGGATCAGAAGGAGTGTAGGTTTCTGCACAGCAGTAAAAGCCTGTGTTCCTTATTTCCTGGTCTTTGGCCCTACTTCCGGAATAGTTTACTGGCATATTCAAAGCAGGCATAAGGGACTACTTGTGTGTCTTACAATCGAATTACAACAGTTACTATTTCTCATTCTTTTTCCATTATTGAGTCTTCGTATTCCATATCGAAGTAATACCCATAAATATAGCAAAGTAATAAAATGTTCTGTTTTCAGTCTGATAATGCACATATACTTCCCTCACCTATCTGAAAATCCTCGTACTAAACTATCCCCCTCTCCTTTTAGTATAAGCTGGAAGTTCTTACCAGAAAATGGTGCTGTAAAAAGTGAAATATAACAAAAAAACTAAAGGACTCAATTCTATTCTATTTGGACACTTGGTGTCAATATTAGAAAATAAGGTAAATGCCTCACTGCTTTGGAGGTGGGGAATTAATTTTTATATTGATTTTCTCAACAAACTGAGATGATGCCTAAAGAATTTTTCTTTTAAAATTCTAATTTTTAAAACCTAATTTTAACCTGTAGAATGTCAAATTTTATATATATATATTTATACATATCTTAAAATATTTAAATATATTAAAAAAACAGTATTCCAAACATGAAAACTTGTAGTTTAGGTACATGGAGTTTCATTCACCTTTGCAGATAAGTCTTAGACTACATCAACCATGATGAAATCTGACAGAAGGAGTCCCATGATGCACTATGACAGCTTAGCAAAAGAAGATAGTGAAATATCGGGGAAAATGTAGTTCAGCACAGTGAAAGCAATGCAAAATATCTAACTGTTGCTTATCATGTTCAGCAAATTTCTAAGGAAATTGAGCTTTTTCCTAAGCAAGGTTAAGGGACAATACCTCCTTCAGAGAAAATAGTTTGTAGAACCTCCATGCTCTAGACAGTAAAGTGGTATTTTATCATGTCTTTTTTCTGAAATACTTCATACAGTTGGGTTCTAAACATTTGGATGAGCAGACTGTTTTCATATTTCAATGGATTACTCTTGCATTTCAAATAACTGATGGGTCTGTAAATTGGGCTCATTAAAAGGACACCAAAGCCTGGCTATGGGTTACTGATTGGAGTTGAATAGGCAACAGTTTTTGAATGTATAGCTGTTGTTATTTTCCTCTCCTTTTTAATTAGGAAAGGAGTGTAGATTTGTGAATTCTTGTCAGAGAACACTTTGTCTCTCTTCTCATCCCTTCTCCATTCATAACTCGTTCTCTCCCAAACAGTCTGCTTACAATAAACCCACATTTCTTCTCAAAGAATAAAAAGTATTTATTCTTACATGCTTAGTAGGGTATAAATCATTTTGTGATGGTTTTGCTTTGCATTTTATGTCCAAATACAAAATTCTAATATACTGATGTATTGTTATTATTGCTACACAAGTAGTGAGCTATTTTATGAACAAATGTGGAATTGAATGACCTTATTATTACTCCATAGTAATATAAGAAGCCACGTGAGTTCAAAATGTTTATAATAACCGAAAAACATATTAGGCATCTGGCAGTGGTTTAGAAAATCCTTTTGCTAAGCTCAGAAATACAGAACTATTCTTTGTAGGACTGTTAAGAAGAAGAATACTTTCTTTATAGAGTATTTAAGTTATTTTAAAGTTGAATGACTTTAACATATAAGTAGAAGTAATGTAAACCACTTGAAAAAGAAATGCAACTTGTATTAAAATCTAATAGAAATAAATTATGTCTCACAAAACGAAGGAAATAAAAGGAAGTGTTAAAACCTATATTCTTAAAATTGACCAGAGAAAGGAAAAGGCAACATAACCATGAAGCTAAAGATTTACAATTCTATTGAAAGTATGAACATACGCTTTATTAATAGAATGCAGTCAGGACTATTTCATGAAAGGGTGATAACAATGCAAGAACAAAAGCAGCCTTTTGCAAAGTAAAGAAACGAAAATAGAGCACTTCTCTGGATTGTGATTAAAAAAGAAATCACTACATTTGGCCTAGTAACTCTGGTAACTATTTGTTTAACACTTAATAAACCTTCCCTAAGGCCAGAGAACTCATGTAATAAGGAAGAAATGGGCCAAGATAGCATTTCAGGACAGGAGTATTTTGTTCTCACACAATATTTTGATTTCTGCCCAGAATTTTAGGTTATCATAGGTTGGAGGTTTTTTCCCTTTTATCTTCCTTCAGAAACCATTAAAGATATTCATTCAGCTATTTTCAGTCCATGGTAGAAACAGAAGCCTGAAAAGACAGGTGGACAAGAACAAAACCTGCATTTGCCAAGAGTACAATGCCAGCAGCTAGATGAAGGTATAAAATGGACTACGGGATCAGAAAACTTGGCTGGAATTGGCAGGAGCTTCTGCAAGAATTAAATTCCTGGGGTAGAGGGACTGTTGCAGAAAGAATGGAGGTGAGGAGCCTTCAGGTGGGTTGTGCGCTTAACTGGCAGAGCAAGAGCTACCTGGCTAGAGCTGGAGAAAGAGGAACTGATGTGAAAAGCTGAAGGAACAAAGATGCTGTCCTGATTTGGAGTAAAACAGAACCAATTTTCTGTTCAGTAATTCTACTTTGCAGCTAAGCCTCTTCTAACTAACTGAACTCTCTGAAATTAACAGCATATTGTGCAGAGAATGCTCACTCTCAGACTGAGAAGACCTGATTAGTTGTAA
>VYXH01002125.1:0-29744 GCA_013397275.1 Burhinus bistriatus
GGAAGGGGAAGGGGAAGGGAAGACTCCCCAGTGGCCAACTGGGAAGAGAAGTGATGGGAGTTCCCAGGCAAGCGTCCTCCCCTAGGAGGTGTCCACCAACTTGGTTGAAAGTTTACAGAGCTGCAAGTGAAAAGCAGACTACAGAAACAGAAAGAGAAGGTCCTTACCACTACAAAGGCTAAGGTACTTAAGGCACTGTGCAACTGATACATGCCAACATTAAATTATAGTAAAAAACCTCATTAACTGTGAGGAGCAACAGAATTTGAACTCAAAGAAAGATTCTTGGCTTTATCAATTAATTCAACAGTTCCAGTCATTGGGGAAAAATGTGCCTTTTCATTTGGCTTCTCAGGTGCTAATCAATTCTTAATTATCTTTAACCGTATTGACCTGCTCCCATTGTTTGTGCCATATAGATTAATGAATGACATTCTAAAGAACACAATATCACACTTGGAGAGCAAGGGATTCATGCATTATTCACTCTACATAAATATATACTGTTACCCCTTTTTGACCTAAGCTGTTAGCCAGACTTTGGGGCTGGCAGGTTGTTTGTGTGAGGAGATGCTGATAATACAACCTTGTTTATTTACATCAACATTAAAAAATACAAAATCCTTTCTCTCTGAACACAGAAAGAAATAAGTCTCTTAGTTTGCAGCTCTGCCCTGGAGTTCTTGGTCCCAAAAGCTGCCTTTCTTAGGACCACGTTCCCAAGACCGGTTCAGGCTATGCCTGGTGCTTCCTTCGTAGCTCCTCTCTTTTATCGTGTGAGTTTTCTACCTTAACAACACGACAGCCCAAAAAACCTCACCAGCCTTTCATCTGCTTTTCTTTCATACCCAGAAATATGTACCCAGGTTTGGGACTGAGGTTGCAGTCTAGTTCTTTGAAGAACTGCTTTTTTTTTCCAGTGGTTGTGCTCCTCTCTCCTGATGCAGAAACCGCATTTGGAGGAGGTGAGGGGCTTGAGAGGTCAAAGCACAAAACATAAGAGGGAAAATCCTGTTGTGTAGGCACAGCAGGGAAGAGGACAGAAGAAGTCACTGTACATAAACAGAGAAACACATGCCTCAGGAAAACCCAGGAAAGAAAGAAAATAGACTTGAAGAGATGAAACTGAAACTGGAAAATTATTTGAGCACTTACTCATGTTCACAAGGCTTTTTCTCCCACGGTGCCCGCAGCCAAGTGCAACAAGCTTGTGGAAGAAAATCCCTCCCAATATGCTGTATTGCAAAAAAATTATTCCTAGTTTTGTTTGTAATGTTGAGAAAAAGTGAAAGGATATTCTGAATTTGTGCTTTGTTCAGCTGAAGATAGAAGTGCATTTTCTGGTTTTTGCTGTTCTTTTCCTAAGCTAACCTAATTTCTCCTGATCAGAGATTGAGTGATTTATGCTGGCTTCTGCCAAATGTCATAGCAGCCAACAATCTGTCAGAGCCTACCCGCACCTCTTCCATGTTCTGCTATTCCTATGAGGGCAGTTGGGACAGGTGCTTGGAGAAGGGTATTCTGACTTTATGGAAGGGAAAGGTTGAGGTCCTTCGGTCACATTTTTTTTCTGCAGCTTTAATGGTTTCATACCAAACAGGAATCTGGCTTCAGAATTATGATGGATGAGTCCTTTGTCTGACTCGCTGATCTGGACAGGAGTGAGGTAAGTGAGAACTGGTCTAGCATTTTAAACCAAGGTCTGTAAAACAAAGAAGAATTTTTTTTCTGTTGATGTAAATAAAAAAGGTTACATGGAGACACACCAGATACACAGAAGACTCGGAGATATACCTATAAATGCACACAGAATGAAAACAACCTCTGCAAAGAGAAACCAAAAAAAAAAGCCCCTGTCTGACCTTACGCTCATTTAAAGCCTGTTTTGATAGATGAGGTGGGATTTGAGTGGGTACTTGAATTCATTGCATATCCTCTCCTGAGGTCTACGCTAGAAGCGCAGTTATTCTAGTTCTCCTGCGCAGAGTACAAGTGCAATAACAGCTTTCAAAGACTACCAGGTAATATCATGCCAGGAGACATGTTACCAATAAATACTGAATTGAAAGAGCATTTGTAGCACCTTGGTATATCAAGAATTGATCCAAGTACTTCTCACAATTTAGAAGTTTAATCTTGAACCGTATATATTTTTAGAATTTAATACTTTGAAAGGGATAAATCCCTCATCATCTATTGCCTTATTCAAAACCTTGGACATTCCCAAGGATAGATATATATCTTTGTGTCTGGTGACATGAACGGTGATAGCACAGTTTACAAATCCCTCTCCAAAGCAGAGATTCTAGTCCTTACTATGGATTTTCCAATGTTTTAAGTATCTTTAGATATTCTGCACCATACAGACAAACTCTTTACAGGAATAAGTGTGCTTATGTAACTATGGCTGCATCAGGGCCCATATGCTTGTCTTACTGCATGGGAGCACGAACATGCTATTTTAATTCTCTCTTTACTGATTTCATCTAAAGAATAACATTTTCCCCATCTGGTCCATGACTAAATATGTAACTAGAGTTACTATAACCAGAAGAGAAGTGAAAGCGAGGAGGAAGATGAGGATGTGTCCAGGGGAAAACATGGAGGAGGAGGTTCTTGCATTCTGCTGCTAAGTGCAGCATGAGGGGGGGGCTGTATCAAGTGTCTCTACACAAATGGATGCAGTGTGGGAAATGAACAAGAGGAATTACAAGTTCTTGCATATCTGTAGAGAAGTGATATCACTGGGACAGAGAAATGTGGTGGGACAGCTCAGATGACTAAGCGCTGCAAGGGCTTTTTGTCCAATTTTTTTACATTAAAGGACAGACCAACACAGGTGACATTGTGGTATGTATGTTACATATCACCTGGTCAGGAATACAAGAAGATGAAAGCTTCTTTAGACACATCACTATCACATGCCCTGGTACACATGGGAACTTCAGCCACTCTGATATCTGCTGGGAGGACACGCAGCTGGGTGCAAACAATCTGGGAGATTTCTGGAGTGTGTTGACAAGTTGAGTTCCTCCTGATGAAGGTGATCAACTGACTAGGAAGATGCTCTGCTGGACCTATTACTCTCACATAACTAAGAACTGGCCAAGGATGTGAAGGTCGAGGTCAGCCTTGGCTGCAGTGACTTAAGATTGTGGAGTTTAAAATTCTGAGAAAAGTGAGCAAGACAAATATTAGAATCACAACCCTATACCTAAGATAAGCTTGTCACAATCTGCCTGGCAGGATGCCGTGGGAGACATTTTCAAACAAAAACTGAAAGCTTGGGGAAGGAGCTACTACTTTTTGAAATACTTACACATTTATGCAACTTCTACCATGTGATGTCCATACTTTCACTATAGTGATACTGGTGGAGAGTGGAGATAGAATCACTAATCACCATCCACTCAGCTCTTCAAAAACGTGAGCTGAAATTAGAAGACTGCACTAGAGTCTAAATACAAAGACTAAGTGGTGGTTAAGATTTGCGTAAGATATGTAATACAGGCAATGTAGACAATATGGATTATATAATGCATATACTTATTATAATGAACATCTAATGCATATAAAACAATTGAAAAAAATCCATGTGTCACAGTTGGGCCCTAAATATATATACAATCATGTATAACAAGGCGGGAAGGCTGTTAAGAAGATAGAACACCCTATAAATGTTCAACAAGTAAATTTTGGGTTTTCAGGATTTTTGACAGTCTACCCCTTTTTAAAGTACAGATTAGGAAACATAACCTCAAATAAGCAAGTATGGATGGAGGGTGGGGCAGGCTATATAGGAGTCACAAGACTTTAAGCAAGAAATGTTACTTCTCTAGTCTTGTTGTATACAGTAGAGGGAGAACATTTTTTCTAGAATGCAGCTCAGAGCAATCCAAACTAGGCTGATACCCTGAAGTATTTCATAAAGAGACCTCTATCAAATACTGAGGAAGCCCAGAGAAATTAGCCTCCTGTGCCTCAACTTAGTCATTGTAAGTAACCCCTAATATCCTGCTTTATACTATGTCTTTATATAAAAGTAGATCAAATAATTGGACTTTCATAAAAATATGGCAAAGGTACTTGTGCAGATAAGGAAGGCTTCTTTGATGCAAATTTGAATTTTGAACTTTAGGACATGTATGATGATATTAAACTAAATCAGAAAGAATCACTGTGGTTGGGAAGACAAAGATAAAAGCAAAGTATAGATTTATTCTGCCTCCATTACTCTCTCTCTGACCATTAGTTGGAATCCTAAACTAATGAGTAAAGGAAAAAAACCTAACGGTAATATTTAAATATTAATGTTTTCGTACTTTAAAAAAGTGGAGTCTTTTTTTCTTACCTTTATTTACCATTTAATCATTCCATCATGTAGGAACATTAGACCCTCATCCTAGGATTCTTATGAAGACAAGAAATACACATTTAAAATTTGCTTGAGTACAAACTGCAGGATCAGATTCTTTGTAAGTCAGAACTTAAAGTAGAAAAAAAAAAAAATCTGCTAGACTGTAGGACAAGTTAGCCAAATGCCTAATGAAACTTGTTTACACAGCACTATAATAAAAATATAGATGTTATGTATGTGCATCGTAAGCACGTCACATCACCAGTCTAAAACATTTTATATCACCCTGAAAGTCTTTGTAGACAACAGTTTGAAGCTAATTTTTTGTTTACTCTGGGATCTTTTTTCCTATTTACATGCCTTGAATATGTACAAGGTTAACTTTGAAAGAGGTGATGCATTCCCTCTGTGCTTTCCATATTGGGAAAGATATTTTGGATATGTATCTGTTTTATCTTTATTTGAAAGGATTTCACAAATAGATTGTTTTATACTTCTCTTCATGATCAAAAGAGAAAAAGACCTGGATAAGCCATGATCAAAAGAAATTTAAAAACAATCCCATAATAATTCATTTGAGCGTAAATAAATACGTAAATGCAACTCAGATAAGACTGAACAGACAGATGGCAAATAAAAATTGTAAATAAATAACAATAAACTTATGACTGTGCATAAGACCTTTCATGCAGTACAAAGAATCTACAAAGACAAAATCAGTAGCAAATAGTGGTTTTACTCTTTTTATGTAAAATTAAATTTTCTGCTTAGGATTGAAAAGATGTTTAGTAAAGATATCTTGTTTCTGCAATTTTGCATGGACTATTGCATATCTATTATAGCTTGATATGCAGAACGATTTTTACAAAGGAAAACCATCAGAATAATCACCATCCATGTGACAGGACTGTCCTTGGATTCAAAAAAGAAAGGCAAAAAAATAAACATTGAAATTCCAGTATCCTCAGTGCAACATTTGGCATAAAACGTTGAAATGAAAATACTGGTAAGTGTTTAAGCTCAACAATATTGAACACAGTTTCAAAGGCTGTGCCTTTGTCTTTAGGAAGTATGACTACAGTAGATTTCAAACTGGTAAAGATTTAGAGATACATTTTAGTGAGTAATTGTACTGAATTCCATGGAATTTTCAGGATAGAACAGTTTATTTTGCTTATTATGCATGCTTTAAGGCAATTACAATGTTGTAAATTTATCAGTGGGGTATACCAACAATTAAGTCAATCAACATGAGGTAACAAACTCAGTTTTTACTTGCTATTTTAAAAAATCTCTAATATGTCGAAGACAATCACCATATTATGACATGGAATTCACTCAACATCAAATAGGGGATGACTTACTCAAATAAGAGGTGAATTTAAAAGCTTTGTGAGAATAATCTCTACATATTCTTTACAAAATCAGTGGAGAAAAGAAAGTTCTCAAGTGAAAAAACAGAGCATTTTAATTAGGCTCCAGCTCTGAACCATCCATAGAAGGAGCCTTTCAGTTAGCTCTAACAAAAGCCTAAGGAAACTAGGGAAAGATAGGTGTTATGAACACTCTCCTCTGTCAGTATAAAATTGGAACTGTGGGTGCTGAATGGTTATTACAGCTTAGGGTGCAAAACCTTAAATTAATTATCCTTAGGTCTGAAAAAGAGAGGAGAAAAAACCCTGAACTTATATCTAAATGGATTAAAGCAGAATGGACAATAAACGGTTACTCACATCTTCTAGTCCTGAACTTCAGAATAATGACTGGGGAATGCATTTCCTGGGATGTCCCAAGTGATTTACAGATTTATCATTCTTCTCCAATATTAGTATTACCACTGAACCCCGAGGCCACTGTCAGACTTTCAACATCTTCAACAGTTTAAAGACAAGGAAGACAAGTGACATTAGAGTGGGGGATAGAAGCCTAAAGTCATATACATGTATACTAAATTACTTATCTACATCTGGCAATTTTTTGCATTTTTACAGATAAGATTGGTGGGACTGCTTGTTATTCAGGTTGGTTGACACTTCCCATTACAGTATTTTGCACTTAGCTGCATATAATGTTGCAAAACTTTATCAGTTTCAACTGAAACTTTTTAATTCAGAGGCCAAACGCTTTGGGAAAATCTTTGTCAAGCTGATTCAGCTCCTCCTGAGGGTAAATATGGGGTAACTTATACTGTAAACTCAAGGAAAAAATATTGAGGGCTATTTGTGCTGTAAAGATCTGGTACTCAAATGCTTTGACTTAAGGCATATTTCTAAAATGTGCCTTATCTAACTTCATGCAAATGTATCTAAAATTGTCCAGGTTGGAAAACTCGGGATGTTGCCATTTACACATGCTCTGTAAAAACTTGATCTTAACAGCTTTGGTTCGGTGCAGATGCGTTCTTTGCTGGGTGAGCCTGCTTCGGCCAGCACAGAGTAATACTTTCTACACAGCTGCTAATTTGGATGGCTGTGGGCCATGCGGGGTCCAGGAGCAAACTCTGCACATCTGTACATAGAGCAGGAGTGCTCTCCTCTGTGTTCACTGAGCACTGAGGAACTGCGGACATTCAAAACTGGGAAAGAAACAAGCTGAGCCTAAATGGGTATGAGAGAGTGAATTAAGGCCAAAAAAATCCACCTGAGGGGAGGCAGTACAAAATTGGATCTAGGAGTGCTGTGTGTAAGTACAACTGCACAACGGTAGAAACTAGAAAGTGACACCACAAATGGGTTGGCAAAAACACAGCAAGACAGAGAGAAAAACAAGAGCCAGGGAAGAGGATGCAAGTAGGTACAAAGAAAGAACCAGAAGGGTTAGTGAGCACAATTAGCTGGCAAGGCATTGGGCCTGAGACTGGGAAGGGAACTGGAAAGGGCAAGTACGAGGCAGTGGGACAGATCTCAGGAAGAGCTGGGGTACTGGAGGGAACCAGGGAAAGGCCTGTACCGTGCTGTGGCTGTAGGAATGCAGACACAGGAGGAACAGGAACACTAATTGAGAAGTAAAGAAAAAAGACAGACTTGGGACTAAGCAAAGAAACTGAGGAAAAGACAGGGTTTGAGTGGTCCGGAAGATTAAGCGTGGTGTAGAGAGTACGGCAGAAGTCCGAAGTGAGGGGAGCAGTTGGATAATGCCCTGCTGCATCCTGTCACCATGGAAAAGGCAGAGGACAAGTTCTGGGTAAAGCCTACTCGGCCAGTTAAACAGTCTTCTAGTTATTCAATAAATTACTTAAGAAAGGAGTCATTTGATTACCAGGTAATGTAGTCAAGCGGCCAGGGAAGGCATGCCTGTTCTGCATGTGCTAATTTCAAAGGTCTCAGCATAATATTTCAGATTTGCAGCTTGTAAAAATGCTGGAAGGGAACCCCGGTGCCAAGACAGGGGTCTATAAGATTGAAATTCACTTTATTCTCCACATCTGGCAGTGACAAATGACCGGTATGGCAAGAAAAACTTAATGCACTACTCAATCACAAATTACTATAAGCTATTACTGTGGGGCCACTAAGGAAAAGACAATATAAGTTTGAGTTTTATCAGTTTATGAATGTAGTTTCTTGACATGGTCATTGGTAAAAACAGGAAGCAGCCTCAGAAGCAGCTTGGAAAAGTATCTGTCTTGTGCTTTTAGTAAAATTATACAGACCTACCCTTTTTGTTTGGAAAATAATGCACTTCCCAAATGCATGTAGCAATACAGTAGCATTTTTTAATTTTCCTGTTTTATATTGGTAAGGTATTTATCTTTCAGTATCATAAATAACAAATTCTATACCACTCTGCACACTAAACAATGCCAGAGCATAAAAGTGGCAAAGCTGCTTCACAGTACAAGAATAAAAATAGGTAAAATGTAAGATACTTCAAAGTATTTTCAGGAACTTTAAATTTTATTATTGATATGTAAATAAGTGGTAAAACATGACAAAGATAAGGCAGTTTTCAGTGCTATAAAATTTATACAGACTAAATTATTTTCATATATATGTGAGTGAGAGGAAGAAGTTGCAATGCCTCACAGATCAAACATATAACCATAATTTTCTACATGCCCTGAGATACCTACACCAACACAGTAACTTTCATTCACTTGTGCAAAACATTTCAGCCTTCCGACAAAACAACTGAGAAATGCATTCCACATTTCTCTTTAAGATTTCCCTTTTAACCCTCCAAAAGACTTTATTATCTTTCTACTATATAAAAAAATGGTGTTTGAGCATTACTAAGACAACATCATGAACCTCTGGCCCTTTCCACTGCCTTCCATCAGTCTGTTTGAATATCCATGCCTATAGGTTTTCATCTTGGCTGTTAATGTTGCCACTAAATAGCAAAATCTGAGCAAGTAAGCACAATCCCCCAGCAGAGCAAGCACTGACACATACTTTTAAGTCATTACATGAATTTCATACTATATGTAATCAGGAACACATAGTAAATGGCCAGAAAACAGAAAAAACCTGTTCTCTCATCTTACAATGCTCTAGCATTTTAGGAATTACTTGCAGTTACATAATTTTAAAAGTGCGGTTGTGATTGTCAAGTTAATGGCTTCCTTTTGAATTTGCTATTTCACTTAAAGATAGTTTTAAGTTCTGGGCTTCATTCAGATATTGTCACTCTTGCAGGATTTTTCTCTTCTGTGGCTGTCATTGCAACAAGGCTTGCTTTTAAAGAAGTCACATAGTTAATTTGCTAAAACCTCATAGAGTAAATCCTTTAAAAATGTTTTTAATGCATTTTTAAAAGCAACACTACAAAATATTAGACTGACGTTGTAATACATATACGTGGGGATAATTACCCTGCTAAGCACTCAAATTACAACAAGAAAAGGCTGTAATGTTTTGCAAAGCAATTGTTCTATCTTTGCTGAATTACAACCTTAATTGTAACTCAGCAAATGTTTCTAAGCATCTGTAACAAACATTACGAAAAGGATGATTCTGATTACACATTTTTTTCTACAGATTATATCTTCCTTCTCTAGCCCACCTGTTTTGCAGCCCTGACAAATTCCAAAGCAGAGGAGCACCATCTAGTTGTTTCTATACCAAAGCTGCTGCTCTTTTCTTTAAAAGTATGTACTGCTTTTGATAGTATAAGAGATTATTATAAACAACAAGATGTTAAACAATCATAATGGCTTTAGGTATATTTAAGCATGAGCTCCCTTTTTACTGTTTAATATTTATTTCTACATGAATGTAACAAGATATTCAAGCAAGGAAGAACTTAGCATATTAGAATTGCTTGGCTCTGTTGCATGTATTTGCAAGTAGGATTTGATAGCTAGACGGAAGACATCTCAGCACCATGTATGGGCAGAAATGATCTCAGGAATTCCTTTGTCCTGTTCTCAGAGATGTGAGCAAGACCTGCTAGCTCATTCATCTCTTGTCAAAGTCCTCAGCAAAGGAGAAAGTAGCAGATGTATGAAATACAGCTTGCTAATGTGGGATACACCCCCATGCCTCTTGCAGCCTTCCCTAATGTAAACACCTATCACTCAGGTGGGTTTAGCTTTTTCCCTTTTAAATTTAACTATAATATTTTTTGCAGTGTTTGGGGCAACACAATCAGAACTTTTAGTCCTAATTTTAGCAGCATTCTCCTTATTGAATACAACATAGGTATTTTATGCAGACTGCAGAAAAGTGCAGAGTTGGGATCTTAGTTGTAATCAGCTCACCCACAGACTAACACTGCAGACTGAAAAATTAAAAAGGTTGATTTTACCTATGAAGTCTATAGTTTGTCAGCATGCTTCCATGCAATATATGTATTAGTACCAGAAGAAAAGTAGTACTTGGCAAGAACATAATACCTAAAGAAACCTATATAAGTCTGCCTATAAAAGAGTCTGGTAGGGGAACTAAGAAGGTCATTGTATCATTTTTACAGTTTCCCAAGCGAAAATTATCTCCATCCTGAAAAAATTCCTAAGGCTGCATATCCAAAGGCACCTGGCGTCCTACACTATATTCTAGACTTTAATTTAAGAAATCCAAAAAGACTGTAATAAACAGAAGAAAAACGATCTTGTCATAGGCATATTTCTTTGCCCTTGGCTGTTAAAAACAAACAAACAAGCAAACAAACAAACAACACTTCCAAATTACAAACTAAACAGGCTCAATGGTTGGACTGGGATGAATAAAATCGGCTATGTATTGACCTATTCTCAGAGACAACAGAATATGAGTAAACCAAAGGTGAAGAATTGTGCCCAGGTCTATAGACTTAATGAGGGAGTTGCTACGGGACAGCAAGGAAAAGCACAAAGCACATTTATACGTCTTCAGTGTTATGGTAGAACTTGTAAAAAGTTATTAATTGACTGAAGAAAAAAGGTACTAAAGAGTGTGAGAAACAATACTCTAAGTCAAGGTAGAAGCTTGTCTTACCCTGTTATATAATTCACTTTATAAAAGTTGGTACCCCAGGAAACATATGGATGCTACAAATTCAATTCTTTGAAAGAACGGTTAGAAGTAGCTTTCTGTGACTCCTAATGAGGTCAAGGCTTAATATGAAATGAGCTAAAGCATTCTAATATTGGAAAAGAACATTTAAAGTTAAAATCACCAAAATGTATTTTCATGAACTACTGCTAATGGTAGGAATGTTGGCCTTCTTCAGCTTTGCTTCTCTAGGAATCACTAAGCTAGAGAGACTGCAAAGACTGAAAGAAAAAAATCCTTTAGAACAGCAGATGCCATCTCATTTTCTATTTGGATCCTGGAACTCTACTGAACTTTCATAATCTGGATCCTGAAAATTATCCTGACATGTCAGATAAATACAAATAAAAATAAGTAAACAAACACAATAATAGTAAACAGAAATATAGAAGAGCTGGTAATTTCACATTTAGAAATTAAAATACTCAATACGTTTTATAGAACAACATTAGGACCAACACCTACTATGCTTCTTAAATCAAAGCCTGGTAACCCTGAACTAGATAAAAAGAGCCAGAAAAATAAACAGAGGAAATAATTCAATATGGATATCCGTCAGCTTCCCCCACTGGAAGTGGAACAATGTGTCACTGGCAAATCTCCAAGATAACAGCTGTACCATACCCAGCAAAGTCATATATCATAACAAACAATCTCTGTAGGAACAGAGACATCTCCATAAAACCAAAAATGCCTCTGATTGTCTGCTTCTTGGGAAGATCTAGAATGTTAGCCAACACTTTGCTAGGTTGCTCTTGATCATCAGCCCAGCCACGGTGCCCCAGATCACTACGTGCTTTCTGCACTCATACAGCAAGTCCTTCAAACATCTTGCTTAAACCCTGAGGAGCGTGGTGTCCTTCGACAAACAAACTCTTTGTAAGATGCAGCAAGGCCTTCCTATCGCTTTGTCAACCCCTTTTTGTCTATACTACACAAATTAGTTGATACACCTCACTGTTCCAGATGCTGCTGCCTTTCACCAACCACACTGACCACACTGTGTCAGTATGTGAAAAAAGAGGTCATTTGTGAGACTGGGGAAAGTCAAGAAAGAGTCTGAGCCCCGAGGCAGCTCTACCTAGACAGAAGCAAAATCCAGCATGTTAATGTCCCGTTTTATCCCACCTCTAGTCTTTAATCACAATGAAAGGTAAGAATTGTCCCATGCATCTCCAATAGGGTGTTAATTCCACATCTGCCGCTGAGTTGAGGAACGAATATCAACCTTGTGGCAGGCAAGAGGAGACTGCAGTAAAGACATCTCAAGCACTTAGGAATACTACAGATACTAGAAAAACATTCAAGCCCACTCTGTGGGCAGCAGGTTCATACCATGAGAACAGGGTTGTATTTGTTCTGACGAGGAGAGCTATCACTCCAGAAGAACTATGAGAGAACAGAAAGAGCACATAAGCTGTGCCCCGGGCTCCAATTTTCTATCTAAGCTATGGGTACAGTTACCACAAGTGTCCCACTTTTTGTTCACATGAAACAGACAGCTGCAAGATGCTATTTACTCCTGGGTCCACAGAAGCAGCCTGGGCAAAGAGAATAAATGCTCTAGAACTGACCTCCTCCCTCCCACACCTTCCTCTTCCAATGCCCTGGTGAGCTGCTGGCCAAGAATCAAGGGGCAGGAATCTGCAGAGGAACTGGCATTGCTGCAGCTGCTGTTCCTGGTCCAAAATGAAGTTTCCAGGCTTTTTTTTTTTTCCATTTGTTTTTCAGGAGGGAAAAGCAGGACAATGGTGAGGTCAAAAGAGCAGCAAGATAGGTGTTGTGACAGTGTGTCAAAGGAAAGTACGCTTAGCATTCTGGCAATGGGGGACAGTCGGCTCTACTCTGTTAGGGAGTAACACAAAACTTTTGGTTCATTTCTGGGTTTGGGTGGGGTTTTTTATGATCTGTACAAAATCTCTGTTAGCTTGGCTTATTACTGCAATGTTTGTTTAAGGAAAGATTCAGTTTAGACATAAAGTAGCCGCTACGGTGAGCAGAGACTGACTTCTTTCAGGTGAGAGAGCGAGGTGGTGTTGCTGGTGGACAGGAAGCATCAAGGATATCATTGGTGGTGCCAGGCAATACCAGCACATGCAATTTAACACTTTTCATTTCCAGTACTAAGGAAACTCCTTTTTTCTCTTCTTTGTGTAATAGGAATTTAGATGAGAACTCATGCAGTCCGTAAGTAGTCGGTTCGCTTTGTAAATGTAGTTGGCCAATTTGGTAAGTGTACTACATGGCTGATGATTCTAGTAACATTTTTTTCCCCTGAAGATTTTTCTTTATTTAATGTTTGTGAACAAGTGTAGGAGCCAACAGTCATTGCCAAGACCTGCTTCCTTACTAACAATCTTACCTGGACCTCAGCCATGTTCCTTCCTGCTACTCTCGTTTTTCCGAAATCATCTTGCTCTCTCTGATTCTTCTTTCTCTGTTTCAAATACTGTTGATAGGAGAGGAAAGTGCTCTCTCCTTAAAGAATATGTACAACTCCATCCTGTTTACTCCGCTTTCAGACGGACCTCCTGGTCAAAACAGCAGAGCTACACCATTTTATCACAATAAATTACAGCCTCTTGAAACAATGAAACTTGATTTGAAATGTTTCTGCTGAGTATAACAGGACATAAGGGCACCTAGAAAAAAAGCAATGAACAAATATTCACTAATTAATTCTTATAGCATTCCTATGCTACAGGGAAGTAGGAATGATTAAATCAGAGTGAGAAAACAGATGCATCTCCTGACATCTTGAAAATATATCATTGCAGGTTTCTCACATTAAAAAGTAAAAATGTTTACATGAACTCCCCCCCACTACCATGCTGGTACCTGTTTATATTCAGAAATGAAACCCTTCAGTCACTATCTGTGAATCACTTTGGTTACCCTTGAATTTAGCAAATAACGTCTTTATCTCTGTTGGTCAGATAGCCTCCTTTCAGAGCAGGACAGCAAGAGCAATGTTCCTATGATGTAAAATAAAACTATTGCAAAAATTGCTAGCTGTGTTTCCTTTTTAGTTTCTAGGTGACTTCTGAAACTCATCTGAGGTTGAAAAGTTATGTATAGTTTTAAAAAATGAAGAAATAGCTTTTCCTGAAGCATTTCAGATTAATGATGCTCCTGATTTTCTCTTTGTAACCAGAAGCATTGATCTGCTTTGATTCATGTAAAGATCATCTTCTGGTGTGCTTCTTTCTTGTGATGTGATGGATGTAATCTAATTTTCTAAAACTTAACATGTTTGTTTTAGTAGAAGTTTTTTTCTTCATTCTTGCCCCCCCCCAAAAAAAAAAAAAAAAATTATGCACATTTCCTGTCTTCACCAATCAAACATAACTTCTGCAGCAATACATGCCATATCCTGGCTTCACAGTTTGGGTGTAGTGATCCTGATGTTACAGTCACAGACAGGTCTGGGACAAGGACATGATTTTCCTTTTTCTCTCTGAGGCCAGATACGAATAAAGTCTTGAATTTTTTTCTCATACAACATAGCGTCACAGTCTGGAAAAAGCAAGGATCACCACTGAATAATGCAAAGAAGAGATGCCATGTATAACACAGTTGTCAAAAACGAGGCTGTAGTTCATAATATGCTGTCTTTAACAATGAAGCACACTTAAGAAGTTTCTCATACTCAAGAGCTCCTTCTGGCCCCTCCTACTTGCTCTGAATCAGATCACCAAAATGAAATAACATTGTTCAAAAAAAATGGGTCTTGGAGGAGAAGACATTACCTTGAACCTGAATGCAGCCAACAATGTATCATGAACATGTAACAGCTTACTGCCACTAAGAGGGGCAGCAAACAACAGTGGTATTACACTGTGTGTATGGAAAGGATAATTTCTTAAGCCTGTTTCACCTTCAAAGATATTTTATCATGGATGTACTGCATGAAAATTGTGTGCACAACTACTTAAGGTCTCCGCATTTAAAACAAGAGGAGCCAAATGTTATCCTAGACGCTGTTGTGAAGTTCAAAATGCCCCTGGCATTTATCATACTAAGAATTACCATGAGCCTAATTTGTAGTAGACTTGTTAAACTGTTGGAAAGCATACATCACCCTAGTAATAATTTCTCCATGCTTCGTATAAGACATATATATACTGGATTCAAAGTTCTCCCCTTGTAGGGAGAGAAAAAGACATAGACCTCACTCATCCTATTGTTTCTCCTCAGCTTTGCTGATGCTGAAGTTTCTCTCTGTAAGTTTCTCTGTCTCTTCCTCAGCCGAAGAGACATTCAAATCCTTTTTATAACCCAATATATTGCCAGTAAGAACTCCTTGTTCCAAGAGGAAGGCAAAGCAGATGAATTCCGCATCACTGAGTATATTCCTAGAGCATGAATCCTTTTACAATCCCATTTGAGGCTTTATATACTACTTTTCATTCGAGCAAGTATAGTGATGCAACTTTTTTCCTAATAATATATTCACTTCCTTTTTGTCTGACACAAATTTGCTGCTATCTGCAACTCCTACATGAGAGTGCAATGAACTACTTCTTTGCCCCAATATTCTGCCATTTTTGAGAATGTTAGGTTTAGGTCTAATTTTTCCAAACCAATTAACAGTTTTAGTTGCTCAATCCAAACTTCTCTACATGTCTTGTTTCAGTGGAAGGCAGATGATATTTTCTAAGACTATCAGACACTTACCAAGATAAAAGAAGTTCACAAAGGCCATGAACATGCAGTGAATTTGTCATTCCACTGTAACAATTCATGTACATACTTTGCCTCACGTAAACATTTTCTCGCAAGTCAGTAAGAAAGGGTAATCAATCATTCACTTGCTTCTAGGTAAGAGCAGTTACTTTTTGGCAGTTATTGGACAAGCTGTTGTGCTGTAAATTAACAGATGAATTCCATAGTGACTTCTCTATAGGCCTGTACCTTAACAACAAAAATGTTCTATACGGTAGCCACACTGAAATTTAGGCACCCAAAATTATCATTAAAAGCCGAATCGCAGGTCTGGAGCCTACTACTCATGCCCAAACTGCTTTTACTGCCAGCCATATCCTCGTGAGTCTTCAGGCCTTAATTTCTAGCCAACAAAAACTGATGGGAAAACTTCAACTAGATGAACAGAAATCAGTTTTGACATGGTATGTAGCGCTGCTGAGCTGCATGAAAGAGTAACTTTTTAACTTTACCAACTGGCATATGGAAATGTAACATATGTGTGGCAAATTAACATGATACAGCAAGAACAATGTAATCTTCTAGTTCACATAGTGTCTAGCTTTGTGTTACACAATATATCAGAACTGCCTTATGTGAAAGAATACAGAAACTAAAGTAGCTAGATAACCACCTCAAAATAACCTCATTCTTGGACTTTGTCCAAAACAATTTTTACTCTAGAACTTTAGGATGCCTTATAAAAGTCAAATAACAGCCCTGTTATGAGTCGGTAGTTTTCACTATTTTCCAGTCTGTGGATCTCTACAGCTTTTCTGTAGATCTATATGTCACTTTAAATTTTCACATCCATTGGATTATTGCGTAACAAATACTGTTCATACTGCAAATCCCTAAGAAGTGAGCTATGTATCTCTAGCTCACAGGGCAGAAACACTGTCATAATAAATACAATTCATTTAAGCGTTCTGCAAGCATTACATAATGACACTGATCACTCTTAACGGGGGAGCACCCTTTTACCTTGTTTCGTTATGAACAGTCTGACAAAGTTGCTTACTCTTCTGATAGGTTTTGCTGTATTCTCATGATCCAAATATATTCTTTCTCTGCCTTGCTTAAAGAAATTCGAATCCAGCTTCGAAAAGCTGAAAAGCAAATAGGTTAATCTTTAGCGCTCCCAAGTCTCCCATCTGCCATTTACCTTCTTCTTTATTATCCATTTCTGAATTTTATTCCATTTAATATTAGATGGGCCATATTCATTACTGGCTTCACTAGAACTGCATAAAAGATTAGTTTGATCCCTGATCACTAAAAACATATGATGAGCAATAGAAACAACCAAAATGGGTTTGGTCTACTTAAACATAAATGGATGTTTATCTAACATCTGTCATTTGCTCTTTTTGCTGCTTGTCTATAGTCTGCTTGCACATGAAATAGTACTGAGAGTTATACTTAGTTCTGTTGCACTTCTTCCATCCAATTACTGTGATAACAGATTAACTAAGCAGAGCTAGAGGCATGCAAAAAACTTTTTGCAGCTCTTATTCTAGATACTGTTTAAACATATTTGAAGAGGGAGGGGGAAATGGACAAGCAGAATAAAAAAAAAAAAACAAAAAACAACAAAAAAAAACCCACACAAAAAAACCCAAACAAACAAAAAAATCCCCACAACTTCCCAGATCAATCCTTTTATTAGAATGTACAGCACAAAAAGGCATTAGATAATGAGAACTCCAGTTGACTATCAGTAATTTTTATAAATGTTGCACTAAAGACTAAGAGCTCCATAACATCCTGGAAGACAGCATTCAGCATTCCCAATGGTGATCTACTCATAGAATCATAGACTCATAGACTCATAGAATCACAGAAGATCTCAAGTTGGAAGGGACCCATAAGGAGTCCAACTCCCTGCTCCTTGCAGGACTACCTTAAACTAAACCATATGACTAAGAGCATCATCCAGACACTCTTTGAACTCTTGACAGGCTTGGTGCCCTGAACACTTCCCTGGGGAGCCTGTTCCAGTGACTAACCACCAACCAGTGAAGTACCTTTTCCTAATGTCCAATCTGAAGTTCCCCTGAAGAAGCTTCATCCCATTTCCACATGTCCTATCACTGGTCACCAGAGAGAGATCAGCACCTCCCACTCCGTTGCCCACCTTGAGGAAGCTGTANACAAAAAACAACAAAAAAAAACCCACACAAAAAAACCCAAACAAACAAAAAAATCCCCACAACTTCCCAGATCAATCCTTTTATTAGAATGTACAGCACAAAAAGGCATTAGATAATGAGAACTCCAGTTGACTATCAGTAATTTTTATAAATGTTGCACTAAAGACTAAGAGCTCCATAACATCCTGGAAGACAGCATTCAGCATTCCCAATGGTGATCTACTCATAGAATCATAGACTCATAGACTCATAGAATCACAGAAGATCTCAAGTTGGAAGGGACCCATAAGGAGTCCAACTCCCTGCTCCTTGCAGGACTACCTTAAACTAAACCATATGACTAAGAGCATCATCCAGACACTCTTTGAACTCTTGACAGGCTTGGTGCCCTGAACACTTCCCTGGGGAGCCTGTTCCAGTGACTAACCACCAACCAGTGAAGTACCTTTTCCTAATGTCCAATCTGAAGTTCCCCTGAAGAAGCTTCATCCCATTTCCACATGTCCTATCACTGGTCACCAGAGAGAGATCAGCACCTCCCACTCCGTTGCCCACCTTGAGGAAGCTGTAGACTGCCATGAGGTCACCCCTCAGCCTTCTCTTCTCCAACCTGAACAAACCAAGTGACCTCAGCTGCTCCTCGTAAGTTTTGCCCTTGAGACCTTTCACCATCCTGGTCAACTTCCTCTGGACACACTCCAATAGTCTGATGTCCTTCTTATATCGAAGCGCCCAAAACTGCACACAGTACTCAAGGTGGGGCCACATCAGTGCAGTGCAGAGTGGGACAATCACCTCCTTGACCAGCTAGCTATGCTGTGCTTGATGCACCCCAGGACACGGTTGGCCCTTTTGGCTGCCAGGGCACACTTTTGACTCATATCCATCTTGCCATCAACCCAAACGCCCAGATCTCTTTCTGCAAGGCTGCTCTCCAGTCTCTCATCCCAAAATTTCTATGTGTAACCAGGATTACCCCATCCCAGGTGCAGAATCTGACACTTGCTCTCGTTACATTTCATATGGTTGGTGACTGTTCAGCTCTCTAGTCTATCTAGATCTCTCTGTAAGGCCCCTCTACCCTCAAGGGAGTCCACAGCTCCTCTGAGTTTAGTAGAATCGGCAAACTTACCTTAATGTAAATTTTATTCCTGCATCCAGATCATTTATAAAAACACTGGCCCTAAAATTGAGCCCTGAGGAACCCCACTGGTGACTGGCTGCCAGTCTGATGTAACCCCATTTACTATAACTCTTTGAGCCCAACCCATCAGCCAATTGCTCACCCAATGTATTATGGACTTGTCTAGCTGTGTGCTGGACATCCTATCCAGAAGGATACTGTGAGAGACAGTATCAAAAGCTTTGCTAAAATTCAAAACCACCATATCTACTGGCTTCCCTTGGTCACCTAGATGGGTGACCTTGTCATAAAAGGAAATCAAGTTGGTTAAGCAGGACTTTCCCCTCGTGAACCCGTGCTGGCTATGACCAATGACTGCATTGTCTCTCAAGTGTTTTTCAATAACTCCCAAAATAACATCCTCTATAATTTTACCAGACACTGAAGCGAGACTCACAGGCCTGTAATTACCAGGGTCTTCCTTCTTTCCCTTCTTGAAAATTGGGACATTTGCCAGCTTCCAGTTGACTGGGACCTCTCCAGACTCCCAAGACCATTAGAAAATAATAGAGAGAGGTCCCATGATGACACTGGCCAGCTCTTTCAGTACCCTGGGATGAATCCCATCAGGCACCAGAGATTTATGTGCATCCAGCTGAAGCAGCAAGTCTTGAACAAGTTCAGGGTCGGCTGGGAGTTTATCATCCCCTCAGTCACGATCTTCCAACACAGGGCTCTGGAGGTCCCAGGAACCATCATCAGTGTTGAAGACAGAGGTGAAGAAGGCATTGAAGGTCTTCACTTTGTCTACATCCCTATTTGTGAGGTGACCAACCCCATCAAGCAATGGACCAATGTTATCTCTGATTCTCCTTTCGCTATTAAGATATTTTTAAAAGCCCTTTTTGTTGTCCTTCACAGCGCTGGCCAGCTTGAACTCTAATCAAGCTTTCACCACACTAATTTTCTCCCTACAGTGATGAACAGTATCTCTGTAGTCCTCCCATGTCACCTGTCCTTGCTTCCAGTGTCCGTACACTCTCCTTTTCTGCCTAAGTTCTAGAAGAAGATTCCTGCTTAGCCAAGCCAGCCTTTTGTGCCGCCTGCTTGACTTCCAACACTTTGGAAATGCCTGCTTCTGCACTCTTAAGAGATGCCTCTTAAAAAGTGACTAGCATTCATGGATCCCAATACCTTCAAAAGCAGATTCCCAGGTGACCTTACTAACTAGCTCCTCCAGCAGACCGAAGGATATGTTGTCTCCATAGGGTTGAAGTTTTGCTGGCAGTTTTTCTCCTGTTGCCAACGCTTTGAAACTCAGCTACTGGTATGACCAAGACAGCTACCAATCACCACTTCACCCACAAGTCCCTCTCTGTTTACAAACAACAAATCTAGGAGGGCACTTTTCCTAGTCAGCTCCATTAGTACCTGTACCAAGAAGTTATTTTGAACATGCTTCAGAAATTTCCTGGACCTGGTTGTGTCTGCTGTATGATATTCCCAGTTGATGCCTGGGAAGTTAAAATCACCCATAAGGACAAGGGTGATTGATCTAGAGATATCCCTCCATTCCTTGTGGAATAATTTATGGGTGTCGTCATCCTGGCTGAGTAGTCGATAGTAGACTCCCACAACAACATCCACTTTATTTGCTTTCCCTTTCATCCTTATCCAGAAACTCTCAATTGTGTCGTCACCAACTGTAAGCACCATATAATCTAACCCCTCCCTTACACACAGTGCCATCCCGTTGCCTCGCCTGCCCCACCTATCCCTCCTGAAGAACGTATAATCATCCATCAGAGCACCCCAGTCACAGGACTCATCCCACCAGGTTTTGCCTATGCCAGTGATGTTATAGCTCTGTGACTGGGCCAAAGCTTCTAGTTCCTCGTGCTTATTCCTCTTGCTGCACACATTAGTTTAAAGACATTTCAAATGTGCTCCAGTGTACTCAGCACATCGTGGGCCTTGCCAGCACACTGTCCCTCAAACACTGGCGTGCCACTCCCACGGTTATCTCTAGCAACCCTTTTCCCCCTTCAAATCTAGTTTAAAGCTCTTTCAATGAGCCCTACTAATTCCTGCACAAAGATCCTTTTCCCCTTTTGAGACAGGTGTATCCTATCTGTTGCCAGCAGGCCTGGTGTTGTGTAGACCAATCCATGATCAAAAAACCCAAAATTCTGCCAGTGACACCAGTCTCAGAGACAGGTATTGATCTGCTGGGTCTTCCTGTTTCTTCCCTTATTATTCCCTGCAACTGGAAAGATAGAGGAGAACACTACTTGCACCCCTAATCCCTTAACCAGTCATCCCAAGGCCCTGAAGTCTCTCCCAATTGCCCCTGGACTTCTTACTGCAACTTCATTGCAATGAAATCAATAACGGATAATAATCCAAGGGCCATACCAGGGCAGGAAGTTTTCTCATCACTTCTTTAACCCGGGCCCCAGTGAGGCAGCAGACCTGTTCTGCTCTAAAAGATCAGGTTGCAGGTGGTTTTGTTCCAAGTGGTTTTGTTCCATCTTTAGAACACTGGCCTGATCTACAGCACAAGGTGAAAGATGTCAAGACTGCTATAAGGGTGCAGTTCCACAACAGCTTACACTGGTCAAAGTCAGACATGCTTCAGCCCCTTCCTCAATCACGCGGCCCTGTCCCTTGCTTCGCACAGGCACTGTTGCTCAGAAGTCATGTGGTGACCTAGTTCAGGGAGGTGATCTCGCTGAAAATTCATAGAATGAAAGAATAAATCCAGTTGGAAGGGATCTTGGGAGTTTCTCTAGTCAGATGCAACACTGAATTGAGACAATCTTTGCTTGAGTATTTGTGCACTCAGCTCTCAAAATCCTCCAAGAACTAATATTCCACAACTTCTCCGGGCAACCTGCTCTATTGCTTGGTTTCCCAGCTCCCTCAGCCTCTTCTCAAAGGACACATGCTCCAGCCATCCTGATGGTCCTCCACTGAACTTGTTACAGTTTACCCATGTCTTTCTTGTACAGGAAGAACCCAAACAGGACTGTATTACTGCCAGAGGTGCTTCCTGCCCAGATGCAGGACTTTGGATATATCCTTGTTGAATTTAATGAGGTTTCCATTGGCCCATTCAAGTCCCTCTGTCTTACACTTACACAGTCTTACACTCAGACCCCACCCCTCAGTTGGAGTCATTCACAAACTTAATGGATTCCTCTCTTACAGCATCACGGCTCTCACAAATTGGAGCTTAATAAATATAAAAATATGTACTCTGGGTCAGAGTTTACCTAACCCATTAACTTGTCTCAGATAGAGTCTCAACCTATTTATGGCTTCAGGATTTCCCAAACTAGGCATAGTTGTGACGTATTTAGTAGCCCCCAGTATATTTTCCTTCCAGTCTCCATCTGAATTCTTGTGACCACTTCTGTCACCCACAACACCTCGTTGCCAGGAGTTCCTTTTGGGTGGAAAAAAAACACTTTTTCTTTTTGTTATGAATCTGCCTTCTGCTGATTTCCTTTGATGCCCCTACTTCTTTATTGGAAAGAGAGAGTGAATAGCCTCTCCCCAGTCACCAGTCTCTCCAGGCCACTCATCATTCTGTGCACCTCTTTTTATATCCCCCCCTCAGCTGACAGTTTTCCAGTTCATTTTGAGGCCAATTCAATCATACAGAATCTATTGCATACCTTTGATCACACCAGTCACACTTCTCTGAACCTGAACTCTACTGTACCCTACTTAACTTTGGAGACATGATCTGCTGACAGGGTGTGGGCAAACTATAGTTATAAGTATAGTAGTGTTCCTTGTTTTGCTGCCTGTTCCTGAAGAGACAGTAACAGAGGGCTCCTTTCCTGTGTGTACCACTTCATCATTAATACATGTCAGAAGCTCTAGTTGGCAAGTAAAGCACTTTAGATGCCTTCAAATGAGCTTTGGTCATTCATGTCAGGGAGATGTAAGAAGTTCACACTTACCATTGTTCTCTTTGCTATGTGCGCTGCTTCAGGAGCTGAGTCAGCTGCAGCAAATGTGACTCAGCGCCTTTCCTGCCTCAGTTCACAGCCTGAACTCCAAATGTACCCTACCATCACTTTTCCTGAGACTCACATAAACCATGGAGCTTACAGCAGGAGATTAAAACCTCTTAAATTGCTCTCACGTGTATCATCAAGACCTGCCTGAACACATGCAATGGGACAGTATTTTTAAACACTATCTTTTGGGCTGCTTTGCCAAGTGAGAATAGGATCATGAAGCATTTTGGATACTCATCCTTAATGCCGTCTTCCATAGTCTGGATCTGCATCTCCACAAAGAGTTGTATGAAAAGAAAGCAGCCTGTGATCAGTAGTCCAGTTCTGCATTGCTTGGGAAAATCACAAACCTTCAGCACAGAATTTTAGTACAGAGGTCAGATAAACTGGCTTTCCCACCCCTTCACAGCTGCAGTCATAGCCTGAACTGCAGGCAGTGAAAACTGTTCAGAGGGCAGATGCATGAGCCTTCCACACCAGCATGAACAACACAGACACCTGCTTATTAGCATGTTGTTGAGTCATGCTCTCAATTACATGATGGGCTGTTATTTTTCAGCATGGTGCTGTGTTTTTCTTTCGTGATAGGCCTTTGGGGTCACAGTATGTCAAAGACAATGTCTTAGTGAGTTAAAACTTAACAAGGGTAGGTCTCTATCCTATTATCATTGTTTCACAAACTCAAAACAAAGCTAGTGCTGTGTCAGCAGATTAACTGTGGATCTAAAAGGGGTGATTTCTTAAATTACAGGGTAGAAAGAGAAAATAAAATTGGTGTCACTGCCTCAGGTGAAAGAAAAAAAATTAACTGCTTTTTCCTTCCCTGAAGAAGGTCTCATAGTTAATTCATGTAATTTTCCTGATCATGAACATCAACATTAGAAAATGAACAAAGTCATCTCATTGGTGAGAACATTTAACAATTTTGTAAGACTACATGATTCATAATATTACACTTTCTTTGTGACAAGAAATAAATGTCCCTCATATTTTTTTCCACATTCCATCAAACACAAATAAGGAATGAGACCATCAGTAACACTTTTTGACAATGATAAATACACGTCCATCTGACAAGCTTATGCAACTTTTTTTTCCCAACATTGCTCCCAATGGCTATTAAAAAAATTCTAATTTTTTTCTTTACTTGTTTTACTAATATATACTAATACTCTACATAATATATACTAAAATAAACAGGGAAAATACAATGTAAGAATTTCCCCTTGTCCGTGTAGATTGAATTACTCTGCAAAACAGAAAAGCTTTCATTGTTCTGTGGAACAGAAGTGGAAAGCTAAAACATGCCTTTTTAAGCATCAGTCAAAGGAGGAAAACGGGAAAACAAACAAGCCCTTGTTGGCAATCTCAGGAGGCATTTTGCTCGTGGAGAAACAATGAGACTATAATGCATCTCAGACTACTGAGGCATGACTCCTGTATCTTATTTACAACAGTTCAACACAAACTATTGCCAGCATGTGTGTCAGATTACTATGTGGACCAAAAAATGGCAGCGTCAGAGTTTTCTTTTATTAGTACGGCCCCAATTTTGAGCTATAATTAGCACCACTTTCAGCGAGTTTCCTGGCCTGTAATTCCACTGTGTGTCATCAAAAATCAGTTCTAACCAGCTGGAGGTGGCCATTCCTGTGCTCAAAGACATCCTCCTGGTGCTAACTGGTTAGGAACAATTTTGCTGACTTTTATACCAACTAGGATAGAAGAAAGGAAAAGGCATTTAGGGACAACGTATGACAGAGGGAAGGGACAAAAACTGTCAATTGCATAAATTAGGATTCCCAAGATCATGCTGGCATATACCTCTTTTTCATAAGAAAATTGTTTTCTAGACAAAGGTAACAAAGATCAAATCTATGTTGCTTTAATAAACCATTTGATAAATGTTAAATTATTACTGCATATGAAGAAGGGGGTTTGTTCAAGAAGTCCTATGTGGGGAAAGTAGATAGAGATAAGATGGGTCACAGCACAGGGAGAACTAAAGAAGATTCTAATGGAGATCTGAATTAGCAGTTAAGACCCAGTCGTAGCTCCACTTAAGTCTTAGATCCAGTTAACATCCCACCTTACTTATTATTTTAATTACGAGCTTGGAAATAAAGAAGGTGTGTGCTAATGAAATTTGCAGATGGCCTGAACAGAGGCTTTATTAAAATGGAGGCAGACCAGAATATAGAAACAATTGGATGAGTTTACATATTGGAATGCAATGAAATTAGAAACTAATAAACAAGCAGCTACAATGTCAGATCTCATAGGCTGGAAATATTAGTTTATCACAGAATAATTACGTGGCCCTGAGAAAAGGCACATATGATCCTAGGGTGGATTATGTAAAGTACACCTAGAAGTCTAGTATTAATGTCATGGTACAGGACAGCTGAAACACGGTACAATTTTGTATTATACTTGGCAACATTCAGACTGAAACAGGCACAGACAAGAGAACTGTTAGAGTTACTGAGAAAATGAGGAGTCTGCTTTGTCAGAGGAGACCATGATAGTTGATGTGGACAATCAGAGCTGTTTTCTGGGGCCTCCTCCATGACAGCAACGTGTAAGTTTGCACTTTTCCGTCTCTGCATCTGTAATGGCCAAGTTGCATTGCAGAGAAGATAACTCCAAATATGTTTTGGTATGCAAACATTCAGGTGTTAAATACACAGACTGATGACTGGGATTTACTACTTTAGGGGAAGTAACGCACCTCAATTTTTTAAGTTTATCTGGAACTCATGACTCACACTTGGAAATTTAAGAATACCAAAAAAATACAAACTGTCATTTGTCCAAACTGGAAACAGGCCCATAAAGCCAACCAACCAACAAAACAAACAAAAACCATCTCCCAATAATCATTACACAAAACTAGACTATACTTAATAATAACAAACCTCCTTAATTGTTCTAGGTGTCTTTCACATGCTTAATGTCAAGTCTTAGGAGTAATTCATAGCCCACCCTCTGAACTCTGTTTCTGAGAAATTAACCTTGTCTCTGTGTTACAGCCTTACGAAATACCAGCCCAAAGATCTCTCCCAGTTTATATCAATGAATTAGGGGCTGGCTGAGAGGGATTCTTTTGAATTACCAAAGAAATACTTGAGAATACAGCTCCTTTTTATATTTTACTTAATTTTGGAAAACTACTGCATTGTAGGTTTTTTTACTTTTTCAAGATTGTTTGGATGCCTGGGAAACATTTAGGTGTTCATAAGACTATTACTTGTTTGGGACTACTACTTCATTTTGATTAGGAGGTCAACTGAAATGTAACTTTCACCAGTCCTTCCTTTTTCAACATAACATAACCCGTAAAACTCTTTTCTTCCCAGTGCAGCATTCTATAACCTGTATGTCCTGGTAAGTACTGACTGTACAGAAACCATGTCAATTTGCTGACTTTTATACCAACTAGNCGGTGTTCATAGGACTACTATTTCTTTGGGACAATTACTTCTTTTTGATTAGGAGGTCAAGTGAAATGTAACTTTCACTGGTGCTTCCTTTTTCAACATAACATAACCCGTAAAACTCTTTTCTTCCCAGTGCAGCATTCTATAACCTGTATGTCCTGGTAAGTACTGACTGTACAGAAACCATGTCAATTTGCTGACTTTTATACCAACTAGGATAGAAGAAAGGAAAAGGCATTTACGGACAACCTATGACAGAGGGAAGGGACAAAAATTGTCAATTGCATAAACTAGGATTCCCGAGATCATGCTGGCATGTACCTCTTATTCATATGCTATATTCCTAGCATATATTTATGCTCCTATATTTATGCTATATTCCTAGCTTTACAGACACCGTGAAATTGTGTACCATCAAGCCAAACAACACATTTATTAAGAGGACACTTACACTAAGTTTACTTCCACCCCATTTGTTGTCATTTTCAGGAGTTCATTATTTCATCAAAGCTGAAACAGCCTGTTGTATTCAAACTGGTAAAATAGCCACTGCAAAAATATATTGCTGCTTTCTGTAAGTACTACAGGACAATAAATGCTAAGGAGGAATGGACAGCAAGACAATACTGGCACAAGAACAGACAGCTATTAACCACCAGGGGAATTTTGAAGTTTTGTCACCATCCGAGAATAAAGTTTTTGTAAAGCTTGAAGTAACTGTGAGGTCAAAACTTCAACAGTTTAAGACAAAACTGTAAATTCATGAGATGCTTTTGGTATTGTATGTATTTGTCTCTGTAATAAAAAGGTAGGTATCTCAAGTCCACTGTTCTCATGAGTAGTCCTAGTCTGCTCTGATAATGACTTGCACCAGCTTCCTGCAGCTACTACTGCTCATTCTCTCTACCAGCGTAGAATCAGAGCATACAGGTATAATGGTACATTTCAGCATACTTCCCTTTAGAGTCTATAAAGCCTGCTACTACTTTTCAGTTAAAGGCTCAAACACAGCCTGTGGTTTTTTACTGAAGGTCTTCAGTCTTGTATCCTAGACTAAGTATTATGCCTGGACACATATGTATAGACCGATGGATTTTAATTATGCTGAAATTTCTTCTGTCTAGATTTTACTTTTATTAGAACTGCTGGCTGTAGGATCCTGTTGTTTGTGTCAGCTTTCGTCATATGGATTGGGTTGAATTATCCCACTGACACAGCTGGAGTAGTTTTTGTGGATATGGTCAAAACAGTACCATCATTTTCTTACAGTGGTACTATCTTAGCTGTCTCTTATTAGACGGTTTCCTATCCCATACCAATCCAAAGAGATTGTGTGGGTGTGTCCAATGTTGAAGTAATGCTTTTACCCATGCTTAACAGAATTTGGTCTGCTTGCTAATATCCTAAACACCCTAATTGTATTACATGTATTTCCAAACTCTACTGGAAGCTCATAGCTACTTATTCTACCCATAATCACTAATTTAGAAATGGTTCTGAATCTAAGGAAGCATAAACTCATTGACAAGACTCCCATTAATTTCAGTGGGGCCAACGTTTCAGAGATTAAATGCTGCCTCTTCAATGTTATCATTTCTGTATCCCCATACACAACAGAGCTCTCACCGAGCAGGTTATCTCCAACAGCGCTGAGAACTGAATCTCTCTGATAGTGTACATTTAAAACCCCCCAACCTCCACTTCTGGAATGCCTTCAGACCATTGTTCATAGACACTGCGTTAAGACTAGACTCCCTTTTCCTTGAGGCATGGTTGAGAACCTTTGTAAAAATATTTCATCATTGCCTAGCAAAGAGCTGTGTAACATACTGACAGAAGTACAAAGGGTAACTAAATACATACAAACATATATACATAGATGGGTTGGTCACATAGTGAATACATAGGTGAATGGAAGTCTGCCACAGGTTCAGAAGACAGAGCACCCAAGAGCTTGCGCTCAACACCTACCATAGATCTAGGGTCATATTAATGTCCTGGAAATTAAAAAAACTGTATTGATGCTAAAATATTATATACTAGATTAAGATATCTTAAATAGCATTGGTATAGCCATCTGCTTGGTAGACTCCTAGGGGTCGAGATTTAAGTTTTGAGCTTGTCCATGAAAGTAAGAATGAGCATAGTGGACCACACCAAAGCCTTTTTAGGTCAGCACTGTCTCTTCAGTGTGAGATGACTTGAGAAAAAATGAAAGAAAAGAAAAGCCCAAAGTGTTCACTATACCTTCTCACAGTCCAGCAATCTGCAACTTGGAGCTTTACAGAGGTAAAGATGGTTTTGTACATTTTTGATAGTCCTAAGATGGATTTCATGAATTTGCTGAATTTGCTTCTAGAAACCACATGGTTTGCCAGCACTCTGAACACACTTCCACGGCCTGATGAGGCACAACGTCTTCTGAGAAGACCCCATCTGCTAGTTTCATTTGGTGCCTGATAGTTCTTGTTGGGAACACACTGCTCCATGTACACCTCTTCCATGTGCTCATGATTTTAGAGACCCTAGCACATCTGTCTTCTGCCATTCCTTTTACAGGCTGACGAGTCTTTGTCTAAATAGCTACTTCTCATATGGAAATCATGCAGTATCCTTGTTTTCCATCTCTATTGTTTTTCCATTTCTGCTGTGTTATTTTTCAGATGAAGAAACAAGGATTACACAGTGAAGATTTCAGAACAGCACCAATTTATGCAACCATATAGCACGGCCTGGGCTTCGGAGCCGTGCGAGTTTCATAATAAAGCCATGCAGTAACATTTTCTTTTAAAAAAGATGTGCTCCTTCTTTCTCACTGTAAATCTCCTTATACTCACTAATTCCATTATTTTATTATAAGTTTTATCAGTTGTTCCTGGGAAAGACATCAGGTTTTCTCTCTCTTACTTCCCTCTGGTATCACATTGCTACACTCCAGCCTTCTAGCACCAAAGCCATTTCACATAAGGGTAAGCTTACTATAGTTAATAGTACAGTGGCCCTCAAGTAATTTTGAATGCTTTGGTAGATACCGCCAGGCCATGACCCTTTGTTAATCCCCACTTTGTTGGCTTTCTCTGTTATTTTTTTTTTTCCACTTCAGACACCGCAGCTTGAGCCACCAGAGTTCCGATGACACTGGCTCCCTAATGCACCTCCCTATGAGGTAAAACTCTTCCGAGAAGCCTCCTGAGGACTCCTCATGGTGAACATAGACACAGAAAATTCACTTATCATTTGGCTTTTCAAAACACTGTTTCCAGCAGCATTTGGCTGTCCCGGGACTCCCCCAGCACTACGCTCAGCCGGAGCTGGCTAGACACAGCGCACCCATGTCTAAAGAAGACGCCAGAACGACTTTGTATCCCTGACTTCTACAGCCACAGCACCGACGACACTCGAACACCGTCCGTCACACCTCCGACCCGCAGGCTCCCCCTGGCCCGCCAGCACCGCCCGACCG
>VYXH01002125.1:31871-69483 GCA_013397275.1 Burhinus bistriatus
GGAGCGAGCGGCTGCCCCTTGAGGTGGCTCCCGGTACGGCAGCGGCCGGCGCTGCCGCCGCCCCCTCCGCCGCCACGCATCGGTGCCCGCCTCGCTCTTCCTGTGCCGGTCAGTCGTGGGTTGATCCTGCCTGGTTTCTTCCGTATCTTTCCAAATGTCTGCCTCGCTAGGTTGCCCTCTGATATCTCTTCGTCCCCGCTATCACCGCCTTCTCTGAGACCTTCTAGCATAAGTTGCCCTTTGCAAGAACCGAGCTTTACTCAGAGCTCTTCGAGTTCAAAAGAGCTCCAAACCCTTCCTCATTTTCCTTTCCATCAACTGTACAGAAACTACAAAGTGCCTTGTCTTTTGCTGGAGTATGTTTGATTAGCTAAAATTGGCTAATTATTGTATAATATACCTTTGATCCTGCTGCAGGTGCATGCAGCTTTGAAGTAATGTTCCTCTAAGTTCCTAGTTTGACCTTTGCTGAAATGCTCCAACCTGTTTTTCTAGGAGAATTACAACTATGAAGGTCCTAAAATATCCGATGTAAGAGGAAGGTTGGGGATTTTTTGAATGTGACTGCAATATTTTTCAGAATAGAGCAATCAAGAAAAAAAGCAACTCTGGCAAAAGCTGCCTGGTTCAGTACTAGAATGAACACAATTAAAAGTGCATTGGAGTAGACTGGTCTTAAGTTCCCATGTATATCTGAGTCATACTACTGATTATGAGACTTTTTCCTGTGGTTTGGCTAAGGAGATGTTTTACGTTCCATATTTCTCTTGTATGCTAAAAGTATATCTAGGAATTATAAAAATATGTTAATCTTTATAAAAGTACGTCTACTGTTGGAGTGTTATTCTCATTTTCATTTAGAAAGGAGACAGATGACACTACATAATAGTGAATCAGAAAGATATACCTGGTAACTAAGATAATTAAACAGTGAGGGCCGAGGATGACCCTTTTAAATTGACACTTTCAATTTTATTCATGAGTTCTGAGAGTCGTCTGGCCTGTAGTTTGTATAAAGTTGTTTTTGGTGAACGGGCATTCCTCCAGTTTTCTGGAACATGCAAAAATAGGAAATTGATGTGGCCAATGGAGCTGTAGGTCACATCAGTGCCCATGCTAAGTAAAATTAATGAAGGGGTTGTTATGAGTTTAATTTGCTTATCCCTCCCCGTCAATTCATCTGGATTTGTTTGTTTAAAGACCTTTTCGACCAAGGCTGATTTCATTCCTTGAAGAGATTATTAATCTGGTTGATAAAGGAAGCTACTGAAATGCAATATACAAAAATTTACTTAAAGCAGCTGAGATGAAATTGTATTAGCCCCTATCATACGTACTTAATTTGGGGTGATTCAGTATAAATGAGGTGGAGTTGGAAGTCAATTGGAAAATGTTAAGTAATATTTCTGCAGAGTTTCTGGGCATTTGGGGAAGGAATAGTTCCATTGTGTTTATTTCATTATGTTCTGTAACTTGTGTTACATGAACTTGTCTTAAAATTTTTTATTAACCTGAAGATTAGCAGTGATTAAATAATGACAAGAGTAAGCAGTCATGTAAAGATACTACATTGCTTGTTAAGCTGGTGGTGTGTTTTAAATAGACCAAGTGAAAAGTTGTTTAACTAGTGTCAAACTTCTAAGTTTCTTCCATTGCAACTAATTTAAGGGACAGAAATACTCTAAAAATAACATTCTGCTGCTAACATCTGATACTCAGTTTGTTAAAAGCTGTATTTGCTACTGAATGCAATATGTATAAAAGCAAAATTTTGTTATTTTGTTGGAAAGGCAGTTGCGCCAGTTTTACCATAGTTGTACTTCATTAGCTGTTTGTTGTTTTCTCTCTTCTGATCCAGGTATTTCTGCATTTGTAGAAGTTTGGTCATCTAACAGGACAGAAAATTACTCAAAAACCTTTGAACAGCAACTTCTTGATATGGGAGCAAAAGTAAGGAAACTATTTTGAAATAAATAGAATAGGAAAGTTCTTAATTGCAAACTACCTTGCTTGTTCAGCTTGTCATGTATATTTCTTTGTCATATGAGATTTTAAAGTGCAGGAAGGAAGATAATCACAGACCTGAGAACAGTCAACTGTGCTGTAAAATTCTTACTGGTGACAGATGGGAAATGCATTTAAAGCCTCCCTATATCTATAAACCTCTTTGTGTGTCAATATAATAGCATGCATTTTTTGTGAAGTATTGGGCTTGCCACATACTGTGGGCAAACCCAATCTACGTGTTGAAAACCTGTGGTTTACAACCTTATGTTGTTTTGTTTTCTTTAACTTGTAGGCAGCTGCTCTGCTGTTACTACAGTATTGTTTAACCCAAGTACCATGACATTTTATTCTTCCATTCACTCTCCCGCAAATGTGATTCAACTCCAGAAAGTGCTAGTAAAAATATGTCACTAAGAGTCACAGTCATTTTTTGCATAATAAGTATAGTTGATTTGTAGGTGCAAAATACGTTTAATTGCCAGCTGCAAAATTTCCACCAGAGACGAAAGTCAAACTGGCATCTTCCCTTCTTGCACATTATCACCAGTTAATGGAGATTTTTACAGCCCACATCATGTTCTAAATAACACTTGCGTGAACTCCCAGTGCTTAAGTGGGCATGTGTAGGTGTATCTTACCGTAATTTAGGAAATTTTGCTCCCCAAAGCCTCTCTTTCTGGATGAATTTAGCTGAGATAGCGTGACAGAACAGTAAAATAACTGTTTTTATTATAAAAGCAAATACAACTCAATAAATAACTCAAGTAAGAAATATTGCTTGTTCTTTTGTGCTGTACTATCAGATATATCTAATTCTATTTTGACGATACTAGATTTTTCTCACAGGAGATATGACAACAGCATAAGGCTTCAGAATTCTAGAAGTTGATCAAAAAGTAGCCGGATGTGGTGGAAGGTACAGGCAGATGATACAGATGAGGCTATTTAGCAGATCCCTGTGACTGAAAAGGTGTGGTACTGCCTCTTCACAGTTCCAGACACTTCCATTTTATTGGGCTGAGCACGTGATAGTAAACTGGCTTGGCCCGCTGTGTCAGGAAATAAAATTCTAAATTAGTTTTTCACTAGATTGTTGATTCAGACATCTCAAGCTAAGGTCAGCTGAGCCGCAGAGGACATCCAGGGTAAGGGAGGAGACAGGAGAGGTGAGAGGGAGGTGTAAGGTGCTCCTCCTCCTCCTAATTTGGAGGCAAAGCTATACCAAGCATCTGTCTCCTTAGGACCTGGACTGTGAGCCGGATACTAGCATAAGCAAGTAAACAATTGTATCTGGAGTCATAACTTATTCCAAACAAGATTCATTGGTCCTGTATACCTAGATACTTAAATATCATGGGTTTTAGTCTTCTGAGAAGTAATAAATCATCTTACCACCAGAAATTTTTGAAAAAGCTGAATAGTTTTCTTAAAGCCAAATATAGATCCAACGTGTTGGGAGCCAAGTATGGTGATGCAATTGAGAGCGCAACAGAAAGCTACAGAGCTATTTCCATTTGGCTGTGCTGAGAAGAGGCTGCTGTAAAATATGAATTGTGTTGATTTCACTATGTCAACAATCACAACAACTGATCAAACAGTTTTATGCGTAGGATGTTTAGTCTTCACAAAAGGAAAATTTGGTTGTGAAGAATGGAGTATCTAGAACTAAAAAGGTATTACTTAGTTGTCAGTAGAGGCTGATAACTGAAAATTTGATCAGTTGTAGAACACAATGAAAATGTCAGGTATGCTATTAGCTGTATTGACTTAAGTCTTCTGTATTTCTCACTTTTTAAAGTGTTCCCATATAAATTTTTTTGTTTGTAGTACCTTCAGCCTTCCCTCAAAACTAAAGGTGATCTTTATTGATGAGAATTATTTTAAAGGATGAGGTTAGCTGCACTCTTTAAGCCTGTGAGTTCTTTGCTAAATAAAAGATGTCATTTGGCGTTTCTTTGGATAGTGGCAGCTACTTTCTGTACTGGCTATTGCATAAGAAATGACGTTGGGCTACATAAAAAAGCTGTAAGATTAGTGATACAGCTAGAGTAGGGAGATAGAAATGGTAACCTAGAGAAAAGAAGTTTGAAAACAAAAGGCTACTCTAGCCCTCTAGCATGCATTGCGTTAGCTTGACTAATGAGACTTGAGTTTTGATTGCTCGAGGCTTCTTGTGAAGATGGGAAAGATCAGAACAGTCCTTGACATAATGTTTAGAATAAGTTTTTATGCTAATAGTTTGTACATTAAAAATGGACTATGCTAGCTAGTTTCATTAGCATTTTCTGATTATCAGACTTAAAGATGAGCTCTCTGTGTAATTCTGCAGGTTTCAAAAACTTTAAACAAGCATGTGACCCATGTAGTATTCAAAGACGGACGTTTGGCGACATGGAGAAAAGCACAGAAGATGGGTGTAAAAATAGTTTCTGTACTCTGGGTGGAGAAGTGAGTACTCGTAAATATAATGAATGTGACCCCTTCCAGAGATAATGAATTCTAGTATTATTTTATTTAAAAACTTAAGTGTAGTACCTGTTCTTTTAATGTACTTTAAATAGTGATAAATGTATGAGTAAATGATAACTTTCCTATGACATCATTCCTATTAAAAAGCATGCTATTTGCATAAAAAGGTAAAATGTTGACTCTTGAAAAATGATTGTGTTGAAGTAGTTCCATAGTATGTTTGTTAACCAGTCGGTGTTCCATTTCTTTACTGTCAGATGGCATGTCATAGGCAGTGAAGACCAGATATTTATGTTGAATAGCGTTCTTCCATTTTCATATGAAAAAGCACATTTCATCAGGGACAGTTTTTGTACTTAACTCCTGTAGTCAGAATATCTCCTAGCAAGAAAAGAAAAGATCCATATGTAGTCTGGGTTTTAAGACATTTGGCAGGTTGAGAACAGCACTACTTGAAGATTCTCAACCATATGGAAAAAGTTGAATTAAAAAAAAAAAAAAAATCAAATTCAACTGTGCAGCCAGTCCATGAGAATTTGCAAGTCCATAGCTGCTTCTCTGAGTTTACAAAGTGGTTGTGAGGCCTAACTTAGATTTCAGCTGAAATGTAACAACACAGTGTTTCAGAATGTGCATGTGTTATACGCAAACATTCCAATTGATAAATTGCTATGATGATGGAAATCAGAATATAAGTCAAGAGGCCCTCTCCTATATGAATTGTAATATGCATGGCGAGACAGAAGTCTGCTAAGTGCAAAAGTTTAAAAAATAAAAATAAAATATGGGGGGCAGGGGGCAAAACTAAGCTTTGCAACCGTATAAATGTAGGCCAGTACAACCACAAAACTTGTGATGCAAATCCGTTAGCCAAAAAAGAAATTCATGCAGTTCTGCAGAAGCAGGATTTTTGTTTGTTTGTTTGTTTGTTTTTTTAAGAATGTTGGGTACAGAAGTTACAGCTGCACAATCCAGCCAGCTTTAACACTGAGGAAGAAATACCTTAAGCTCTCAAAAATGAGGGTGATGTAGAATTTCATTTATGTGAATATATCTTTCTGGGACCTGGTGCTATCTGAGTGCATGAGAATGATGATCATTTCAGTAGGAATCTTTGGTTATAAAATTGAATATGCTTTTCAGATGGCTGAGTGTGTAAATACAGAATTTGAAACCTTAGTCACAGGAGCTATAAACTATTTGAGGATTTGGATGTGCTATAGTAAAAAGGATCGCAGAAAAGTCCAGGTGAGTAGCATCTTCAATGGAAGAAGAATGAGAGAGCCTTACAGGGGAGAGTCTAGGACATGTCATACAGAAATGCTGTCTCTGTAATAGCAGCTCTACCACAAGAGCCTCCTCTGCAATACTGGAAGGTATTGAGTGGATGAATGCTGTAGAAAGCTCAGACATAGAGAGTGCTGGATATGTGATACTGTAGGGAACAGCATGGAGCTTTGAGAACCATGTGTAAAAAAGCCTCCAGAAACTTTAACTGTTACTGGATACCAGCAACAAAGGAAAAGACAGGAGAAAGGATCTGGAGGGAAATCTTAAGCTGTTTGGTAGGAAAGAGAAGGCTAGCATCTTCCTGGTATTTTTTGAAGTGTTCCTAGTATCATGCTGTGGACAAGGCAAAGTTTTGGTCTGTAGCTTAGAAGATGAGGTTTGTTGGAACTGGGGGAATCATCTGAAGTAGGAGAGATGTATTTTGTTGTGGAGGAGCACCTGAGCTGTCAATTATGGTTGAACTTCTCTGTAATCTTTTTCTTCTGCCTTTTAGTTTAAAGATAATACCAAAAGGTACACAAGAACGTACGACTTAGATTCATGTATAGTCTAGGCAGAATTCATAGGAATATCATATCCTTGAGCAAGGTCAGAAGCAGTAGAAGCTTACGTAAGAGATAGTAATGAATAGTCTCACTAGTCATAGGGTTATTCAAATGAGGCACAGACAATACGAAATTACAATGAGTCTGTGCTAAAATTTTTTGTAATAAGATGAGGGAACTGGAGTGCCCGACTTTAAATTATATGCCTAGTATATCAATATCTCAGATATTTGGTAGGCAGAAGACAGCCTGTTGAACCCTGGGAAAATGTAAACAGGAAGGACTGAAGAGTATGTGCCAGTAAGATAGTGGTCCTGTATGAATGGAAGCTTAGTTTGAACCTGATAACTCTGTAAGTGAATAATGCAGAGTTTGTATGAGTTGAAGTTTTAGCGTTACTAAGAAAAGATGGCTTGATTAACCAGCTGCTCCATTCAATAGCAAGTGGAATGTTCTCAGAATGGTCAGAAATGCTGTGAAATGTCATTTTAGGAAATGTAATAGTAAGGGGGAACTTTCTAGTGTAGACTGGGCATTGGGTGACTCCTGTTGGAGTGCAGTGCAAATATTTTAGTTACGGCTCAGTCTTAATTGTTTTGTGGATGGTTCTTCAGATTATGTCAGAGAACCTTCTTTTAGATATGGCCACAGTATAAAATCAGTGTTATACTGGAACACCAAAACCCAAGTAGTTCTGTGACGGTGCTCAAATTTAAAGAGGAGTCTACTTAAAATGGAAGAAGTTGTGTTGAGTTGAAGCTAAGACAGTGAAGGGAATAAAATTCTTGCTGGTGTCAAGGAGACTATTTAAAGCATAAGTCCTCTTAAGCGTATCAGAAAGTAGATGATCATCACATTGTGTGAGGGGAAAATTAAGATTTTTTTTTTTTTTGAGACGTACAGTAAATGTTTTCATAACATTGTCACCTCAGCAGTAATGAAAAATCAAACGGAATAGAACATAAAACTTCATGTAGTGGAATGATAGCATTTTACGGTGTTACATATGTAATGTTGCAATATGCAAAATGAATGACAGCTTTGGGATCACTGTAAAATAATATTTTAGTGCTTCTTCAACTCAAATACCTCCATGAGCAACCTAAAAAAAAAATCAAAACCCAACAACAAAAAGAACCCTACATAAGATAGAATTGCTACAATCTGTGTTCAAATTAAGAACACTTCATACTTCCAAATCAAACCTATAGTTGGGAAACTCTACCCATGTATTCTTAGTACAGTAACTCACTCATGCACAAATAAGATAGATAAATAATTTACATTCAGGTTTGTCTGCAAAGTAAAAAATTCTTATATTTAATGGTCAGTTTTTCTTCTGTTTAGCTTCTCTGAATCAATTAAATCTCTGAATTGATGTAAATTTTAATGTAGTCTACATTTATGGTGATTAATATCCAGCATTTAATAAGAGCCACTGATGTCCAGCATGCTGAATATCATCTCTATTTGATGCTCCAGAGACCTCTAAACCCAGTTAATTTGACAGATACATGTAGTGGTTTGGCTCTTTTCATTATTCGAAACTGAGTAACTAAGCATTAGATTATAATTCTACAGATACAAACTTTATGGCAGTTACATCACTAGGTGTCGCTATAGTCACAATTTTGAATGACTTCTGGGGGAATTCTAGTGTAGTCTATTAAGGTTCCATACTCTTTCCCATAATCGGTTTTATTATTTATTGTTCAAAAATAAAACTGTATGTACCTATTTTGATGAAAAGAAATTTAATTTATGTATTAATAACCAAATTCTTGTCTCAACATCATCCTTAGTGTTCACAAATGTAGTAGATTGTATCATATTCCAAGATAACATTAGTCCCACTGTTCTCAAGTTAGTCTTTGAGATGAAAAGACAGGGGAAAAACTAGGAGTAAGGTATCAGTTGGATTTTTGGTTTTGTAATTAAAAAAAAAATTTGCATAAATATAAATTGCTTCTCAATAAGGAGCTGTTTTTAGTGTTGCATATGCAAAGAGAAGGCAGAACACTGAGACTAATGGGTAAGATGTAAAAGCCAGGATCAGAGAAAGCCTCCTCCTTCCTTATTTGCCTAAATAGAAGAATTTCCTCACCCTGCCATTACATTCTGTAGATTGTAGTTGGGAGTTTACTGTCATCGCATCACCAAGTTGAGGTTAAGTTTGCTAGCTAGTGAACAATGAAAGCCTACAGTCCTCACAAAAGTCAGGGCAAAAGTTGAGATTCATGAGAATCTGGCCAGAAGGGCTTCATACAGTGATTTTTTGAATGCGTGGAAAATAACACGAGAGGGAATCTTTGACTTTCAGAACAGCAATTTAGGGGGCATCATTAGGACAAAAAAATTGTATCATGTCCTATATTTGGTGTGTAATATATAGATTATTTTTTTTTTTAGCATTACAGTAGGTAATTACATTACAGAAATGTTCTCATTCTTAAGACAAACAAACAAAAAAAAGAACAAAAAACAAAACAAAGCACCAAACCTGCTCTAATTTGTTATACAGGTGTCGAGAAACTGGAGTACATGTTGATGAATCCTTATTTCCTGCAGTAGACACTAATGAAGGATTACCACTACTGATCAAAAAAGTGAGTGTGTGATTTTTTTTATTTTTTTATTTTTTTTTAAATAGGCTTAGAGTAGTAAACTGTAAAGTTTGAACTTGACTTCCTAACCTCAGGCATTTGAACTGTTTATTTTCAGAACATTCCATAAACTGTACTTGTGTATCTGAGTAGGTTTTTAAAGGTAGGCTATAGGTGTGATGATGTGACATCTTGTCTGAAGAAAGTGTAATACAAGTAGAGTTTTTATATTGGTAAGTAAAGAAATGAAGATTTAAATTAAAATGACATAATGATTAACTAATCAAGAAAACATGAATACCATGTGGCTTATGTTTCACTGACTTGTGACAAACCCTAAAACCTGGTATTTTAAAAAAAAAAAAAAATCTTTTAAGCCTTAGCTTTGCTACAAGCAAAAAAGAAAAGATGATGACTTAGTTTCCTTTTTACTAAAATATAACCTAAAAAAATCTGTTAGGTTCTTTATTATTTCATATTAAAGTTCACTTTGGAAAATACTAACATCTACAATTATCTTTGAGTCTCAAGGAGGTGATAATAAGTAGCATAGAGTTAAAACACTGATAATAATTACTGTGATAAAGTGGTAGGCAAGTTCTGGCAGTTTTATACCATATAATTAAGTTTTGTGTGTCTTGTAGCACAAATGTATGCAGCCAAAAGACTTTGTTGAAAAAACTCCAGAAAATGATAGAAAGCTGCAGAGAAGACTGGACCAGATGGCAAAAGAATTAGCTGTACAAAAGACAGCAATTAATGCTGGTAAGACCTACTTTGGACTAGGTTCAAATATCCGAAGTTATTTCTTTAAAGCACTTGATGGGATTTGGTTTTTGGTTTGGATTTGGTTTTGGGTTGTTGTTTTTTGGGGGTTTTTTGGTGGTGGTTTTTTTTTTTTTTTTTTTTTTTTTTTTTTTTTTTTTTACTTTTATGGATCTCACCATAGAAATAAAGTTGACTTACTTTCTACAGACTTCTTTGCAGGTTTGTGGTATTAAGGCATCTGTAGTCATGTTAACTATAAGAAACCTGATTTTTTCCAAGTTTTTTGGAAAAAACACCCCAAAAACTTAAGCTGTTACAGCATGTAAATATTAACGTACAAATGCAATTTCTTTGTGTAGAAACTGATGTAGCAGTTTTACTATTTGAAGACAATGGTTCGCTTGTATACAGCCCTGTTAATAAGATAAAAAACCAATGTAGTGCAATGGAAAGAAGAATAAAGGAGATGAAGGAAAAAAGAGAAAATCTGTCTCCTACTGGTAAGAAGTTAAATTTTACTTACGCATGAGCATGCACAAATTACTACCATCTTTATTCCTGAATTTTTGGCCACTTGTCTTGCTCTGGCCTTCAGAATTTTTTTCATACCTTGATTGCACGTCCTCCCTTCTTCCCATGTTTCAAGTGGGTGTGAATGCTGTAGCTTTTAGTTTCTTTCTATTTAAAAGCACAAGAAGTCATGGAAGACAACGGTTGTAAAAAGAAAGTTTTTAATCACTAGACTGCTCAAGAAAACTAATATTTAAGCTAGACTTTCTAGACATGTAAATTGATATTATCACAACTTGATTAAACTTTACAGTGACACTCTAAATCTTATTTCCTGTTAAATTTTAATGTGAATGTTGTAATTGACAAAGATTGTAATGTTATTACTCCCAGGCCAACAGTTTAAAAAGGAGTCCAAAATTGATGAGACATCTGTCCAGGTACTGAAGAACAGGATTTAAAAAAACAAATGAATTTGGCCTAATTGAATAAATCTAGTTTATTTCAAAATGCAGATCCTGCTGAATTAAATCTAGATTGCAGTTTTCAAATATTTTTTTTGTGTTTGCATTACCTTACTGTGAAAGTATTGAGGTCTAAGTCATTAGGTTTTGCCAGTTATTATAAAAACTGTTGAAATGTGGAACATGTTTTGAGGGGGGCGGAATCTGTAGTGTTTGAAGTTTTAAGACGACTATGTCAACTAGACTGTCAGTTTATAATTTCAAAAATAATTGTGGGAGGAAAGTAAAGAACCAGTGACACTCGGATGAAGAATTAAATCTCACTTATTTTAGCATGGCTTGTGTTTGTTTTCTCTTTGAGTTTTAACGTAATACCTTCAAACATTTTGAAAAGCGTTTCTGCTATATCAAGGTTTTGCTGCTAATTACAGAATTCGACAGATTCTTTAGTAAAATGCCTCAACTGGCTTAGGAAGATCTATAATATTTTCTAAATGGTTTGCCATCATTCTTTAGTTTCAGAAATGTGGTGCTGAATTATCTAGAAAAAATTTGCTTAAAACTGTAGAATACCTAATAGTTTAAATTTGAGATACTGTTGAGCAGTCTAACTATTTATATGGTTATAGTTAGTTGGCAAAGCAATCAGTTGTCTCTTAAAATGGAACTGTTTTGAAATATGAATAGATGGTGTGGAAATCTGTATGTTTGCAAATAAGGCTAACTAGTTTATTATTTACAAATTTCTAGCTTCACAAATGTCTCAAATACCTCCACGTAGTTCACCAGGAGACTGCCCACTGTCTACTTGTGTCTTAACTAATTCAGAAGATGCATTGTTACCAGGTAACTAACCCAACTTTATATGTTACAGAAATTAAAAATAATATATGGTCTCTATATCTTACTTTGGAAAGTACCGTATACTGAAATGGGAACTGTATATATTTGCTCTATCATTTATATTTAAAGCTGAATTATTTTAGTTTCCTTAACTAGCAAAGAACATAGAAGTAAGAATTCAAGGAGAATGGACCATGAGGAATCATATTGGGTAAATGCTGTGCCTTACTGCTGGGTTGCTTGCCTTGCCTCTGCCTCTTCCCTTACACCATTTCCCATAATGGCTTCTTGTCCTGGCATGGTGTCAGTCTTCTCTGCTCCTACAGTGATCTTGTACAGAATACAGAGTGCACATTAAACGGTGTGATGTGGAAAGCAAAAAAGAGAACTCAGTGAGAGAGAGACCTCAGAACTGAGATGTCTTCCAAATCTTCAATTGAAAAACTTGAATTTAAAAGGAAACCTAATGTGTTTTCCAGGTTAAGTATTTAGAGATCGAAGAAATAACAAGAGTAAAAGTAAATGGGCTTTTAAAATGTTTTATGGTTGCAGATGAATTCAAGTCGTTTGTTATCAAGGTTCTTATTCTCAAAGTTAGGGGTTTGTTCCTGTGTTTTGGCATAGTAGCAGGGCATAAGGGAGAAGATTATTGTGAAGGCTGTTGAGCTACGTCAGTGAGCATCAACAGCATTAACCGTGTATGTAGTGGGTACGTACTGCAGACCTCATGTCTTCTGTCAGTCAAATGAGCAAAAAGCTGAAGTCAGATGCTGGTGTTTGATCTCGGTAGAAAAGTAAGGAGAAGACAGTCTTTAGAATTCATAAGGAGGGCCACTTGAGCAGTCTGCCTACTCTCCATTCTACCCCAACAGTAAGCTGTATGTCATGCTGTTTTCAAGTGTTGTATTTTGTTGACATCATACAGGAATTCTGTCATGCTGGCTTACATGAGAACAGGAGTGGTATCTTGTATCCTGAGACAGCTTGGTATGTCTTCATGCAAGGTTAGGAAGAAGTGGTAGCTTAATACTGGAAGTAGCATAGCTGTGCCAGCAAACTTTTTATTTTGGTAAATTAGTTGTATGCTGCTGAGATTGAACACTGTGATTTGAGAGCTTTACCTTGAGTATGTCCCTCCAGCATTACAACTGCACAATGTAATTTTGTATTAAGAATAGGCCTCCACATCTCATGACAATATTCAGTGTATCTTCCATCTCTGCTCTGTGGCAGTGGCTTGTTTTTTTGTGCTTGTGAGATATATGAGAGTATATTGGTTAATAATGGTAAAAAAAGTTCAAGAATCCACTTTAATTTCGGGATTGAGGTTAAGACTTTTTCAGTTGTCAAAATGGGAGTCTGATCATGTTATGTGAAACTTCTTTCATCTCCATATATTTAATTTCCTTAATTTAGCTAGCTACACCGTATGTTTAAAAATATTATTTATATTTAGTAAGCAAATAAGACTTCTTCTAAAACCTACAGGAGCACTTACAGCAGTAGTATTGCTGAAACTTTGCACTCAGTGTGTATTTAAACCAAAACATGTACTGCAATAATCAGATTGTAGGACAACATTTAAAAATGTATTCTGAATAATCAGAGATGCTAGCCTGTTTCAGAGGAATTTATTGTGAATAGTTATGAATTGATTCTGTGTATCACCACCCCCAAAATCATCTTGTAAGAATAGCTATAAGAAAGGATTTTTTTTTCCACATTGTAATTATTTTTAGTACATTGTGTTGGTCTATGTATCCCTGGAAGTGTTCAAGGCCAGGTTGGATGAGGCTTTGAGCAGCCAGGTCTAGTGGGAGGTGTCCTTGCCCATGGCAGGGAGGTTGGAACTAGATGATCTTTAAGGTCCTTTCCAACCTAAACCATTCTGTGATTCTGTGTGATATGACACTATGATGTTGTATTTAATTTCATCTTAACTGCAAAAACTACAAGGTGGTGGTAATGCTGTGGTAGTAAAAATGATTATTGAGTTTCCGATATTACTATAGATAGCTTTATCAATGTAAAATCTTGCTGGTTTTCTCCATAAATGCAAGAGTAAAAGGGAGTTGCTCTGCTGCTTTGTTTCAAGAAAGCAGAACAGGACTTACAGGTACTTACTACCATGTGAGAAGATATGATAGCTAAAGCTATTGTAGCTTCTTGTCAACATAGAATGTGCTTTGTTTCTAATCCATTTTCTATTTAGTTTTTGATGACTTGCCATATAATATCCAGAGGAGTGATTAAATACTTACTTTCTTCCTTCAGTAATTTCATATGTATTTTACTAAGAAATTTACTCTTTCTTTTTTGTTAAATACATTTATATTGCCACTTTTCATATGTTGCAGGAGAACAAATGGAAGACTCCTTGAACTCAAGTTATGATTATCTTTGGGGAACTGATAAATTAAAGGAACAGAAAACAGAGGTAGTAAAACACGCCTGTGATACTTGGACTGATACTCATGTATCCATGAGTGCCTTAGTGAATTCTCCCTTACATAACTATGAGCAGAAGAGCTTAACACCAAAACGACTTGGCAGAACCAGCTTGAGAAAGGAACAGATTTTGCAGCATGCTTTGGATGATAAATTGTCTTCAGAAAAGAAAGATCTAAAAAAGTTTCCAAAGAAAAATCAGAAGGATGAAAATAGTATGACTACTTCAGTTGCAAATGAAAGTTCTCTTCTTGAAATCAAGGGTTTGGGTCATACTACTCCTTCCAAAAAAGTAGCCAAGTTAAATACTGTTACTGCTTTAATTGATGGTCTCTCCAATTCACCTATGAATAGTGAAGACTTAAATACATGTTCATTGGATAGAAGCTTCCCTGTTGACAGAAGTGATTGTATTCTTGGAGTCAAGAGGAGGAAGAAACTACAAACGCTACCTAGTTTGAAACTGGCTACCTCAGAACTGCATGCATCAGGGTCTAAAGAGTTCTTGCAAGCCATTACTACATATAACAAGTCTTTTTGTGCTGAAGAGGCTTCTTATGAAGACTTCTTTTCATCATCTAATTTTAATGGAAATAAAGTAGAGGTACGAGTACCAAAGGAATCACAGAATCCTCCTGAAGTTTGTTGCAAAGACTTTTTTACAAGCATGGACTCACCTGATGCGAGTTTCTGTAAGCCACATAGTACTTCCAAGAAAAGGAGAAGTAAGTCTATTCTGGCAAATGATGTTCCAGTAAAGAAAAACTTCAAACCAGCTGAACATCCTGGAAATGTGCCATTAAATTATATGTCAGATGGTGAAAAAGCTGACACTGCAGAAGCTCTAGGTTCTGATGATGTGAATAGGCTGCCTCAGCATGCTCATGAAAAATCCTACAGAACCAATGTGAATGACTGTACTCATACTGCTGGTAAGTCACTGCATAGAGCTGGAAAATGAAAAGATATCATAGTGCATTAGATATAGTCATGCAAGTAAATGGCAAAACAAACTGCCATTCCCAAGGGAAAAATATTTCAGAATTACACCAAAAGAAGAGAATGCTGCAGTACTGACTTTATTTTTGAGTAAAATAAATGAGTGCATAGGATGCAAAAGAACACTCATTTGTTTTCCCATGCATTACAAACACAAAGAAGCCACCAAGAGATAAGGAAACTGTGCTCACAAAATGCAACAAAATTAACGTGAGCCTTCCTTTCCCTTAATGTTTGGTATTCTGTAGACTTTCTGCTGTTATTCAAAATCTGTTTAAGAAACGAAGGTCTTTCTGTTTTAAATGTTATGGTGCTCCTGTAAATTGTTTGTAAGTAACTCCTCATCATAGGACCCCTGATTCAAATTATTTTTATTTATCAAGTTGAAATTGCTACTTTAGATTAATTGCAGTTAAAGGCATAAAATTTGTAGTGGAAAAAAAATATTTGAGTTAGCAATTTCTGACTTGTGCTATGATGCAGTTTAAGACATTTGAGGGCATGTGCAAGAGTTGCAATGTAAGCGTCTTTTTCAACCATTGCTTTTTTAATATGGAACTTATCTTAGTTTTTAATAATAACTTTAAGAGTATTTTTTATATTTGAGTGTTTTCAAGTTGGTTTAGCCTAAGTTATTTCAATGTAAATGTATACTAGAATATTAAATCTCAGGAACTTCCCTGAAAAATGCTCCTAAGTTGCATTGTGGTGTGAACTTGCATTTCAGATTTTGATATTTTGAGCTCTGTTTGTTAACATGGGGTTAAATATTTGTAATTATAATTGTATATTTTAGTCATTTGTTTTCCCTAGAAAATTCTGCAGCAGTGCATCAATGAATTATATAAAATTAATTATTGACTTAAAGGGCTCACCAAACTTGGTATCAGACTTATGAAATCATCCAATGGAAGTGTTGAATGCAGACTGTGCCAATATCTGTGGGTAATAAGTTGCTGAACTGTAAGCTGCTATTTTGGGTTCACCACATCTGTTATTTTAATAACTCGAGTGCATTGTTACAACATAGTTTAAAAAAAAAAGTTGATACGGGTGTATCTTATATAAGTATAAATGTACACCCACAAATATATGAACCCACTGTATGTGGTTTTTGCTGTATGGCAATATACTAGAAGATGATCCTTAAATTTTGTATTTATTAATGTCAAAGAACAGTCTGTTTTTCATTAAACAATCATGAAAACAAATGGGAAAGGAGAAAATCTTTACTACTTTTTAACTTAGGTTCATGAGGTAATTGTAGAGTTAATTCTAACTTTTAAATTCTAATGATTAAATTATGATCAATGTTCTAGCATGTTATGCTTGTATTTTCTCTCTAGACAGCTTGTTTAAAATAACAGGTTTTGGAGGAGAGGAAAAAGGAACAGTATTCAGCAAACAAAAGTTATCCAGTCTTTGTAATTTTTGTTGGGAACTTCTGTAAGTCTCAATCTGTGTTTCTAGTGATTTTAATAGGATTTGTGATGTATCAGTGATGGCAGTTTTCCCCAAGTATAATGTATTCAGCTTTGTGTATCTATTGCATATTCAAGTAGAACCTCAAGTTTGACAGCTGAAATGAGCTCACTTAAAAATGGAAGGAGTCAATAATGAAAGATGAGTTGTATTTTCCCCTAATAATGCAAGCTCTGTGGAAGAAAATGAAAATCTTGTTTTAAACTTACTACTGTGACACTGTATAATGGAATAATTGATTTTTATTAAATATAGGTTTTATATTTCCTTTTTGTTTTCTGTGAATGTAAATTATTTCTTGTCCTGTTAATAAGTAAATAAATAGTAAATTGCTCTGTTTTTCTGTGTGTTGTACATGATTAGTCATGTCTGACTAATCTGATAACCTTCTACGACGGCATGACTGTATGAATAGATGAGGGGAGGGCAGTGAATGTTGTCTACCTTGACTTCAGCAAGGCTTTTGACACTGTCTCCCACAGCATCCTCATAGGCAAGCTTAGGAAGTGTGGGCTGGATGAATGGACGATGGGGTGGATTGAAAACTGGCTGTCAGATAGAGCTCAGAGGATTGTGATCAGTGGCACAGAGTCTAGTTGGAGGTCTGTGACAAGTGGTGTTCCCCAGGGGTCAGTACTGGGTCCAGTCCTGTTCAACATATTCATCAGTGACCTGGATGAAGGGGTAGAGGGTACCATCAGCAAGTTTGCTGATGACACCAAACTGGGAGGGGTGGCTGACACACCGGAAGGCTGTGCTGCCATTCAGCGTGACCTGGACAGGCTGGAGAGTTGGGCAGAGAGAAACCTCATGAAGTTCAACAAGGGAAAGTGTAAGGTACTACACTTGGGGAGGAATAACCCCATGCACCAGTACAGGTTATGGGCTGACCTGCTGGAAAGCAGCTCTGTGGGAAGGGACCTGTGAGTCCTGGTGGACAACAGGATGACCATGAGCCAGCAATGTGCCTTTGTGGCCAACAAGCCAATGGCATCCTGGGGTGCATCAAGAGGTGTGTGGCCAGCAGGTCAAGGGAAGTTATTCTCCCCCTCTACTCTGCCCTGGTGAGGCCGCACCTGGAGTACTGTGTCTAGTTCTGGGCTCCCTGGTTCAACAAGGACAGGGAACTGCTGGAGAGGGTACAGCAGAGGGCTCCAAAGATGATTAGGGAGCTGGAACATCTTTCTTATGAGGAAAGGCTGAGGGACTTGGGTCTTTTTAGTCTGGAGAAGAGAAGGCTGAGGGGGGATCTCATCGATGCTTACAAATACTTAAAGGAGGGGTGCCGGGAGGATGGCACCAGTCTTTTTGCAGTGGTGCCTAGTGACAGAACAAGAGGTAATGGGCACAAACTTGACCATAGGAAGTTCCATCTAAACATGAGGAGGAACTTCTTTCCTTTGAGGGTGGCAGAGCACTGGAACAGGCTGCCCAGAGAGGTGGTGGAGTCTCCGTCTCTGGAGACATTCCAAACCTGCCTGGATGCTGTCCTGTGCAGCCTGCTGTAGGTGTCCCTGCTCTGGCAGGGGGGTTGGACTAGATGATCTCCAGAGGTCCCTTCCAAGCCCTGTGATTCTGTGATTTGAAAACTGGTAAATACAGTATATTATTTTTAAAAGCTAAAGAATTCTTTTCACTCATCACATATATACAGTTAGGAATAATGAAGCATCCATATAAAATTTAATTATATCGGTATATATTTTAAATATCAAACATTTTTTTCTTACCCATTTTTTTTTTTTTCCTTGAGATTTTAAGTCACTGGCACTCTTACCCAGTGTCTTTAACAACAAAAAGTAAGATTTGATAAGCTTTCTTTCCACAGACTACTTGGAACATTTGCTTTTAAAGTAGAAGTGTAATACGTAGGCTAATTTGAAACTAACTTTTTCAAGTCCTAATGCTTATGTTGTAGCAAACTTCAGGTTCCTTTGAAGGGTTTGCTCAAAGCTTCCCAGTTGTTCTGCTGAACAGCACAGGTGTAAACATGGCTACTTATTTTCATGTTACTCCAAGTCAAATCAAGTAGAGAACTGTCACAGATACAAGAGTTGAAATTAATTACGCTTTATAAGAATATTAAAAGATGCTTTCCTATTCAGAATCACTTTTTTTTTTTTTTTTGCAGCATAGTTTCTGGAGATTAAATAAATTTTCTGTCCTTCTGATTAAACTGTACCTACCTGATAAATTTCAGTGCTCTGTAATCAATAAGTGCTGTGTAATTGGGTTTTGTGTGTCAATTCCTAAATTTTTAGGAGTTACATAGTGAGGAAAATGGTGGCTTTTCTCTATCATGAATATAAGTTTATGGAAATGCAGTAATACTGCCTTGTGTGAAAGTTAATAATCTATGTTACTAGGAGAGTCTACGAACAACTTTGTCATTCATGTTGTAAATTGCTTTATTTTGAAATCCAGTGTAAATTTCCTTACTTTGAAATCCAGTCCATCTACTTTTTTAGTCGGACTGATGGTAGGATAAGTTGGCACTTGAACCACATGGTTTAGAATGCCAATACTTGCTCAGATTTGATGAATTCCTGTGACTTTTCATCTGGAAGCTGCAACAATAAATAATATTGGGTAATGAATGCAAGAGTATGCACTTTTGAACTTTTACCACCTAAAATGATTTCGAAATTTGAACTTGGACTTAGCGTTATTTCAGTTTTAAACTTAAAGCTTAGCTAAGTGAATTTTAGATATTTATGGTGAATGTGGCAGGCAGGTATCTTATTTGGACAAAAGACATAAACTAATACCCATTATAGTGTAATTAATGATGTTCAATGTTAAGATGGGGAATCTGGAATATCATTCTGTTATTTGGTGCAAAAATAATTAAGTTTAATTTAGATGAATAAGTTTTAACTGAGGTGCTAGGTGCTTAATGCTGCTAAAATACTGTTTATGTCTTTAAAAACACAAATGTGGAAACTTTCTTAAATTTGATGTGCCTTTTTTTTTTCCTTCAGTTTTGGAAGAAAAGCTCACTAAAAATATTGTATGATGTCCTCTATGGAAATTTTATTATGTCCTTTTAAAAAACAAATGAGGGATGAAGAAAACTGTTTCCTCCTTGATTCCTTGTTTTGTTTATCTTCACAAAAAGTTCAATTGTAACAAAACAAAAAAGGACATATTTTTCTGAACAGAAGAAGGGGTTAAGGATTATTTTGATGTAGTCAGATTTACAAAGCCTGATGACACTTGTCCTAGAGTGCATAACAAATCAGGTAAAATTGTGCTAAAGCATTAACAGGTTCTCTGACAACCTGGTGGGCACATAAGCTTTTAGAAGACTGGAGGAAATTGTATTCTGAATAGCAAAAACTTGATATTTGCCCATGCTGGAATAATAACTACAATATTAATAACAACACAAGTTATTAAATATTCTTTCCATACGTACCTGGAGGATTACTAATGATGACAAATTCAGACTTACTTTCTTCATAGTTGGGGTAAATAACTGTGGATAAGTACAAAATAGTAGATATGATATAGCTTAATTTCAGTGACACTTCATTATGATATTTTTAAAGTAGAACACTATAGATAAAATTTTTATTAGGCATATATGATTGATTTGATTGAGCAAAACTAGCTCATTGTGCCTAATCATTACTTTGCTTTTTAACTCAAAGGAAATATCAAATGGAATTTTGAAGATAGTATTCTGGTTCAAAACTTCTCCCTGATGATAAATGATCATGAATGAGTAGAAGCTTAAATTGCAAATTAAAGTCACTCTAATTTGTTATAATACTTCAGAGGGCTATTAGAGTTGTTGATTTTAGTACCTGTCATTGAGCAACGTTTTGGAAGAGAATTAGGGGATCTCATAGACCACAGTGGCATGAGTTACCTGCTATTTGAGCTAAATTTAGGTTTAACTAAAGCGGATGGAATTGCTTCAAGAAGGTCTGTTGACTTTACCTGAAAAAGCCTAGGAAAAGCTACTCAAGATGAAAACTCTTTACTTGTGACCAAGCAACTGCTTTAACAAGTAGCATTTGGGGAAAAGCAGACAATAGACAGCGAAGCTTGAGACCTACATGATGGAAAAGTTGACAAGTGCTTGATAGTCAGGAGAGAAGTAGGAGGAACTGGATTGCAAAGAACAGTCCTTATTTATGTAATACATAAGATCCCCAAGTTGATAATCAGAGATGACAGACGTAATCCCCTGTTCCTGCTTTCCTGTAAATATAAGTAACCAGTGAAAATCCAAGCATACAGTTCTTGGACTTTAATCCCAAGTGGGACAAGAGCTGCGGACCTTAAGCATTCAGGCCAAGAGTGTCAAAAGGAATATTACACCACTTCTCACTGCCCCCATCAAGCCACCCCTCCAAAAAAACCCAAATCAATAGATCAGCCTTTTGTAGTGACTGAACTGACTTACTGGAAGTGAAGAGAGACATACCTTGCTTTACCTGCATCTGCCTGGGGTAAAGCAATGGAGTAGATGATCTAACATCCTTCACAGTCCTGTGGTGTTTGTTGGGGAGTTTTTAAGATTCAAAATACAGGTTTAAAAACATCTGTTTTCCAAGTAAAAAGAGTTAAATTTAAATCTCTTAGCTTTTTTTTATCGTGTGGCACAATCTTTTGTCCTCTTCCACTTGCCATCAGTCTTGCTCTGTGATTGAAGATGATGGCCTTTAGTGCGATACCAAATAAAATCAACATAGTTAAGTAATTAGTTCTCCCTTTGTTAAATGACACTTTGTGTTTAAATATTGGATTACACAAAACTTACAATAGTACTGTGTAAATTAGTGTGAAACTTGCAACTTCAGTGTGAAGAAGTGATGAAATTTTAACTAGCTTAAAGGTTATAATTTTAAAATAAGTAGTAATGGAAAATGTCATCATTTGTTGTGCTGTAATTCTTTGTTGTTGTTCTGTCATCTCAAGGATTAAGAGTTCAAGTTGCTGACAGGAAAAACAAATTATTCTTAGTTATATATGCAGCCAGACGAGTAAATGTTGATAGTACCCTCCAGTATTTTCCAAAAGTAATCAGAAGCAGCTTCTTTGGGAGGAGCTGAATTTAGTCCACTTTTTATTTTTAGGCCACTAATTATTAAACTTTAACTGGTCTCATGCGTTTCTTTGAAGTGAAAAATGTACAAATGTCCTAAAGTAGACTCCATTGAATTAAATTTAGGAAAAATTATCTACTTAAATTTTCAGTAATTAAAACTTCATTGATCAAAAATAAATCAAAGTTTTTCATCTTATGCAAGTAACCTAATTTCTCAAATTATTCAAAAGTTTAGTATTTAGTGCTTATAAAAGTCACCGTGACAGTGTTGAAGAATTAAATATATGTTAATTCACAGAATAGGTGGTGAAAAATACTGCTTTTTTGCAGCCAAATTAGAGTATGTTCTTATGGATGATGCCTTTTTCTAAATAATTACACTGATATACTGCATGTGCATGCAATCCTTGCCCGCTAACAGCTTGCTATATCTGCTTGCAAAGTGTTGTTTGAAAACGTGTTTCGGACCTTCAGGTCATTTGGGATAAACGCAGTGTGTACCAAAACCATTGACATTTCAATAAGAAAGGAAAAATCTAGCCACCACTGCTTCAAACTCTCAAAGCAACACTGTATTCAGAGAAGCTGCAAATTTTGTAATAAATAAAAAGCAATTTAGCTGATTCTCTACTTGTGGTTAATATATGATTTTCAAAATATTGGAAATTGGGAGTTCTACAACTAGTTTATTTATAAGATCAGATACTGAAAGATGAAGTCAGAAGCTTGAATGTCATTCTTTTTGCCATAACTGAATTACAATGGAAAAATAACTGATACAAATTACTAACTTAGGTATCTTAATTGTTCATAGCTCTATGTGCTGTGATGAAGTAATTGGTGGCAGTTTCATTTCACAAGATTGCATTTTTCATTTCAAGCTTCTAAATTTTTAATGCACTTGGTTTCTAGGTGATGAAGTTTCAGAGTGTCATGTTACTGATGGCTCTTGCAAAGTTTTTAATGAACAAAAGAATAAGTACAATGGGGGGTTAAGAAAAGCTAGAAGACTCCAAAAGGTCAGTTTAACTGGACATATTGTTTGTTAAGCTCTTTCTTTTTCTTGGACAATTACTAAGTGCCTTTGTATGTACAAAAAAGAAATGCATTCTCTATGCACGATGAACTTAAAACCTTCTCTGAATCTCACTTTCCTTGAAATGTTATGTGAACGATGTTCAAAGACAATATGTATAACCATGGAACTCCACTTTCTGGTATCTTGTGGTGGCCGAGTCATGCCAAGTTGACATTGTAAAGGAGGTCGGTAAGCCAGCTCAAACTGTTTTAGTCAAAAAGCCGCTGAAGTAACCTGACATGATGCCTCTCCTTTTTGGAGGAGTTACTAAATGGGGTAGGGGTTTTGTTTGTTTTATGGTGGATCATCCGCAGTGGATGTTTGCAGGATAAAGATTTATGCAGTATTTTCTTCTAGGTTCAGGTAAAGCTGAGTTTCTTAACTTGCTCTTTGAGCTCAATTTGGATGCAGAAAAACAGATGAGATGATTGGGTCAGCACTGAATCTTTTTTAGGTGTTTTTCCCTTGTAAAAGTTTTGTTCTAAGTAAATATAAAACTGATCAGGAAAATAAATAGTTCTTTTTATCAATAAGTCATACAATTAAAATGAGCAATGAATTATTTTGAGAATGGGAAGTTCTAAAGCACTAAAAAGTGTCTGAGGTAATTAATCATATGAAATAAATTAGGTGTTTCATTGGTAGCTATTGGTGGAGTTTCAAAGAGATTGGTCACAGATTTTGATCCTCTTTTATGTAAAAGTTCTGAGCAGGTGCAATTACTAGGCTGTTCAACCTTTTAAACATCCTGAAGATGGGATATTAATCCCCATGGACCACTGATCTTCTCGAGGGTAAAATTATTTGAATTCTTGCCTGCATCTTACTGCTTGTGACTTTTCTTAAGTATTTTTTCCCTTTCTTTTCCTAAATATATACATATATATTATTTGTATAACTAATAACTAAGTATTATGTAGAATGTACAAATCAACTTCACTCGAGATCCATGTCATATAGTAACATTATAAGTGTACTTTTTAGGCTAAAGCACCTATCCAGAACAGTTTCATTTGCTGCCACAGAAATCTGACTAAAGCTACTAAATATGTATTCACAGTCAATGGCTCTTCCTAAGGCCATTTGCAGAAATGGTGCTTGGAGATTTACCAGATGTGTTGGTACTGATTCCTTGCTATAAGAGCATTATACAACAGTGCTAGCTTTGATTTCATTTCTCTTAAGAAAAGACGCCAACATAACTGTTACATACTGAAAAGAAACGAAAGACAATATGAAGTTATTTTTTAACATTCCCCTTTTTCAAACCAGGGGCCAAATATTGGCCTTGCAGTCAAAGGTGATGTCTTTGAATGGTTTTGCTTGGTGTCCGCTAAGCTTTCTTTTGCGAAGCATGCTCTGTGAGGTGTTTAAGTAGCAAAAGCTAAGTGGTAGATGGAGAAAATTCCCATTCAGGTTTTGGAGATGGCTTCCTTCATCCGTCCGTTTCAGCCACTTGATAATACAATTTGACTCAAATGTCAATAACATAGCAGTGCATGCGCTCTTTCATATCAGGAATGCTTTTTTTTTATAGTTTTAAAGGTTTCCAGTTGCAGTTTGGCTGTGCAAATTCATATAGAGACAATGTTGGGGGTTTTTTTGATTGAAATGTAAAAAGAACTTCACAAAAAGATTTTACGTGATTTAACCAATCTGGCAACCAGACTGTTGCACTGAAAAATTTTACTTCATCTTTTCATTGAGCGATTGTCTGTTAATATATATTAAATGTTTATGAATTATGTCTCTTTAAGATCTATTTTCCATTGTTTGTATGGGTACATACATGCAAACTACATAAAGCCAATGTTGGAGATCCCTAGGAAATATAGTGAAGCAATTTCAAGATCATATTCTGAACAAAATCACACTGAGCATCTAAATTTTTGTAAAGAATTAAGTTGCAAAGCTTCTCTAGTACCAGCCACAATATGTTCTTGAAGCTTTTTAAAAGCAACCAAACATTATATAACTTTTTGATAAACACTTTTTTCCAATGGCTGCAGCTTAAACATTGCAACATTTTGCTAATGTTTGACAAGGTGAAAGTTAAGTTAGAAAATTTAGTTTATTTCCTTTGCCCAAAGCAAAAAGTTTGTTAGAGAAATAGCACAAATATTTTTTAAAAATACTTCATTGAATAATAGTATTGTGAAGAATTTTCTAATGTTTATTTAAATCTTAAAATTTATGTTTAAAATACAAGTGCAAAAGAAACAGCATTTCCTAGGTATTTTAATGGACTAATGTTTCCAGAAATGTGGCTATGTGAATCTCCAGACCTTTTATATCTAAAAAAAGAGAGAGGGGGGGAACAAAACCCAACACCAAACCTTTAAATTATAGTCATTGTGGAGTATATACAGTTTTGTAGTGAATAGTTCGAATATGAGGCTTCCGTTCATATTGCTGGTGTTCTGGGAATCTGTTGTAAGCGTAATCTGTTAAATTCATTACTTAGCTGTAAGTCTCGTCATTTGGGAAGCATTGTAAGTTGCAGTCAGTTTTTTTCATAGAAAAAGAGTTTGAAATCTAATACCTCTTTAAAAACATTTTATGTGTTTGCTGAATATAATTCCTAGACAATGTCTGAACTGAAACTTTTTAGAGTACTTTAGTTATAACTCATTCGCTACAGTGTGTACTGCAGTGAACACTACGAGTATAATTCATTTGCTGCAGCGAAGGCATGTCAGTAGGCGTTTGGATTCCACTATGTGATGGTACATTTTTAAAAAAGCCATACAAAAGTGTCTGTAGGAAATATGACCAGGCATAAGTGTTAACATTATTTACTTCCATGGTTATTTCAATTTGTCGTTTCTTTAATATAAATCAAGCTGTAGATTCTGTATTTCTCTGCTGTGCTGTTGTGTTTTATGCATTTGTTTTCTTCAAAACCTCATGCATGTTAAGTTTCTTGTATATTGTTTTAACTGAAGTTAAAATCAAGAGTGACTTTGTTCAGGTACTTTTATATCACAATTTTAGATTAAAAGTACTCATATTTTCTTTCTTTATCTATAGTATTTATATAGGCATGTTTATTGTACTCTTAACAGGGTAGACTTCTAATCAGTTATCTAAAATTGTACTGTCAACTAACAAAAACCGTGAAGACAGAGCAGTTTATAATGGCAGCTGCAGGCAAGCTGGGGGAAGACAAGTAAGATTTTCAGAAATTTTTGATGGCATCAGGAATGACTTTTTGGATTTACAACAACATGACCACCCCCAAAAAAACGCAGGGTTCTGGTGTGTTGTACCTGTTCAAATGCAGCACATAAAGGCAGATTTATAAAGCTGGCATATAGGTTTGAAATTCTTGGTTTTGACACATGACAACCCATGATTGACAATAGTTCCAGATTCTTCTTATGCAGCGCTGGTAAGGATTAGTCATAGAACCATATAATCATCTAGGTTGGAAGGGACCTTTAAGATCATCAAGTCCAACCATCAACCAAACACTGCCAAAACCACCACTAAACCATGTCCCTCAGCACCACGTCTACCTGTCTTTCAAATAACTCCAGGGATGGTGATTCCACCGCTTCACCGGACAGCCTGTTCCAATGTTTGATAACCCTTTTGGTGAAGAAATTTTTCCTAATACACAATCTAAACCTCCTCTGGTGCAACTTGAGGCCATTTCCTATCGCTTGTTATTTGGGAGAAGAGACGGACACCTCCTTTCAGGTAGTTGTAGAGAGCGATAAGGTCTCCCCTCAGCCTCCTTTTCTCCAGACTAAACAACCCCGGTTGCCTCAGCCGCTCCTAATAAGACTTGTGCTCTAGGCCCTTCACTAGCTTTGTTGCCCTTCTCTGGACATACTCCAGCACTTCAATGTCTTTCCTGTAGCAAGGGGCCCAAAACTGAACACAATATTCAAGGTGGGGCCTCACCAGTGCCGAGTACAGGGGGCTGATCACTTCCCTAGTCCTGCTGTCCACACTATTCCGGATACAGGCCAGGATGTTGTTCACTGCCTTGGCCACCTGGGCACACTGCTGGCTCATATTCAGACAGCTGTCGACCAACACTCCCATGTCCTTTTCTGCTGGGCAGCTTTCCAGCCACTCTTCCCCAAGCCTGTAGCGCTACATGGGGTTGTTGTGACCCAAGTGCAGGACCCAGCCAATGGCCTTGTTGAACCTTGTACCATTGGTCTTGGCCCATTGATACAGACTGTCCATATCCCTCTGTAGGGCCATCCTACCCTCAAGCAGATCAACCCTCCCACCAACTTGGTGTCATCTCCAAACTTGCTGAAGGTGCGCTCAATTCCCTCATCCCGGTCATTGGTAAAGATATTAAACAGAATCAGCCCCAAAACTGAGCCCTTGGGAACACCACTTGTGACCAGCTGTCAACTGGATTTAACTCCTTTCACCACCACTCTTTGGGCCTGGCCATCCAACCAGTTTTTTACCCGGTGAAGAGTACACCCATCCAAGCCATGAACAGCCAGTTTCTCCAGGAGAATGCTGTGGGAAACGGTGTTGAAGACTTTACTAAAGTCCAGGTAGACAACATCCACAGCCTTTCCCTCATCCACTTAGCGGGTCACCTTGTCATAGAAGGAGATCAGGTTTCTCAGGCAGGACCTGCCTTTCATGAACCCGTGCTGACTGGGCCTGATCACCTGGTTGTCCTGCATGTGGTGTGTAATGGCATTCAGGATGATCTGCTCCATAACCTTCCCCAGCACTGAGGTCAGACTGACAGGCTTGTAGTTCCCCGGATCCTCCTTCTGGCCCTTCTTGTGGATGTGAATTTATGCCTATGAATGTCAGCAGGTGGCTTCCCTGGTCTAGAAATCTAAGTTGATGATACGGCATTGCAGGGATAAAATAAACTTTTTATGCATTGTAATCCATTTTTCAGTTATTCCATGGAATTAAATACAGAGTTCTTTGTCGCTTTGCATAGGGAGGACAAAGTGAAATAACTTAAAAATCATAAAGCCAAAAATGTATTCAAACACATTAGTTACCGTGGTGTAAGTGTGTTGGTATGAGGGTTGAGTGCTCATTTCATTGCTTAATGTCACAATAATGTTTACATTTGTCACAGCACTTGTTATATATGTCATAAATGTAAACATTTTGTACTTTAAATAGATCAGAGGAAGACTCATTATGAATAACCGGTTAACTGCCATTTTTATTCAAGTAAAATGTTGTTTCATATTTTTAGAGAGATATGAGAGGTGATAGATATCTTTTAAAGGATCTAACAGTATCACATCACTAGAAATGCAATTGGAATATATTTTACAATCAAAAATCCCCTTAAAATACTGTCTTTTGAGTGAATAGAACAAACTCTTCAAGCATGTAAAAAACCAGTAAAGCATCACAAGGGATAATTAAAACCGTATTTTCACAGAGAAGACAGTATGGACTTAACTGAAATTCCTTCAGTTTTTTTAAACAGATTCATCTTGGCTTGTATTTCTGTAGCTGTTGGATTTGGGTGAAGGTAAAGTTATCAACACTGAACTTAAGAGATTTTTGAGAGAAGAAATTTTTACAAAGAATCCAAGCTCATGCTGTGGAATAATTAGTGTGAAGCAGGCAATTGTTAGATCCTGTTATCAAAATCTTTTTTGCAAATATTTTATTCATGGCAAAACAAATTTTAATATCCTGAAAAATCTGTAACTATAAACCAAAAGGGTTATCAAGCATTGGAACAGGCTGCCCAGGGAAGTGATGGAATCACCATCCCTGGAGGTATTTAAAAGACAGGTAGACGGTGGTGCTGAGGGACATGGTTTAGTGGTGGTTTTGGCAGTGTTTGGTTGATGGTTGGACTTGATGATCTTAAAGGTCCCTTCCAACCTAGATGATTCTGTGATTCTATGTTTTCCTTCCAATTTTGATTTTGTAGTTGCTTTGAATAGTTACATATTTTGAACACTGATACTTGAAATGTTACGGACTTCAAGCTGCAAATTAATATTAAACTGGTGTGAATTAGACAAGGCGGAAGTATGCAAGCTTATTTACAGTTAACAGTGAAGAAACTGGAACTACGTACACGTTTATGGTCTGGGGAAAATACTTGATGTAATGGGGGTGGTGGTCATTGAAAATTATTCAAATTGATTGCTTTGGATGTAGAGATGAGATGAATGACTGAAGCTACAAATTATAAGAGTGCTTGCATGGTACCATCGAGAAACTTTTATGATATTGACCAAATGTCTGGTGCTGTGATTTTATGCATATCTGATTTGTTCCTAGAATGTTTCTTGTTCACAAGATGCCTCATCTTACATGAAGTAATCCTGAAAGTGTCTGACCAACTCTAGCAGATGACAACTGAATAGTTGATTATTGTTAAACTGTAGCTATCTAGCTGACTCAACATCAAGTTGAAGAAAGAAATTGTTGGGAAAGAAGCTTTTGAGGAAACCATATTGTGGGACAAGTAACTTTGAAAGTGTCTAGTGATAAAAGGATATAATGTTATATATCACTGCAGAAAATTTGCTTCTTTGGAGTGCCTGAAATATGCCACTGAATGGGATATAGAAATCCAACAAGAAAGTTTATTTTTACTGGCAAGACACAGCTTATGCTATTGCCACATCCAAAATATAGCTGTGGTCATTTGTTTGTTCCAAATGTCCAGGTTTTATAATAATATTAGCATTTGAGAACAAAATGTCATATGAATAAGTAGTGTTAGTATTTTTTTCCTATAAATGGAATATGCAGATACTTATTTGATAAAATACTTTTCTTTCTTTTGGTATAAAGTTAAGTAATGAAAAAATCTAAGAACATCATATTGACATAATGGATTTAAAAACATTGAATGCTCCGAGTGATGTATAGGAAAAACTAAAATGAGTATCAGCAAGGCTAATACGAGATGTCTAAAATCACTGAAAAATATTCTTAGTAAATATTTGCAAAGCACAGTCAAAATGCTGCCTGTGACTTAGTACTTAGTGGTCATGCTCAAGCTTTTCAGAGGATAGCACTGTAAAGGATGCCTTTGTATCCCATGGTTTGAGACAGTTTTGTAAGTCCTGCTGTATGTTTAATCTCATGAGTATTTTCACTAAACCTTTGCAAGGCAGTTCTGGTTCTGGACTTCCTCTAGCTAGTGAATTTGTCCCCCACACTTCTTCCACATCTAGTTGAGGGCTTCCAGAACAGAAGCCATACTCTTGGCATCTGCTGCCGCACCTTACAGTGCATGCTTTATGCCATGTACTAATGGCAACAGCTTTGTTATCACCACTTAGGGATGCTACTCTTCCTGCCAGGAAAACCTCCTGTAGATGGACCTAGTGGGCTGATTAATTCCCTAGAAATCATTCCCTTTATGATAGGTTTCATGCTAGCTATTCAGTGCTATGGTCTATTTCTTAATTTGAAAAAAGTGTCTTTTCAAGTCAGTACCTTTCTATGGCAAAAGGCACAACCTCCTCTCAACTCAAGTTTAGGGTGTTTCCTGTTGTCCCAGGGACGCATGCAGCTGCTGTTCACACACTTGTATGAGTTGCTGTTTAGAACACTAGAAGCATGTTCCGTGACAGTGACAAAGGAGGTGGTTGACTTGGCAGTTTGTCATCTTAGCAGGCAGGATAGTTAAGACCTAGGAGTTGAATTTGCCCAGGTTTTTATAAAAAAATTGTCACTAAATTTCTGTTCAGTCAACAGATTAACATATTGGTTCTTTTTAAGAACCTTATTCAAGAAATAGCAGGTTAAGTTTATGGAGCGTTTTGGGTTTTGTATGCATAGAAAAGAAAAAAAACACTGTTTTGTTTTTGGTAGGGTTTTGGGGAGGTTTTTTGTTTGTTTGTTTTGTTGTTGGTTTTTTTTTTTCCAGAAGATTGGTAGATACTGTGATTTTTGGTCCAGAGACTATTTATGAGGTCTTACCTAAAGTCAGAACATATTTTTTATTATTACTTTTAGGCAAATAGGAAATTGCTCAAGAGCTATCCATGGTGAACAGTAGATAGGGATAAGCACCAAGAAGAAAATCCTGTAATTCCAAGTGTTGTGGTTTAGGCAAGTGTCCCTGGTACCTCAAACCAGGACATTAAGTTATTCGAAGTACATCTATACCATCGCCATACTTTTCTTTAAAACTCTATGTCCTTCTTGGATTTAATGGTGGAAGGGAGGCTCAGGTGCAGGATACAGATGCAACTCTTTCTGGCTCAGAGCATGAGGGGAACAGTGCATAAACGTTGTGTAAGAAGTGAGAACATATCGTCCATGCTTGGGACATGCATACCTCACTGCTGAAAACGTGTATGTATGCTGTAACTTAACTAGTTATTGGTAAATCACAATTCTTTTCTAGTTTTGGGGTACACTGTTACATTTGTAAAACACTGAGGTCGTAACTGTCATGCCAGAAAACCAAACAATCCACTGAACTGCAGCTGGTTTGGCAAAGAATCAGTGTAAAATTGAAACTATTTTCCCTCTTGGCATCAGAAACCAACAGGAGGAAAAGCAACTGCTGGTTGGATCTTCTTTTTTTGGGAAATTTAACTCTTGGAAAAATGAACGCCCTACATAAACCGACTGGTATCTGTCATGACTCTATAGGCTGGAAGTCCTTTAGTTTTTTTTGCTGCTTTCTAAATGATAGCTTCACAGCTCTTAAAAATTGTTGTAAATCAATCTGAACAAAAGACTTCATAAACTCCATTTCATCAGCATTTGACATGTCTTCATTAACTTTTTTTTTTTTTAATAATTTAACAAATACCACCGTTCTTTTCTACATTGAAATTAAACATTTTATGTGGTGTGATCTTTGTTGAATTGAATTATGAGCTCACAAAGAAGTCTGCGTGGTACAGGAATATAAATATGCAATCAGTTAAATAAGAAAAAATCTTGCACCGCATTATTCCTTAATAGATGTACTACTTCCTACTAGTATAAAGAATCAGAAGTGCTGAAAACAGTGGCTGTTGACCATAAATACACACTACAAAAAATCTTTTTTGAAAGAATTATGTTCATGTCTGATTAATTCATAATCCTTCAAGATCCTAAAAATTAAAAAAAAAAAGTGGGTTTGGTTTTTTTTAGTTATTATTCTACCCTTCATAATATCACTGTTGCACCTCAAAGCCTTCAGTAAGTATTGTTCAGTTGTTCAGCATATTGTCTAGAGGACAATAAAGCTTTAACTCAGGTTGTTGTCTGTCTGAAACAAGTGGATTACAATCTTGTCAGCAGGGTATTTACTGAAGTTTACAGTCTTGTATCTGAACACAAACCTAACATAAATCCAGCCTTGACTTTTTGGGGCTGCAGATGTTTTCAGGAGTATCTTCACCTGAAATTCCACTCTTATTGATGCATAGTTGGCAATCTCCAGAATACTTCAGCTATCCAAATTAACCTCACGGTGTTAATAATTGTGCAAACCCAATATTTAACAGTTGAGGTGATGCAAAATGGTTCTTTCCCTCATAAAATGGTTCTTTCCCTATAGCCTGTGCAATGGAAGTGTGTATCTTTGTGCCTCGGTTGGTTCTGTTCAATTTATAACACGTTGTGAGAAGTTTTAACTGAACTACTGATATCTGCAATGAAGTAGCTGAGGCAGATGTGATTTCTAATGAACTTTCCATGCTGGGTGGCAACCACCATTACAAAAAAATTTAACGGATTGCTGATGAGGGCTTAAAAATCAAACCATTAATTTCACTGAAGTTACTCTACTGTTGCCAACTACCCTTATGGCTTGTTTTTTATCTCACTGTTAGGGCATAGGGTATCTCAGCTGAAGCTTTATGAAGTGCTTTTAGTCAGTCATAAGTCAGCTGTACAAAGAAATTGTTCACTTCATTGGACCATTATGAAAGCATAAACAGTTTTTAACATCTGAACAGATGAAAAAGATTCACTCCTACATCATGCTCATCATGCTAAATTTTTTGTTGAAATTATTCACAGAAGCATACAACCTATTTTTGTTAACCTAGTTTACAATCTAGGTTACAACCTCGGTTTTCAGCAGGAAAAAAACAACAGCAACAAACCAAACAAAAACCAAACCTGTGCCTGACTTTCTCACAGATCATTTGGGAAGGTGAGTAAACATTGGACATTATTTGGTGCTAATGACAGAATTAACTTATGCCTTAGTGTGGTCTTTAAAATGTTTCTTCTTCCATGTATGAATTTTTTCTGTAACACAGTGTTGCCCCATGATAGCCTTTGCTCCTCTTTCTCCTGTCTTGTCACTTCTTTGGCGTGAGGGAGTATCCTTCCTTCACCTGAGCTTTCATTTTCTGTTAGCTATTTATAGTTTAGATTTTTTTCCTCCCCTGAGCATCCCACTTCTTGAACTTCACTTCTGTCACATTGGGAGTCTCTCCCTCTCTGTCTCCTCAGTTTTCACATTATATGGTCTAGAGGTGAAACTTTCCTAGGAAAAAAACAGTTGAGAACTGGGCTGCTTCTTTTCCTGAGCAATGCTGACCAGGAAGCCAACGCCTAATTTGTACCCGTTGGAAAGGCTTGGGCTTCCCATCAGAATGGGAATCACTGCTGCCTGTGCTTGCAGAAATTGTAATCATGCTTGTTGGCTTTTTTCATTTCATGTTGATTGACTCTGAAGGGGTGGGAAGGAGTATCTGCTCTCCCCTTAATCTTTGTCTGTCTTACCAGAAAAAGTCAGTCTCTAGTTTTGCTAATCACAACCAGACAAACCTGTCTTTTGAAGTTGCAGAATGCTGTGAAAGCTGTCCCTTGCTACAGAGTTTCGTATCCTCTGTGGTTGATTTTTTTTTATTATTTTTTTTTATTTTTTTAAGTATAGGTGTTAGCTATTATGGTTGCATGTGAAAAACTGAAAATGTCAGTAAGTTGTAAACTGTGACACTGCTAGTCTGGAAAGTCTGAAGCTATTCATCATCCTTAATCTTGCCAACAGAAGTTCCATGTGTTTCTATGTCTGTGATTACAGGATTTCTCATCTTTGGCCGTGAAGGATAGCTGATGCCCAACCACCTGTCATGTCATCTTATTTTTCTGTCTTGTTATAGCCTGCTTTGTTTTTTCATCTTTCCCCATGGTAGTACCAATTTAGTTAGGATGGGTGCATTTTTCACATCTTTCTAGGACCAAAGCAGAGGAACTATATTTGGTCAGGAAATTACAGTTGAAATTGAGTTTGCAGCCAGAGGAAACTGGAAAAGTATCAGTATCAAAGGACTGATAAGTGGAGAAAGGACAGCCAGAAGGTAAATTATAGCTTTGAATAATTGCTGTTTAAAACTACTGAATAGTAATCATTCATTACAATTACCAATTACTTTCAGCTATGAGCCACAATTACTTGAATAGAATAAATTAATGTAGCACAATTTATAGATTGTTTCTAAAAACAGCCTTAAAGTTTTGGATCCTCATTACAACCTTCCTAGATAAAAGTAGAGTGAAATTAACCTGATTCTTGAATATTTCCATATTACGCGTGGCTGTGGTTTTTTGGCTCATGTATTAGTAGGACTGAAGTTTGGTACTTCTGAAATACAGCTGTAAAGATCAAAAGTGAGTATACGAGTTCTGAACCAATTTCAGAACCATTGGACGGACCTACAATAGCCAGAGAAAAAAGGGACTGGTAGAGTACAAAACAGCGTAATAATCTTGTACACTTTATTTGCACGGACGTGCACTTCTTTCCCCTACCTCCCCCCCACCCCTTCTAAAAGTCCTTTATCCCTGGTATATTGGCCAAACCACATTGGATAAGTATCTTGTTGAGTTCTGAAGGTGAAGGTCTTTTTTACTCTGTCACAGTATGCATCTAAATTTGGGAGTACACTGATGCTTATTTCTTTCAGAACTTCAGTCAACTTTAAGGCATAATAGGAGCATTTAAACTAAGTAATGCACAATTCAAAAGTAGTATTTATTGGTTGAAAATCTTTCTTGAAAAAAATATCTGAGGCCTGGGTTCTTGACCCAAAGATAAAATGAGATCTAATTTACTTAGGCTGGAATCTAACCAGTCACAAATGGAAAAACCATTCCTATCAAGTCAATTCTTAGCATGAAAGCACTTTATTCTTGAGAACTGGAAAAACATGTTTTAGGATCACATTTTAATTCATATGTCACCTGTGAAAAACAAATCACAACATTCTTAAGCAAACAAAATTTGAATTCACTTTCTTGAAAAGCAGGTTGTACAAAACAGGGCTTTTCTCTTATTGTCCTTCAGCTCCAAGAAAAAGCTGCTCAAACTTAGAAGAAAGAAAGAATACATTTTGAAGTTGGATGCCTCTTTTGTGGTATAGGTCCGTTAACATATAGGAAGTATCACATTATCTTTTAAGTGTTGGGAAGATTTACAAATACTATTTCCTTTGAGCTCCTGAAATGCATGTTTTATATTTCAGAGGACTTACTTATAAAAATCTTGTTGTTGGCAAACTCTAAAGAAATACTTAAAGCAACTGCATTCCTAAGAAATAAATAAAGGAAACCTGAAGCATGTCATTTATAATACAGCCTGTATTCCAGACCTAAAAAATAATTTAGAAAGAAGTGTGCTCTGATTTAGAGTACAGATATGCAGCTCTTCAGGATTCAGAGATTAATGATAAATAAAGGGGCCAGTTAACTCAATACCACCTTTTCTAGTGTTTTATTAATAATAATCCTGCTACAAATGTGCACTAAAACTCATAATGATGCTTAGCAGATGGCTTTTTGCTGGTCAGAAAAGAAAATGCTAACTCAAAAAAATTTTCTGCAATAAAAGCAACATGTAAAATAAAACAGACACAAAGAGCATAGAAGAAAAATTGCATAGCAGGGGGGAAGCAATTAACTTGAAAAATGTACAACTGAAAATTAAAACATAGTTTGGCTAGTTTTCTGCTTGGTAACTGTAATTAAAGAGGACTGCTTGTCTTACTGAAGCAATAAAACAAAATGTTGTCTGCTTAGTGAATGACCTCTAACTTGCAAAAATATGCAGTTCTGAATGAAGATGAAATAATAGTTTGGAAGAAATTAAATTTATTCCACTTTCTACCTTTTTGTATGCATCCTTCTGCATTCTTGAGTCTTTGGATTGCTTTGAGGCACACTGACAGAACATTTACCCAGAATACTCGCTGTACCATCTTGTATGCTCTGTGTTGTAGCGTAAAAGCTACAATTCAAAAGCTGACTTTGCAGGGTAATGTCAGGACAGCCTGCAGGTCTCCTAATTTGTGTGGATCCAGTATTTTCATTTGCCTATAGATAAGATATTAAGGAACTGTTAACAAACATTTCAGCTCTGAAGCAGAAGAAGCAGCTGTAGGATCTCAAGCTGCTCTGGCCTTGCTTTATAGTAATGCTTTTTTTTTTTTTACCCAAGTTTGACAAAAGTAGTGGTCTGATTAGTAATACTTCCATGACATTTCATTTATAAAGTTGTAAGGATGGGTATTTTTCTGCACATTCTGAACAGGCACGTCGGGATCTGACTTTGGAGCTCCTATTATACAAGGGCCCCAAAAACCTAGCACAATTCTTTGGTGGGGATTTAACTCCAGACTTTTAGCCAAAGAGCTTCATTCTGATAACAGCAAGGCTTGGCTTCAGATACTGAAGGAGAACATCATGACTATGTTGAAGCATACATATTTGACATAGATGAGGTTTTCAGCCCAGAAACATTGGACAGAGAAGAGTAAAACCTTGCTTTTAAGTGGTGTTTTGTGCCTTCCCAAGCTGTCACATCCCAGGATCCTTTAATGTTCAGGAGTTTATGCAAATCCAACAATGTGTACTAAGACAGTATGAGGTATGTCTTCGCAGTTGTGTAATGTGGCCCCATGTGTGATTTCAATCATCTAACCTAACCTGCCCAGTAGAGCGCCTAATATTGCAGTCCTTCTGCCATGAGAACTCTCACTCAGTGTCTTATTAGATGTTTTCTTGAGTGTATATACTCAAAATTTTGACTGTATATTATTTAATATTTAATACTAATTATATTAATGTGACCATAGAGATATTTAATATATATTGTTGCATTATTATTATTTTTGCTCAAACTCTTTGAGTGGAAAACTCAAATGTGGAATTGAAGCTGTGAAGTTCTTGGAACTTCCAAGAGCAATTAAATGTGACTTTTTTTGGAGTTGAAAGTAATGCAGTACAAAGTCTTTTGGCTAAGAATACAACAAATTTTGATTACAGGTAAATGCGTATTATCTTCTCTTCAATTGGTGGGCTAGCAGTAGGTTAAGGCATCAACAGTAAGTATTGCTGGCAACAAGTTAGAATCTGGAAACTTACATTTCCAAAAATACTGCATAGAATTTCTCTCAAAGAAGTATTTCAATATCAAAGTTTCATCCTTTCCACATTTGAAGCTTTATTCCATTCTATTATGGATTGTTTTTACATTTTCACATTTTATATTTTTTCAGTTCTTAAGTATTGTATAGCTTACATAATGTTGTCTGAGTGCATGTTTATCATGAGTTAAAAAAATTATTGAATATGCTACATGTTGCTTCTGAAGACTTAAATAGTATCTGGGGTTTATGTTTTTCAAATTTACCGAACCACAGAATGAAGTTGTCCTGTGTATGTTGAAAAGGCTAATTCTTATGTTATCTTTAACATCTAGCTTGTCAATGGTGTCTAAATTGTGTTTTATTTATGCAAAGTTTGTTCTTATAATGAACACCTATATAGTCATGGTGCACACTATTAGCATACAGAGATAATTCCAAGGAACTCCATTCTTAAATGTGACAAATTGCTTGAACACTTAATGGAGAGCAGTTCTGTACTGATAACAGAGAACAGATGGAGTTGCATCAGAGTATGTTCTCTCTTCTGTTCTGTGATTCATTGCTGGGTAAAATGAGTTGCCCTTGAGTCTCTTTTGGCCTGCGCTACCAGCTGTAATCCGATTAAAAATATTTTTATGGTCTCAGCTCAATACATTACTCAAAGGAAACTGAATTTTAGCAGAGACTTTGGGAGCTTACTGCTTGTGGTTGTGGTAATATATTGGGGGGGGG
>VYXH01002125.1:69489-130063 GCA_013397275.1 Burhinus bistriatus
ATTTGTTCAGAACTGCGTGCGGGGGTGGGGGGCAGAAATGGGAGTGATTATTTCTTATGGAGCAGTAGTTTTCTAGAGAAATAATTTGAAATTCATATATTGATTTTGAAAATTAGGAGGCGTTTGAATCATTGAATAAAAGTCAGTCAATCCACTTTTTCTACAAAATTAAAATATTTATGTATACATACTTGTGCGTGTTTATGTAGCTACAAGCTAAGATTTTCAAAACCTCCTTACATATATTTTTGGATGACCATGTTATGCTTACTTACTTATTTCTCTGACACTGCTAAAATTCATGTTCTGTCCTACCTTTGTGCATGCTAGAGGCTTCCATGGTCATTGCTGATGACCAAAGGGATACTCCTTCCTCTTCTGACTTTTATAATACTAATTCTTAAAAAGCTTATTTAAAATCTGTGTGGAGCAAACACTCCTACTTTGCACATAAGCAAAGGGTATTGCAGGGGAAGAGGGCTGCTTTTTACGGTGTCTCAGAACTGCTGGTTTGAGGTTTGCAGTACTCTTTGAGTATACCTTGTGTGTTACATTACTCAGACAACTTGTATTCACTACACAAGGTTTAAGAGTGAAAGAATGTTTACTTAAAAAACTGCACTTGAAATACTAAAGTTGTGCAAAAAAAAAAAGCTACAGTATTAAAATAAAATAATTAAAATTATACTTTACAGTAAATACACTTTTGTTTCTGCAGCATATCAGCCAGTTTCTGACTTTCTTTAGGAAGAAACTGGAATAATTTTAAATTACACATTTCCTTTGTTGAAGTTAAGCTGCCTTTTCCTTTCTACCTGATCAGAAGAAGGAAAAGGCAAAAGAAAAATACTATCCTTTTTTTCTGTGGCATCCCAGACTGGAAATTCTTTGCTTTTTGTTTTTATTAATGAAAAATTCCATTCCTGTTTTCTACTGTATTGGATGCATTGATACCAGACGTGATGAAGGGGTTTCCTTCCTTCCCCTCAAAATTTAATATTTCTAGTACATGTGTTAGCACAGCCTCTTTCCCAGGTGATACTGTAATTATGAAGAAGTTTAGTCCTTTTAATGGAACATTTTCTAATTTAAGGTTTTTTTCAAAGGGGAAAACTTTTCAGATTTTTGATGTTTTCTTGTCTCTTTCATGTCTCTAGCCAACAAGGACACTAGTTATGACGAGTATGTCTTCTGAGTAAGTATTAAACATTTTGAATCTTTAGTCAGCACACCATTTAAACTTGAATGTTAATAATCTTTTTATGCCTATACAAAATGAAATTTATCTTTGGACTGTGTGTTAAAATACTTTATTTCGTTCTGTATTCTAGCTAGAAATATGTACATACATGTATATGTTGTTGCTATCTACACTGTATGTGTATGTTTGTGTTGCTATGGTGCAGACTGAAGTAGCTGTTCCATAGGTGAGCTCAACAGGGCTTCGGAGCAATAAAACTAAAATCTTAAGCAAGTTTTGAATTTTTCTGAAGGAAATGTAAAAAGTAGTTTTATGTAGTAAATGGTTCAGACTTTCAGCCCAAGGCTTAGATTTTTCCCCATACATTTTAATTATTTCTGTTTAAAAAGTCATAATCTGAAACATCAGTTTAAAATGTTTTCTTTCATACAAATAGTTGCTGAATAAATATCAGTTGTGGGCTTTTTAGCCACTTAGTTTCAAAACATTAGAAGCAGCTGCCACTGCATATTTTAGGAGAGAGTTAATAATTTTCTGGCATGCTCTTATCATTCTCTTAAAGTCTTACAGCATAAAGAACATCCAACAAAAACATAATTCCATATTTTATACTACACTTGCTTACAGTTTTTTGAATTCTTTTTCAAAACTCAAGCTATTTCTACTACCCACAAATCTGTTTCAGGTTTGCAGTAATTAAATCTTGACAGTTACATCGATATAAGTACTCAGGAACAGCACTTACTAGCTATCCTTTTAGAAGTTCTTTGTAAATGGTTGTCAATAGCTATTAACAAGTATACTAATATATGTCAGAAACATAAAATGAAATTAATACTTTTCTTAACTGGATGCTAGTGTCACCAAGACTATAAAATGCACTTTGCAAGTCATGCAATACAGGATCATTGAGGGGGAGATAAAGATAATAGTTACAGTGCAGGTAGGAGTTAGTGGAAAACAGGCTATGATCTGCCTGAAAGAGGAGAACAAATCCTGGCAGAGCTGGGGAAAAAGTTCTTTTGTTGAAAGAGGTCACTAATGTATTATTTCTTTTAGGTTGCTTGTATGTTGATTCTTCCCACTAGCCAATTACTGTTTCATAATATAAAAATTTCTGGTGATAACAGTTGCTTTTCTTCAGAGCTTCTTCATCAACATTGTGCTTTTGGCTATCTACAATTGCAGGCATTCATCAACTTTTAAACTGGTGAAGGGAGAGGGACTGCTTCTGAAAGAACTAAAGAACAGAAAATAGTCCCCCAAAATACAACACAATGGCCAAAAGCCAATTCTACTACCCAGTAGCTACAGCCTCAAAAGTGGTTCATTAGAATTTAAATTTTAAGATGCATGAGTTCAGTGGTTTCATGGCATCAGGTTTTGAGATTATATTAAATGCTGCTCACTGATTCACAACCAGCAGCTGCCTGTTTTTTGAATCACAAATTCAGTGAAATTTTGCTGTAAATTTGCATCCATCAGTTTTTTCAGCTGACTGAAGTATAAACTGGTGAGTTTTCACTGCAATTTGTAAGATATCTTAGCTTCAATTCTGGTACAACAGGACTTTTGCCTCTCATTATAAGGAATTTCGTGTAGACACAAGAAAGAACTAAGAAAAAGTTCAGATAAAGCACAGAAATGCATCCCCTGAGCATGCAGACTAGGCAGGGCCAGCCCCTATGGGTTGCAGTGTTGCAAAAACATTCACTTGTAGGCTATGTTAAGTTAAAGCTCATAAAATGAAAAGGGAATAGTAAATATTCTAGTAACAGTCAAAGCCATATAGCCAAGGCCAGAATTCACACTGGAGTGAGGGTCAGTTGTTTGATTTGATGTGATGCTGAGGGACATGATTTAGTAGTAACTTGGCAGTGCTAGGTTAATAGTTGGACTTGATGATATTAAAGGTCTCTTCCAACCGTAATGATTCTATGATTATTTTTTTTGTCTCCACATGCAATATCACCTTCTTACTTGTGTGAAGTTAATTTGCTACACTGTTTTTACTATTCATTTATTTGTTTGAAACTTCTTAAGAAATAGATTGCTGCATTCTCTGTGAAGAGTTTTTTGCAGTTTTGTTAGAGTACCTCTAAGTACTTGTTTTAGCTGGGGTATTTGGGGAGTTTTAACCGAGTTACTTTCTGTGAAGTGAAATGTAGTGAGAATGAAGTACCACCAGAGGCTTCTGGAGATGTTCTGAGTGCGCTCACATTATGTCAGTGATCGACGTAAATGTTTTACGTGAGAGGATCACTGTTCTGATAGATGTGAACTGTGTTCAAGGTTGTGCTTAATTGTTTTATCTTCAGTAGCATTTCAAGTCATCTGGGGGAAGCAGAAAGGGCACTGGAACTGGACTTTCATTTACAGATCTTTAATGATCATTTATAATGATTTATAAAAATAATCATTAATAAGAACAGTAAATTGTTCTCATGCAACAGCTTTTCTCTAGTGATGCCAAGATCTCACTGTTTTCACAATGATATATTTATGTGCTTCAGCGTAGCTATGTAGAGAACTCAAACTAGAATTCCAGTTACAGGTAGCCATTCTGGATTTTATATTTAATTTTATAAGTTTAATTATAATTGTATTTAAGCATAAGTGAATTTTTAATTGAAACATTGGCTCACATGTATAGATAGCAAGCCAGAACTTTAGGACTTCTCTCTAAATTTAGACACAGAATTTTATACAGATGCTAAAAATCTGGTGCTTCCTAATGAAAACCTCTTCAGAGTGCTGTGTCTAGGTGTTTACACTTCCCGGTAATACTTTTTGATAGTACTACAAAAGCAACCAAGAATGAGGCTCTGTTGTACTAGGCATTGTACACAAACAATGTGTTAGATAATTCCTGACTCAAAAAGCTTCTATTTAAACAGGCAGGATAGATGTGGGGGACAAAAGAGCTTTGATGTGCAAGTAGATATGATTGTGTGATGACAGAAGAGGGTCTGTTTGGACTCTGTGGGAAGGCTAATGAATTTAGAGATAGCAAATGGTTAGAGGCTCACTGAGAAAAGGATAAGAAATTATTAGTGAGGAAAGAAATGAGGTGAGTTTGAGTTAATTTGTGTTGCATGTGTATATGCTTTTCTCATCCGCATATCCATTCGATAATGTATGTTGGTTTTTTTCCTTCTTTTTAGGAAGCAAAATACAATAATTCAGGTGGTAAATAAACTTGGAGACTTTTTGTTCTCAGATGATGTATGTGAAACAACAAGTCATGTAGTTACAGGGACTCCTCGTCGTACCTTGAATGTTATGCTGGGAATTGCTCGTGGGTGTTGGATTGTTTCTTATGAGTGGGTAAGAAATATTTCTTAACTTTTACTACAGAATAAATTAAACTTATTTTGTATAACTGAAATATAAACCATATCCCCATGTTTGTATCCATGCTACATACAATAGTGCAACGTTCAGGTATTCAGGTATACCTAGAGCTAGTTCAATCAGAGGAAACTTGTCTGTGTGAAGCTCTGTTACTGTGACTTAACAGTCTTCATCTAACCAAAGTATTCCTGTATTGTACCTCAGTATGTATTTTAGAAATGCCTGAAGTCTTATCTCATGCATGAGAAGGTCATGTTACATGCATTATTTTTGGACAGATTAAAGGCTAACCAGACCATTCCTGCTCAACGTTAGCCAAGTCATATTATTCAGTTTGAATTTTTCATATACTGATTTAATATATTTCCATTGTGTTCTGAAACATGCATTGTGTTCAACATTGGTAAAGATGAAAGGAATTGTTGGATATTTTACTGCATAGTGGGAAAACTGTAAAATAGAAAAAAAATTAAGGAGACCTATTTGTAGATGAGTAGTTTGAAGACACTGTAATTTACAGAAATTGTTCCCAGACATCCAGATCAAATAATCACTATATATCCTTAAAATTTCTTCTGGACTACTACATAAAGTTACCAGACTGTTACTGTAAAGACAAGATAATAATGAATTGCTGTACTGGGTCCGGCTGGGATAGAGTTAATTTTCTTCATCGTAGCCTGTATGGTGCTTTGTTTTAGACTGGTGACCAAAACGGTGGTGATAGCCCACCAGTGTTTTAGCTATTGTTCAACAGTACTTACACAGGATTAAGGTGTTCTTTGGTTTTCGGTCAGCCCCTCTCAGCAACTAGGCTGGGGGTGCACAAGAAGTTGGGAGGGTACTCAGCTGAGACAGCTGACCCCGACTGACCAAAGAGATTTTCCATACCATATGATGTTGCGCTCAGCTATAGAACTGGGAGTGTTTTTTCCAGAGCAGCCATTGCTCATAGACTGGCTGGGCATCAATCTGCTGGTGGGAATGATTACTTTTACATCACTTGGGTTTGGTTTTTTTTAACTTTTTTTCCCCCTTTCACTTATTAATTGTCTTTGTCTTAACCCATAAGGTGGGTTTTTTTCTTGCTTTTGCCCATCCAGTTCTCTCCCCCATCCTGTTGGGGCGGGGAGAGAGTAGTGACCAGGTGGGGAGTTTACCTGTCAGTCCAGGGTTAAACCACCTCAATTGCTCACTGTGATAATAGAGATCAACCACTCAATCTGTCATTGCAGATGACAGTTTTTCAGCTTTCCTCATGTTTCCAGGGCTATAAAACATAGCTGTTGGAATTTATATGAAAATAGCTCTTAATCTTATACAGAAAAGGGTTGTAGAATAGCTTTAAATTTCTTGGTTTCCTTTTTCTTATAAATACTTTAAAATTAGGTGTTGGGCTGCAAACAAACTCGTATTGCTTTTTTGTTTTCAAGATGTCTGGCACTTACCAGTGTGAAGCTTGTCCTGCGTGATATACATGTAGTTATCTGAAGAAACTGTTGTGGTATACTTTGGGGTTTTCAGAAGCTCTTGGTGATTAATTTCCCTTGGAATAAAGGGGTTTGCATCTTTGGTCACCTTAACAATCCAGTAATGTGCCTTTGTGGCAAAAAGACCAATAGCATCCTTGGCTGCATTGAAGAACATACTTGAGCGTGTGGTTTGGACAAGACAATCTCCACAGGTCCATTCCAGCCTCAACTATTAAATCATTCTATGCATCTATGAATGAAATACATTGAAATATCTATCCTGCACTTAGCTTTGTATGGAATTTTAAATAAGTAACAACATATTTACTCGAAGTTACTTTCTCCTAACAGGGTAGTCAAACATGAAAGCTGTACATTTCCTTGAGAAAAAGCTTCAAATAATTACTAAGATAGCTAAAGATACTACAAAAATCTGGTCACATAGTCTCCTATCTTTGTACATAAGGCAGTATTTGGATAATCAATATTCTGGCAATTGCTGTCCTGGAATTTCATTGCCCATTTTATGCACTGCGCTTCTGTGAACCAATCCATGGTGAAAACATCAACACATGATCTTCATAGACAAGTATTGACTAGTAGCAATGCCAAGTTTTCTTCTGCTATCTTACAGTCTACCTTTTAGACTCATCACAGGGTCATAGATATCCCTCATATAATAACAATAAGTTAAATGGAATTGTTCCAAGGAGTAGTTTTTCCTGTAAATATTACTGGATAAAATGCTGAAGCTGTCTTCACTCATTTTATTGATGCTATTTAGACAGAGTTCTAAAGTTACTAGGAGAGCTGCATGAGAAGGAACTAGAGAAAAACTTCAGAATTCAGTTATCCAAATCACAAGTTTGTTCAATCTTATAGTATCTGCCTGTCTGAATATTGCTATTTTAAATTGTTTTAGAACTGTGCTTAAGTCTTTCACTGAGGCTGGGTACAACTGTGTCCATAAATGTCTAATCCCTCAAATAATTAAGTAATTGATTTCACTGAAAGAAAATATTGCTTTGAACTTTTAAAAAAGCTATGCATCTTATTACATAAGATCATTATTGTCATTTCTAATTATGTCACTGGCATAATTTTGCCATCTTTTTACCCAAATTTGTTAACTGAATACTTGCACTAGAGAAGAGAAAGCTGAAGCCTTACTTAACCATCATGAGGAATTCTGTAGAAAATTAGTCAGGAGAATTTCATTTAAACAAAATAATTTTTCATTTTGTTAATGCTGCAATACTGAATCCCTTAAATGTCTTTCTATACTGTAGTCAATCCTACCATAAGTACTTTCATTGGTAAAATAATTCAAATCAGATAACTAACAGTCTGGAGAAATCAGTAGTACCTTTTAAACAAGGTATTAATTTTGAGCTGTGATGATTTTCTTTTGGAAGATATTTCTCAATGTTTTAAGAAGCTGAAATATTATTTACCTCTGCCTTTTGACCGCCTTTGAGAGAGAATTTAGGCTGCAATATTTTTTTTCTTCTTCTAAGAAAAGCTTAAAATAATCTTTTTAAAGATGGATTTTGGAGAAATGTCAAATTTACTGTTAGACATTTAATCTTCATAGCACTCTGCTTACATATTTCAAGATGAGTTGTTCAAGTACAAATACCATGTGATTCTTGAGTGTGCTAGTTGGATGGGTAAGAGGCCTTAAATAATGACTAGTCAAACAGTGTGTTTTCAGACCCTTGAACTCGATGTTTGACATAAATTTTCCTATATAGTATGAAGAGAAGAACATAGCTGATTTGGATATGCAAAGGAAAACTTAGCACCAAGGCTAACCTTATAGCTGTATAACCTGCAGGACACTTGGAGCTCCATGCCATGCAGGTTGCCTGCCACCGAGTTAGATAAAATAGTCCATACTTGAGGACAAAGTAACCGAAGATTGATAAACTTGATTCTAGAGTCCAAAAGAAAACATTCTTTAAGGTTTTAAGAAGTCCACAGAAAAACTATGCTTTCCCCACTCTCCTCTTCCCTCCCTGTTTCCTCCTTTCTTGTGTCCTGCATGACCAGCAAAACTGCATTCTACAAGAATCTGATACGTTCTTAATATTTCAATGTTACCAGCTGAATTTTCCTAACTTCTGGTACTCCTATATCCAGCATTCATGCTTGATCCATACTGAACTGCTTTATTATTACATTTTAAGCTAAATCTTTTGTAACTGCACATTTGAAAGCTTCTAAATAGCTCTCTCTTTTCAATATAAACCCTTTTATATTCTGAAGTATTTCAGCTTTTCTTAGTCCTTTTCCACATTCTAAGGAACTGTTAAATATGAAGAAATTATTGTCTCAACAAGAAAAAGTAGTTTACTCAAGAATAATATTGCAAATCATAACTTGTTTTTGTCCTACATGAATTTGAAGCTTTTTTTTAATGTTGCTATGAAAATACACTGGTTGAAAATTTGTATCTGGCAAAGTCAGAAGCAAACTTTCAGTGACTTAGAATGGAGAGCTCTTGCCTTTGTGTTCATGAAAACTGAATGTTTTGGTGAGTGGTGACCTAATTATTTACTGCAGGACCTGTTCATGAACCCTGTATCTAGTTTTCCTTTTATCTAGGAAAGTAGATATGATGCCTTTGTACTCAATTCCAGAACCATGATAGACAAGCATTAATCCATCTTTTGTTAAGATAAACAAAATTCATTTCTAAACAAAATTCTGTAAATACTACAGGGATTGATAGAGGTTGTTACTGTAAAATTGGCCTGGAAAATGAAATGGGATTACTTAATCATAACTAATCATTTGGGTTTATGTTTTAGTCTGTTTGGGTTGTTTGCCAGTTATTCTTGGTACAAACATGATTTTGGTACTATAAGGACATGATGTACACATTATACAGCATGGTACATCTGTTCCTGCTCAAGATTATTTACGAAGAAATTATTTTCATGCAGCATGTCTCTATGTATTGTATTAGAAGTTACAATTTTCTTGGTTCAGTTAAAGTTGATTTATAGTGTGATTAGAAGAGAAATGGCTTGGATTAACAATTTTCTTTTATTTGCAATAAACAGCTAGAAGTATAAAGCTAACATTTCAATATTCTTATTGTAAATTGTAAAAAGTAATTGTTAAAAATATATGCAGGTACCACCTTAAAATTTACAACTTAAAATCCTAAGTTGCAGTCTAAACTGTATGTTTTTTAAGAAGTTACTTTACTTTTCTTGGCTGAACAGAGCAATGCATTATTAGGTTTTGAATATTTTTTTAAAGGTCATTGATTTATTAATGTGCTTAACTCTTAATTTTAGGTTTGGTATGATATAATGAATATAGAAATTATTTTCTCTTTTTTTACAGCTGTTGCATTTTCAAATATTTGGTTGTGTTTTCTAAAAGTAAACATAATGTTCTTTGGATTTTTGTAGTAAAGTTCAACAATAAGTTTGAAGATATGCTGCTTTTCATTATCAACAAAAAATCACTGTTCGCTTCCCATAGCCTGGAAAATTGGACACCTGCCCTGCCCTCACAAGTAAAACACCACTTGCCCCATCACACAAAGCACCAGCTTTTGTAGCAGTTCGTATTAGAGGTTACTGGCTGCCCTGAAAGCTGTCAAGCATAAGCTACTTTGGACTAAAGGCTATAGAACTTGGTTTTGATAACAAAATTACTTCCTAAATTCAGTTCACAATTTGCTTCTTTTAGCAACAGATTTGGGGCAAAAGAGCCCTTTACAGAAAGTTACTTTCCTACATACAGTTAGGCCATTTTATAAGATTTACATTAGTAGTTTATCATCAGTCTGTTCAGCTTAGAATCATGTTCAGTTAGTGAGCTGTAACATTGTAAAGGATAACTTTATCATGCTTGTTATCTATTATGCTGATTTTCATCTGAGGAACATCTCACAGCACTGCTTCCCAAATTTTATGAGGTAAAGTTTTATAATTTAAATTAAAGCTAATAATATATGGATTTGTATGGCATCTTCCAAAAATACAGAATATTTCAGTTAACTGTGAATCAAGAATGGGAATAATTTCACGCACTGATGAAATTCAGCTTGTCCTAAGGTGAATAATGACAACAGTTTAATGGTGCATGGCTATGTAAGAAACAGACGTCATCTGTTTTAAATGGGTAAAGAACTATTTAGGGAAAACGTGACTGCCAGAGGTAGGATTGCCCTTAACACAGGGATTTGCTTTCTAATAAATTCTATATATCCCATTTTAGAGGTATACATGCACTTCTTGTTCACTTAATACTACCTCTAGCTGTAGGAGGAGCAGGGTATTGGAGGGTTGTTGTGGTTTTTAAGGTTACATGTATGAATCGTGCTCTCTCTTACTAGTGGGTAACAATGCTTTTTTTGACTTGTATTTAAGGCATGTCAAATGGCAACTACAGGAAGGATGTTGCGAAGCTCAAATATCTGTAAAAGGGGAAAGTTGTTGAATTGTGTGACAGTGGACAAACTTGGCAAATAAATTACCAGCCTTTTACCTATATGAGAAGCTTTATGGCTCAGCTCACAGTGATGAAGCCAATGAGGAAAATGAACTCCTCTTCCATCAAAGTGTGCTTCAGAATTTAGACTATCTAGAAATTAGTAGGAAAACACCCTTTATACGACTCAAGGATAGAGCAATGGTAGGAACTTCAGCCTCATTGCATTTTCCCATAAAGAAAACGCTTTTACCACTTGAGGGATAGTCTCTGAACATTCTTTGTGAGGCTTTTAATATTACAGTCTATCAGCTGCAACTTATAATGATAAATTTTTTTGAAGAATGGTTTAGAAAAATCAACCCAGGTAAAATGCTGGATGGAGTAGTTTTGGGGAAGTTTTAACAAAAAAAAAAAATTAAAAATAGCGTATTTCAGAAGCTGAAAATATAACCATTTCAAGTAGGGATTTTTTCTGTTTACCATTTTGTGATGGCGCTGATGGAAACAGAAGTCTGAAAGTAGTCCAAAGAGTTAGGATTGCTAGTCTCCAAGCATCATATTGATCCAGCATTTCGGAGCTCAGTTGAATGTAAATGATCATGTATTTTCCAGACAATCAGTACTCTGCACTGTTAGCAACCCTTTTTCGTGCTTTAGAATGTGACATTAACAGAGGAGGATACCGAAGAGAATGAAATGGAGCTTTTCTTCTTTGCAGGCTGATTTATATATGTAATGTGGATTATATACAACAGTTGCATAATCCCAGTCAGTGGTAGGGTTGATACTGGTCCAGTATTGTTTAACATCATTTATGATCTGAATGATGGGGAAGAGTGCATCCTTAGCAAGTTTGCAGATGTTACGGAACTGTGAGGAGTGTTTAATACACCAGATGGGTGTTGCCATTTAGAGGGACCTTGACAGGCTGGAGAAATGGGCCAGCAGGAATCTCTTGAAGTTCTATGGTTAACTAAACCAAGAGAACAGAACTGACACAGTATGACTTCCCTTTTCAGATCTTTACTCTAAGTGTATGTATCGTGATGCAAATAGTTGACTTTTCTAATATCCTCACAAGGTGTTAAACTTTAATGTAGCTATGCATAGAAATATCACTTTGGTATTTTAATGGTTTGTTTCCGTTGTAAAATTTGTAACTTTCTGATTGCTTGATTATTCAGCGAATCATTTGGTTTGGGTAAATGAAATATCAAACCAACTATTGCAATTGCACTGTTACTTCCAATTACACTATCAAAGACTTTGCTGTTTTAGAAATTATAAGAGTTCTACTTACCGCTTCATTTATTTTAGGTTCTCTGGTCTTTGGAATTGGGCCATTGGATCTCAGAGGAACCATATGAGCTTTCATCCAGCTTCCCTGCAGCTCCTGTAAGTTTAATGGCCCTTTAAGCTTATGAACTTTATTTTGTTTATCTGGAAAATCATTTGCCCTCTAAATAGGTTTTGTGAATAAGAAGGACCACTAGAAAAAATATTTTTTTTAAGCAAATACTGTAAGGAGTTATTTTCTCCTTCGACCACTACTTCTTGAAGTGTGTGCAAAAACTTTGGTATGCATGGAAAATGCAAGAAACTGATTCACCCATTAACATCTGAACAAACTAGCCTTTTATTTAAGTATAAATGTCCTTTAATGTATTTGTGGCATATTTTATTTCTATCTGTGCTTGTATATAAACTGGAGAGGCATGTTAACACCTAACAAAAAGATTATTCAGGTCATGGACTCAATATTTTCAGTCCAGAAATTACTCTGGCAGTGGAAAATCACTGTGGGCTTTTAAAACTACTAAGTAGGTAAAATGAAGCATTTTTCCTGCCTTTAATGATCATTCTCAAGTACTGAATTGTGAACTAGTACAAAAGTGTGTCTGTGGTGGCATGGTATATCTGTGCAGACCCAAACGTATCTGCACTTTATGTGTTTTAATTGATTAAACAGTAATTTTATTTTGGTTTTAAAACAAGTAGAATTCTAGCAGGTTACTAGTGAATTACTCTAATAGTTTTGTCAAAAAAAGGTTTCACAATTTCTCTTACATTGTAGCAGCTGGTTAAATATATTATCATCTGCTACTTTTTTCAAACGTTTCATACAGGCTTTGAAGAAGAACATTTAATGGGTTTTGAACTTTATTTTTACTATAATTTTATTAACTGTTAAAACTTATTTTTAACATTCTTTCCAAATCTATAATTTATGTAAATTTACATGTTCAAGATGAAGACTTTATTTCATAAATTTTATGTTTTCAAAGCGTAGGGAAACAGTTATTCTGAAATAAGCCCAAAGACATTAATCATCCATGATAATGTAGTATTTTTTCTAAAAGGAGAAAGTAGATTTTTTTTGTATAGCAAATACATTAAGAATGGTAAAAGTTAATGTGTTCTTTTTTCCCCCCATTTCTGTATTTGTACGAAAAAAAGAACACAGTACTTCAGATTAAGCTGTTTTTAGTTTTCTGTTTCTTCTCCGACTACCTTGTTTAATAACCAAGTATGCTATCAGTAACAACTTACACAGCATTCTTTGGAAGTGATTCCTGCTGGAGTTGTTTTTTACATTCCATTTACTGTTTTTATTCCTAAAGCAGAAGTAAGGAGGGCTTGAGAGATGGTGAGAAGATAAAATTCAGGGAGGTTATGGTTGTGCTGAGAACCTGAATCACTTCTGTTTGCAGTGTGCTCCTCTTGCAGAGGAACAAAGTTAGTGTCCAAGGTGATATCTCCATCACCTTTCCAGTCATTCCCTATTTGAGTCATTCTGGTTTCTTGCTGTAACAGATATCTTATTTTTAAAGATACGATTATTATTTGAATGTAAGTGGTGTTTATATTCCCTTTCTTTTCTTACTATTTCTTTTCTGCTTCCTAAGAAGTATTTAGAGAAAGTGGAGCTGCATTCTAGTTTTATATACTGTTTATTTGATTACAGGAAGGAATTAAAAGAAGAGGTTATCTTGCTGTTATGTTTTAATTGTTTGTACCAAGTCCAAAGCAGTTGTTGCAGCCTTCTTTTTCCTATTATTGCATTCCTTCCAAAATGTCCTCCTCTCACTTCATTTCTGTGTTTGCAGTTTAAGCCATGCAATCTCATGTAGATAAAATGTCATTTAAAAATAAGTTGTCTAAAATTTTACATTTGTGTTGATAAATTACTCCATTTTCCCAAAAAATGAAAAAGTCTCATTACACAATTCATCCATTCGATGTCTACATCAATATCTTCGATCACTTTCCCAGAATAGTCATCAAAAAGCCTTAAGCTTTATAAAGACTCTTTTCCAGCAAATCGAAACTACCCATGCAATATTTAATTATTCTTGTCATATAGTGTTTTCTTACTAAAATAATGAAGGTTAATGTCAACCAGAAGTTAGCACTATTTTCCTTTGCCAGGTTGAGCATTCATACTGTGCCAGAATCCATCATAGTTTTGAAGACGCTTTTATTTTAATTTTTTCGTAGATTATTGGGCTGGATATGCTTACTATCTCAAACATTGGGAGTATTTTCTTTAATTGTCTGATTAAATGCTGTGAAGCAGGAAATACAGTAATCTAGACTCAGCATTTCTATTAGATTTCATAGAATCATAAAATATTTTAGAATAGAAAGGGACCTCTGAAAGTTGTCTAGTCTAGTTCAACTCTCTGCCCCAAGGGACTTGTCCAGTTCACCCTCATGGTAATAAATGAATAAATTAAAAAGAAAATCCAATTTCCCCAATTTGAACTTGTGTTTGCTGCCTGTTGTCCCCATCTCTTGTCTCATTGCTGTGCACCTCCAAGAAGAGCCTGGCTCTTTCTTCAATGTGTCCTTGATCAGGCAGTTGTAAACAGCAGAAAGGTCTCCCCTTCCCCTTCTCTTCTCCAGGCTGAAAAAGGCCAGCTCTCTCGGCCTCTCTTTGTATGTCTAGCTCCTTTACTAGCTTGGTCGCCCTCTGCTAGACCTGGTCTTTAAGACATTTCTTAGAAATCCATAAAAGCAATTTTGTGAAGTATTTTTTTTAGTTTGGGATGTGTTTATCCCTACAAGTTTGATAGGAGAAACAATGAAATACTTAAACAGTAATCCTAAATACATTCAGATTATTTTATGCAACTCTTCAGATGATGACTGTTAATTTGCATTCATAAAGTTTATTTAAAATCAGATCATGAAGTAATATTAGAATTATTTTTTGTCTCTGCTACCCTTTAGTAATGCTGACACATTTTCAGTGAAGAATGGTGTTGGTATGAGTGGTGGGATACTCTGACAGCAGCTTTAATGATTCTCAGTATGAAGTGAAGAGTATTCTTCCACCTGCCTCAAAATCGTTTACTGTTTTTAAGATACAATACCTTTTGTTAAGTAAGCCTGCAAAAATGTTGTGTCTGGGGTTTTTGTTTTATTTTGGTATGAGATATATTCTTGTCTTGTAACTAATTCAGTCACCTGCTGAAATTAAAAATTTACAAAATTATTACTTTAAGGCAAAGACTAAGCATGAGAATTAAAACCTAAAGTTAATTTTGGGAAAAATCTGCACAAAATTATTTTGTGTGATTATGAAGAAATATCTTCTTAATCTGAACTGCAGTGTATACTACACAATTTTAAACCATATAGTAATGAAAAAATTTAAAAAGCAAAAATCACCCAGTAGAGTAATTTATTCACATTGTGTCATACATTGAGGGCCTACCTACAGAGAAATTCTACGGAGAAGTCCTAACCTTGCTGAAAAAAAACCAACAGTATGACCTTAGATAATTTTCAGATTTTTTTTTTTTCCTGTTTTTAAAATGTAGTAATTTGTATCTTAACTCATGAGCAGAAATTTAATTGTATCAAAGAATATGCTTGTGTTTTTCAGTTAGGTTATTTTTACAAAATGTATAGACGTACTACAGCACCAGGTGATAACTGATTGTCATAGACAACTGGACATTTGGTGTTAATGCCGTTGTCTCGGTTTGTAAAATACTAGTCAGTTATTTTACAGGTAAATGACAAGGAAAGGAAAAAAGTGCAATCTTCATAAAAATATAAAAAGCCACATACTATATTGTAATTTGCAGGGATTTTTGTAACTTAATGACAGTGACTGTAATAAGTACAAACTGAAAAAAATGGTGATTTTTGTACACGGTATTTCCCAAGAATAAATGCAAAGTATTTAAATGCTATTTGTCCTCTGTTAAATAAAGTAATACAGGCTATTGGAAAAAAATCCCTGAATAAGTGTAAGAAATTGTTTAGGAGACTATGGGGGGAAAGACTGTATTCTTTAACTACAGTATTGAGCTAATTACAGGACAGTATTTTTTTTTTATGTACATAAAAGGCAAACATGACACAGAGAGATAAATAGTTCTAGATCTAGTTAAGTGTTTTATATTAGAGTAATGTTGAAAGTTCAGTGATGAGGCAAAATGCATATTTCTAAAACTATTTTAGGTATTTTTCACAGTTCCAGTTATTTACTAACACATACATAACATAAATGATCAGTAAAACAGAGTCCTTAAATTGTCTGACAGTTTCTTGGATGTTCTTTTTATTCAGTCATTTGGCCAAATCACTGTTACACCGGGTTGATGCTCTAGACTTTGTGTCTGGTTGCATAGTATGAGCTTTAGCTGATCAAGGCTATTGCAATTCAGGAATTGTACTGAACTGATCCCTTCAGAACACTAGCGCATGTTTTCTGGGCTTGAAAATGAGACAAGTTGCAGACGTGTGTTTATATACTCGGCAAATGAAGTCTTTGAAGACTATACTATACAGAATTCACAGAATGCAAAAACATTTAGAAATCTGCTGGTCGAATCATCATAGTCGTGGCTTTGAGAGAGTATCCTGAGCCCTTCCAGTAGTACCACTTGATACCATTGAACTTGTTGTTGTTCTGTCGTAATGGATAATACATTCCGTTGAGGTTAGAAGGACCACATGCATCAAACCACCATCCTGCAAAACAGAAAACAAGGAAAAACATCAGCAGATGACAGATGAATAATTTTCATAATAGTATATAAGGACACTTTGTTGCCCTGAAATGAAAAAGAAATCTAAAACCAGGTTTTCAATCTTATGATTTGGAAGTGTCAGTATAAAATATGTCCCTTAAACTCAGCAAGGAAATGTATTTATGTATTCACTACATATTCTTGAATCTTATGTAATACATAGTAGTTTAAAATTGAGAAGGGAAGGCCTTCAATCAAGCTTAATTTATTATTGAGATCAAACATTGTTGACAGTCTTAGGGCAGAACTTGACTTGAACTATAACGATATTGAGTGTCCTTTGGTTTTTATTTACTCTTTGGTAATTTCCTGTTCTTCACAGATTTAAACTCCTTTCTTAATTGTTTTTAGAGGATCAATTCAGTTATCTGTTTCACTTGTCTGTGCAGATTAGTTCAAAACCTCTGTACTGAAACTCAGTAAGAAGGAAAAGCAGAAAAAAGCAACCCAAACTTATTTTGTACCCTTGTGGTCCTGACCTGTTAGTGGGTCATAAGGAAAATTTATTTTTATTCATAAGATAATATTTTTATACTTCTGTTATGATGGTGATAATGTGTGTGTTCTGTTTTGCAGGGCAGTAATCCAATTATCCTTTTGGATAAACTGAAGCTGTCTTTTGTCTTGCAACTTGTGCTATAGGGAAACAAACCATTGCTTAAGAGATAACAGGAAGAGAAGTCAAATTTACAAAGCAGTTTGTTTACATTTCAGAATGTGGAATTCTAGATTGATGAATTATAGAATGGCTTATGTGGTTCAAAATAAAAATCCCACCTAAAACTCCAATAATTAGTGAACAATCATTAGGAAAATGTAGGTATCTCATATATGTGGTGTATCTTAAATTTATGTATTGCCATTTCATAATTATATTGAAATATGGAATTAAATTTTTGTACCCTTCTGCAACATGTACAGTATACAGCAGCTTTGGGGGTTTTCTTCTCCTCTGGATAATTACGAAATCAGTTTGTGCTTAAAGAATCAGTAGCCATTTCAGTGACTAACTGAATCTCTAAAACAAGGGGGTTTTGGCAGGGGGTAAGTGTTTTGATCTCTGGGACTATGTTATCTCATTCCTTGGAAGAATCTGCTGTCACTCTGTTTAGTTCCACAATTACAGACTTTCTTGTACCCCAACTTCAAAGACTGGGTTTTTTTCTCCAGTTTTAAGTTCTGTTGTTTTACTTTAAGTAACCTTGTCCAATGATAAAATATTTCATTTGGAGTCACTCTACTAGCATTTCTATCTGGGAGTTTTGGACTTCTTCAATAGTCAAAATTCACTAAGTCAAAATTATTACTATTTATCTCACAGAGAATTTCAGTGCCAATAAAAATAGGAAGACTGAGAAACAAAAAAACATTCCTACCTCCTGTTAGCATTTGTGAACATTTGCAAATACATTTGTCATTGTCTGCGTCCTTTGTGCTAAAATCATTTCCTGGTTGGCTTATACTACTTATTTTGCCCGCTGTCCCAGTAAGTCCTTTAAGGTAGATCCTGTAGAAGTGAAGAATGGAAAAACAATTATTATGTGGAAGTTAATGGTAGTTGATCTGCAAAATAATGATGGAATAGTTTGCAATAAATATCCTGTTCAAATAGTTCAGTTCTCTTCTGGCCAATGCACTGTTGTAAGCTGTTTTGCAGCATAATGTTTTCATATGAGTGGAAATGGTCAGCACAATATTCCAGTGAACAGCCTCCACATTTGTAGAGATGACTGTTTGGTTCATGTCATATTATAAGAAGATGAGAGCAGGTAGATAATAACTCCTGGACTTTTTCATATGTATCATGCATTTCTTAATACCGTAAGTACATTGTGTGCAATTTTTTTTTAATTGAGTTCAAAAGTTTAAACCAAACCTTTTTGGTTCCTATTTTTCTGTTAGCACAACACAGCAATGTAGCATTACAACTTTGCATCTATGAGAGATAACAGCATTACCTGGACTACAAATTACCAACTAGTAACTGGTATTTTAGGAGTTTCTCAATATTTCCCTTTCTGCTTTCCTAATGACTCTTCCTTTTCACATTCTTCATAGATTTATTACTGTTAAATCACAGAATCATTTAGGTTGGAAAAGACCCTTAAGATCCAGCCCAACCATTATGCTGGTGCCGAGTTCACCACTAAACCATGTCCCTNCCATTGGCCTTCTTGGCCACCTGGGCACACTGCTGGCTCATATTCAGCTGGCTGTCGACCAGCACCCCCAGGTCCTTTTCTGCCAGGCAGCTTTCCAGCCACTCTTCCCCAAGCCTGTAGTGCTGCATGGGGTTGCTGTGACCCAAGTGCAGGACTTGGCAGTTGGCCTTGTTGAACTTCATACCATTGGCCTTGGCCCATCTTTTCAGCCTGTCCAGATCCCTCTGTAGGGCTATTCTACCCTCAAGCAGATCAACACTCCCGCCTAACTTGGTGTCACCTGAAAACTTACTGAGGGTGCACTCGATCCCCTCGTCCAGATCATTGATAGAGATTAAACAAAACCGAGGCATTTAAGTTTGCTGCAATTCCCTGGCAAGGTAAGCTTCCAGTGAGGCTGCTACTGTTTGGATGTGCTTACACAGGTGCAGATGCAGTCGCAGTGGGGAGAGAAAGGGCACTGAACTGGGGAGGCGATTACACAGCTATTACTGTGTTACATTGAATTGGAAGGACTTGAACCCTCTCCTCCTACAGTATCTCTTTGGTGATTGCATTTCTGTATCAAATAACACATCCTTCTCAGAAGTATTCTACTTGTTTAAGGAGGAGATCTGACTCTGAGGAGAACTAACTCGTCCATGGATCAGTCTTCGTCTTGTGTGTAATTCTCTGCTTATGATAGAAGTTGTCTTTGGTAGTTTAACAGATTATTTTAACCTGTTTTGTATTCCCTATTTGAAAATATTAAGAATGAATTAAATTTTTATTCATTTAGGTTTTAAAAGATCAGCTTATTACAGATTTTCTCAAAAATCTCTACAAAAAGTTAAATATTCTATTTTTTTCTTAAGGTGAGTTCAAAATCCTGTAAGCCAATTTCTAACGTAAGTGGTATTAAAGGTTCCAAGTATAATGTATGAGCTTGATCTTCCAATGTCATTTGAAGTCTAATGCAAGAAGAGAATTTTCATTTATTATTATTCAATTTTTAAAAGCAGATAAGAGGCAATGGTTGTAAATTGAAATGAGAGGTTCTGACTGGGTATCAGGAAAACCTTTTTCACCATGAGGACAGACAAGCAGTGGAGCAGTGGGAGATTTTTTTCTTTTTCATAATGTTAAATGTGTTCTTTAATCCACTGCATTCTATGATGCATTCCACATTTGGTTGCATTTTAAAATGAAGTATCTATTTACAGACAACCATTTTAGTTTTCAGTAATTATTTTTTAATATTGTAAGTGGACAAGGGTAATGACCCATTTTGCAAAGGTTGCCTTTGTAAGTATTTTAAAGCATTACTTTTAAAAAATCTCTGCTGTAGATTCTGACTGTTTCCAGATGAAAAAATATTTGCTTTGGAGTTGAGACAACTGTATACCACTAAGGCGTTGAGATCTAATGTTTTGGGGGAGGGAGGTGCTGATAGTTTTGGATTGCTTTGCATATAAGACTTGAGCTGAAGAGAGCATCTCTCTCTGAGGAAAGGGTGAGAGACCTGGGTCTGTTTAGCCTGGAGAAAAGAAGACTGAGAGGGGATCTTATCAATGCTTATGAATATCTGAAGGGCGGGTGTAAAGAAAATGGGGCCAGACCCCTTCAGTGATGCCCAGTGACAGGACAAGGGGCAACAGGCACAAACTGGAACATAAGGAAAACCTTCTTTACTTTGCGTGTTGACAGAGCACTGGAACAGGCTGCCCAGAGAGGCTGTGGAGTCTCCTCCTCCGGAGATATTCAAAACCCGCCTGGATGTGATCCTGGGCAACCTGCTCTAGCAGGGGATTTGGACTAGATAATCTCCAAAGGTCCCTTCCAATCCCTACCATTCTGTGATTCTGTGAACAGCATCAGTTCTCTTGAGCGTCAGATTGACTTTGTTTACAGCAAATAGCTGCTAGAAATCTTGGAGAAATTAATCTAAATTTAGGCAATCTTTCTGTCCAGTCACCTAGAGCTCCATGAATCTATAAGATTCTTATAAAGAAACATTTCCTGGACCATGTAATAGGAAAGCATTTGTTATACTGTAGCGCCTCTAGTTTCTTCTGTAACCCATCAAACCATGTCTACTGCATTTCCAGAGAGACTGGAGAATGAAGTATGAACTGCCCATATATTTCAGCTGTGGCTGACACTGTTTCAAAATGTGTAACACTATGATACTATTTAAAATGTATAATACTATCATAATATTTATTTTATATATAAAGTATTTATTTAAAACCTATGTTATTTCCTATTTTAACCAAATATGTAAGAAGAAATTGTGAAGCTTTATGTTTTACAGAATGATGGGAGCATAAGTAACAGGTCTATTAAAATCTGGTGTTTAAAATGACAAGTTTGTAGGGGTGAGACTGGACATTTGCTATTAGCTTCATTTGCACAGGTAGGATCATTATTCTTTGACAATCCAAGCCAGCGGGTCATGGAAGGAGAAGGTAGTATTACCTCAGTGTGCTCTTCATGATGACAGTACAGCTCCTACTAGCCACTGACTTAAGTGGAAAATCTCTTTGCAGTAATGTTCCTCTTAGTAATCCACCTTCCAGAAATGTATCTATTGCCTGGAATCAGGATTTGATAGCAACTGCAGACAGGTTCCTATTGCCCTGAATACTGCGCACTGCCATGCGCGATATTGGCAAGTGTATCCTATACCATACCGTCTTGTGCATCTTGTGTGTTACACTCACCCAGCGTGCACTAGTAAAATATACATTGTCTCCATTTGGGAAAAAAGATAATATTAAGACTGTTTTAAGCAATAGGTGAAAAATGGAGCAAACATTATTTTTTAAGTGAATTGAAAAAACATCGTAAGTTGTATGAAATAAGGTCATGCATCTACACAGTCTAGAATGATTATTATCAGATCTTTTATTATTCAGACCTGATTTTTCTGCTTACCTGTATTTTAGTTCTTCACTTGCTAGAGAGAAGTGGTCATACAATGAATACGCCTCATTTCCTTCCCAGTCTTTCAGGTGTATTTTAAGAACGTAACGCTTCTGATTAGTCAGTTGAGAAACAAACTCATTTCCCAGCCAGTATTCCCCAGCAGGATCACCAAATCCCTGTAATTCAAGTTGTATATTTAAATAGCTTTGTTTTGTTTTTTCTCTGAGTTTGAAATGATAACTTTATCAGTTTTTAAGTTTAATAGTTTTCAGTCTGTCAACTAAGAATTTTACTGTGTCTGTGAGGGTTATAGATCTGTAATATTTCAAAAAGTTAATTTCAGCAGAGACAAACTCAGGAATCTGAAATAGTGAATCAATATTACTTAGCAGATTTAGAGCAGTTTCTACTGTTGCCACTAGAAACACAAATATAAATAACTCAAAAAATGTGGACATATCATGGAACGGTTGATTAAAGAAAAGTGAAGTTTCTCTTTAAAAACAAACATCACACTTGCAAGTCTGCTTAGGCAAACAACTTGTACTACTCTGACATTCCTAAATGAACATCTAAGGACAAAGACAACTGCTAAAACCTGCTTACATTCTAAGGATGCTATTAATATAACTTTATTATCAGATTTCAGATAATAATAACTAATATTAAGGCTTCAGAAAACATTGTTTACCATCTTGTACTCTTTCCATGTCCGGTGAAAGTCCACAGTGCCATCTTCACGTCTCTGGATAACAGTCCAACCGCCTCCACCAGTTTCCATGTCACAGTAGGCCTACCAGAGTAAGCACGTAACAGCGTAAGTGCGTGCAGTCATGGGAAAACAAAAATACAAAGCATGTACTTTGCGTAATTCTATACCATAGGATCACAGAACAGTTTGGGCTGGAGGGGACCTTAAAGATCATCTAGTTCCAACCCCCCTGCCATGGGCAAGGACACCTCACACTAGACCAGGTTGCTCAAAGCCCCATCCAACCTGGCCTTGAACACTTCCAGGGATGGGGCCTCCACAACCGCCCTGGGCAACCTGTTCCAGTGCCTCACCAACCTGAGTAAATAATTTCTTCCTAATATCTAATCTAATCTACCCTCTTTCAATTTAAAACCGTTACCCCTCCTCCTATCACTACACTCCCTGATAAAGTGTCCCTCTTCTATATAGTGGCATGTTTTAAAGTGTACAAGTGCAAAATATGTATTAACCTAAAAATGCTGGTTTTCATAGCTTTCATACAAATCAGTTGTGGTTGCCCACAAATAAATGTGTTCCCTAAGTATGTATTACACTAAATGGAATACAAATAACACCTTGAAAATAGCTGATAGCTGGTGTTCAAGGAAGAAAAAAATGAATGTAGCTTCTGATTCTATACTTCCCTCTTGCACTGATATTTTTGTGAGTTGCCCGATGAAATATTTTTCCTGAAAGATGTTTTCACTCCTCCAGCTTTTTTTGAGAGATCCATTCAAATTTCCCATGGTTTGTCAGAGTTAAATTCAGGAAGTGAGCAATCTGAAATGTTTTTATTTCCACTGTCATTGTCCAATACCTTTGCAGATGGTCTGACCCCAAAAGTAAATCTAGGTGTAGCGCTACAATTATCTGAAAGTTAAATCTTGGAGCCGTGTTGTTATACACACAGACTGCAATGAATATCTTACATTCTAGAACAAAAAAGTAACCACTACAAGATGTTTCCAAATATTCATAAATCACCTTTCATTTTACCAAGTTATTGCTAAACATTTGAACTGTTAAACATCCTCAAAATTAATTGAAAAAGTATGACTTCAGAGAAGCCAGAGTTTCCTTCTGTCCTGTGGCAAGTGCTTTGTGTCATTTTAGGAAGTAAAGTGTGCTCCTTACTAAGTTTTCAATGTACTTGGCTCTTCTAGGGTTTGCATGTATTTCTGTGTATGTCTATTATATGTATGTTATACACACATATAAACATATATCTATATAAATCAAACGGTATTTAGAGTGCAAGCAGTGGCATATATGCTATTCAAAGGCATCAGACTTTTGAAGGGAAAGAAAGCCCCTAGAGCTGCAAATAATAAACTGATTAGTGTTTCAGTAGGCTGTAACACATTGGAAATCCAAAGCAGACACTGTATTTTAAGGTTGTATCTAGACTCTGTTCAACATCAGAGAATCTTGAGACATTAAACTGGAGAGTTTTAGAAAAGATAAAAGAAATAAGGAAAAGAGTTGGATTAGGGATTACTTGTTAAAGTATGACATGTGAATGGAATTTAACTGAAAGCAGCAACTTTAATTTTTACTGATGTATGCAATTCCTTGCAACTCAAAGCCTGTTTTTTTGATTGTTTTTACTAACATCTGTATGTAATGGTTGGTAAAGATTTGGTAATAGTATATAAATTCAATTTAGTAAAAATAAAAAAGGCCTTGAAAAGGAAAGACTGAAGATAAGGTATTGTAAAAGATGATGAATCTGTTTTAGAACGCTAACTCATGATGTGTAATGCCTACGTGAAAATTAATTTTCACAGGAGGCTATGAAAAGGGGTACCAGAGATGGGCTAAAGCAGATGCAGATACTTCTATTAAGCGTTGCTACAAGTTAAAATGCTGATTTAACAGTGGTCAAATATCACTGGTTATGGAGAAAGTTGTTGACTGTGAAGCTTCACCCCCCTGAAAGGACAGTATAAGCAGCCAGATTGAGAACAGAACTGTTTCACCTTTCTCTGAAACATGTAGTTTTTAACTACTTACAGAGGAAGGCCGGGAATTAATTTACATGGGCCACTGGTCCAGTCTGATATTGCTATAGTAGACGTTAATTGATGTTTTTGAATGTTACATGTAATTTTCTTGATGCCTATCATCTAAATTTCAATTCAGCTGGAATTATTACTTTGAAGATATAAATGCCTTAAAATAGCACTTTATTTAGTTCTAATAAGATTAAAATATTCTCAAACAGTGAATGACTGTGAATGTCTTATATAAAATATTCCAGTTACAGCCAATATCCATTTTGCATGTAAATGGTAAGACAGCTACCCTTTACAGACACTATAGGCTCTTTGGGATAAATGCTGGGGTACTGCAAATTTGTTTCCAAAAGGAGAAGCAATTTAGTAGGAACTGAAACACATAATAAGAAATTGGAGAAGTCCACAAAAATTTCACGTAGATTTTTCTTACCAGTAACAATTTTATAAAGTTTATGTAAATTTGGGTGTGTAATTTTTCCACACCAAAACATTTCATGTCAGTCATCTGTAAGTGCTTCTAAAAGATGCCAGTTTTATGGCCTTGCAAATGGAAATCCTTTTCTTTCTTGGGTGGAAAGTGTGGCACGAGCAAAGGGAATGTACTGATTACATCATCTTCTAGTGTCACAGTAATTGTTTTAAAAGATGAGAAGGTTATTGCTGAGATTTCAGTGTATGGTTTTTATCTGCTGTACTTCGTGGTTGCACACTTGCTCCCTGGAACTAGCTAAAAAGTGAAAATGCTTTTTACCACCTATTAAGTAAGCATCATACAGTGAAGTGTTTTGTTTTCAGGCTTGACTAGCAATCTAGAACCCTGCCTTCCAAGCCCTTACATATGCAGCTTTGCTCATTAAAGCATTCCTTTGCTTTCCAGATCATTTCCCTAGAAATCAATTCTCTGACTAAACAAGATGAAAATACTTACTGTAAAACTAGGAACTTCAAATTTATATACACACTTGTTTTTTAATTTGGGAAAAAATAAAGTCAATGAAGAAAAAAGGTAGTAAAGATTACAGAAAGAAAATTCGTGAAATACGTTGATCTATTTTTATTACTTTTTACTAAAAATACTTAAGTGAATTATGTATATTCATAAGTAATGTTAAGGACGGAGATAGGCTATTCAGTAAAATGAAGATTAAGGAAAGGATTTGCTTAGTTTAAAATAAACACAATAAACTGCTGTGTCAGTCTGCAGAGGGAACAATTTCTTCATGATGTATGTGAAAGATGAGGGGAGAGGAAACATTTATTTGGACTATAATTTTTTTTTTTTTTTTAAAAATCATCATTCTCCAGTAAAATGATATGCATATGAGGCTTTCTCGAACACTCGTTACTAGAACAGAACTCTTCTGACCTTTCAGCCTAGCCTAGGTTTTATATTCAACAGGAAGAAATGTAACATTTCATAAAACTAGTAAAAATAGATACGCAGATTAAGCAGGCAGCAGGAGTCTTCAAACAGATGCCAAAAAGAATAAAGAGATTAGCCTCTCAAATTACAACAAATTGGCAGGGGGAATATTTGATTTATCTTGTGAACTGCTTCAGTACTTACAGTTCTAGCAGCTGTAGCACTGTGAGAGCTAAGGTCAGCTGTTTATATTTTTCACCTTCAGCTAAAGATCAGTGCTGTATTTTTGAAAATACTGTAATGTACATGTAACCAGAAGTAGTCCCCTTTCCAAAAATGATAAGCGCATAAGCTGTGAGCAGTCCATTTGATGTCCTCACTGTCTAGGAAGTTGGCTTTCAGAGCAAGCAATTTTTCTTCTTTTTTCTTGTACATTAGGATATTTGGGGTATAAGTGTTTTCACACCTACTTTCTGAATGGTAAGGCTCTGGCTGAGTTATCAGGATGAAGATCCACTACGGTTTTTATACCAAAACAACTGCAGTTGCCACATCTGAGCAATGTTCCTTTGCATCACTTTTGGCTGTTGTCTGAACATTTTTGAGTCATGATGCTCAATGATTCTGTATTCTGCTATCTCTGGCTCCTAGAGATGTGACTAGGTAAGAACTACGGTCTTAGTTTCCTTGTTGTGGAAAAAATAACTGCATATGTGGATTTTAATGTAATTTAACCTAACACCAGTTACCAATGAAAAAGACAGATGATGGGACTTCCAAAATTCACCAAAAAAACCCCTCATCTGACTTCTTACTGTATCAGAGAAGCTACACATATGCTCTTTTTTAATGCTTGGAGTTGGAAACAATTTGCACGTGTGTATTTTAGACATAAGGTCCATGGCATGGGCTGCTTTTGAGATGACTAGCTAGTTGTCTGGATGATCACTTTTTAGGAAAGTTATGCAAACCCATTTTGTTGGTATATTCAAACTTGCCCAAATCACTTTCTGCAAGGAAGTTTTGATTAAAAAGGCCTTGGCTTGGATTGCGTGTCAGTTCCAGGACAAAAATTCAGCTCAACGGGATGGAAATAGGGAAGAGCTTAGCCACTGCTTCAGCCGCTGTTTTAAGATTTGGGGTAATATTTTGGTAATAGTTGTGGTAACAGTTGAGCTAATATATTAGGGTCATCCACCCAACTATTCTGCCTAGTTAAGACCAGGAGGTTAATTGGTTCAGGTGACTGCTGTAAACATGAAGCTATTGACTTTTCATGGGTTTGCCATTTTTCCTTGTGTCAGCAGTCTTTTGCTGTTTTTCCTCAGTGTTTTTAAAAGGAGTTAGCTTTTGTCCTGGTGCAGAACAGGAAAGCTTGAAAATGTTAATGGAATGAAATAATTGTTTTCCTCTCAGCTCTTGTATGCAATTCTTTAGTTTTGGATTATGATGGGAGAGAAATTAGTAAAGTGGGATAAGTTACAGATTACACAGAAGTTGTTTATAAGCCTGTTGGGAGGTCAGAAGGTGTTACAAGAGGAAAAGACGAAAACATAAACAGCAGTGCAGCACTTTTGGCAAATAAAAAAGGTCATTCTGTTTCCTGGTCCGAGTGACCATCCACATCATAAACAGTTGAAAATGGTGTAATGTGTTGATTATCCCTAAACCTTCACTTCCCTTGACAACTTCTCTTATGCATTTTTATTTGTGTAAAAAATCTGCATCAGATTAGAACTGTTTAGTCTGTTATTTTTCATGTCGTATAGTGAGTAAAACCTTCGTTGTCTTTTTAAGTGAAGTGGGCAGAATAAGATTAAAATTCTTTAATATTATTACATTAATTACTAATTTAATTAAATCATTGCGTTTTAACTACTTTTTATAAACCAGTCAATTGCCAAAATGGGTATTTTTGTTGTGTGTTTTAAGCCTCCGTGTTCAAATGTAAAGCATTTAATATTTTCTAGTCTAGGAAATTTGCAATTGTACTTTTGTGTCAGGGATAGAATATTTGGGTAGGTTTTAGTTTTGTAGAAATGTGCATTGCTCTGGCTTCTCAGATCATATAAATTGCCTAAACATTTATGGCTTTGAAAATGCAGTGTTAAAGTTTATGACAGAAATTCATTCTGTAGTATGGCATGCACTTGTGTCTGCTTTTAGAAAATGTGCATGCTCTGTATATGATATTTGATAGTAAAATTAAAACCAAAGGTATAAGCTTGAGACAAGTAGCATTAAGACATTCAAGGAATGTAACCCTTCCTGAGATGTCTAACAAAGACTGCTGCAATCTATTACTTTAGAGATGCAGTAGCTTGCATCTCCTTTAGCACTTAAAATTGTGATTGTAGATATCTTTGCTAATTAAATACCAATGTGCTTCATGGGTAATACAGCACTTTATTGCATCTTAGGTAACTAATTTTCCTGTGAAACAGGTGTATTGAATATAGACTAGATTATTCCAAAGGAAAACCAGCCTCTTTTTTTGTTTTTTTTTTTTTTCTTAAGAGAAGCAGACTGCAGATACCATAATTTCTGTAGATGATATCGGCAAAAATTTCAGGGTTTATGTATTGTATTTTATAGATCTTACCCAAACAAATTGCTTATTTTCTTTAGTTGAGAGCTTTGTAAGGGTAAAGATCACAAAGTCTGGCTTGGGCTAGATGAAGTTCTGGCACTTCAAAGACTAGTCACTGGTGAACTTAATTTCCAAACCTTTGCTATCAAAACTTGGGGAAAAAAATGCTTTCTCTGTCAGTTTTACCAAATGTTTTTCCACATGTGCCCTCATTTTTCTCTGCTTTTGCATACTGTTAGTTTTTCTTCCCCAAGTATTTCTGATATAATAAAGTAGACTCTTAGGAATTCCATAAAATACTTCCATTTTTGTAAGGAAATGTCTACAATATGAAATTATAAAATAAAAAACATTAGAAAATTATTTAGTGTTTGTCTAAGAAATATATTAAGCATTTTTGTTTATATTCAAAAGTCCCTTAGCCTCCTCAGCCTGCAGTGTCTGAAAAGCTGGAAACAAACATTCATCATTTCAGCCCCATTCCTCTGAATGCTCGCTGCAGTTTTTGGTTCTTTATCCTCAGAGCCTACCTAGGGCTTTTCTCCCTTTCAGATTTTGTTGATTGTTTCAACTGAATTATACTATCTGAAGCCTTAGCATTTTTTTACTTCAGTAGATGGAGCATCCAGTGTTTCATCCACTGAGTGCCATTTTTAGCTCAAGACCTCTATTGTAGAGGTACGGTTCAACTGACACTGAAGTTCATTTCAGTTAAACACACAGGGGAGTAAATACCCATAGAGGAATTCAACCTGATCGAGTGAAGCCACTGCAAACTCTCACCTTTTATTTAAATCAGAGCAGTATTTTCTAGGAAAGTCCTCTGTTACCCAGTGTCAGTTGTGATGATCAAATTGCTAATCTACTTGTTACGCAAATACCCTTAAAACTCTGCATAACAAAGAACTGGAACCCAGGTATGAGTCCAGTACTAGTAGATTGCTTACATGAGTGCACATCCGTGAGTATTCTTCCATGCCCCTGATTTTACCTCCTTTTGCCACCTGAAGGGACTTGGGCATATGAAGGAACTAAGAACTTAGAGGAGACAGGAGACTGCTGATCATGCAAAGCAATTGTGTTGGAGTTAGAGATTTTCTAAAGAAATTACGGTACTATATTGCTTTAATTATGTGGCAACAAAGAATGAAATTCTGGTGTGCTGAAGTGAACAACAGACCGCTCATTCATTTCAACTGAGCCAAGATTTCACCTCAAGGACTTTCTTCTTCCTGTGAGATACTCAGATCTACAAGTGATGAAATGCTCATAAAAAAAACACAGTAACTAATAAACTTCACTAGTAACTAGCCTTTAAAATAGCATATTTACCAGATCAAATAACTTTTTAACATGCACTTTATAGCCACCCTACCTTCTTTTCTTGTGCAGTGTTTGGAACTGTTAAAGTATAGATTCCATTTGTTGTCAGTCCAGATTTGAAAGCTTCAGCACAGTCTTTGAAGCTGATTTGCTCCTCTTTAGCTATGAAGTTGTTCTTAGCTGCTAAAAATACAATAGAAATTAATTGAAGGCGTTAGAGGAGATGAATAAAAGTTTCTAAGAAGCAATTAATGATGTAATCCGCTTAAAGCTTTGCAGTTCTAAAAAATATGCTCGGTCCTGAAAGAAATGACAGATCAAGGCATTGATTATGTGCGTTGTTACTTTGTATTATTTAGAGACGTTATACTGGTAGGAGTGTGGTTGCTTGATAGGTTGGAAATGCTGACACTTATGAGTATGCTGAATAAGAAAACTTAGGATATAGCATCTCACTCAGTTGAACAGTTTCTGCTTCCATTCATTGCCTTTGCTGGACTCCTACACGCATTACAACCTCTGCGTGCGTTAACTACTGTTACAAACATATCTAACTAGCAGCTGATTGTATTAATAATGACCTTTGGCCAGTACTCTAATATTGTGAAACCTAACATAAGAGTTATGAAATCTTTTATAATACAGCTGACTGGAATAACTACTCTTACAAAGTTTTAGCTAGGTTTTTTGCCCCCGTGCTGAGCAGGAACAAGTTTGGATGTACCAAGCTGAAGCTTGGTAGCTCAGCCCAGTCCACTAAGAAGACATTCCTTCTGGAATTCATTTGTGTAAAAAATACATTTTAATATGCCTAAGCCTTCTTATTTTACAGAACAATCTAAGGCTCATCTTTTTGTTCAGTTCTTTATTAACTATGGAGGTTGGAATTTCCTGGCATTTTGCCTGCTGACTGATATTTCATATTTGACCCTTTTGGGGTTGGTTCTGTGTATTTTCCCTTTTAATTTAATCTAACAAGCACAGCCAGTTAGTACAAAGTTTTAGGTGTCATATAAATACATGCTTATATTACAGTTGCTTATTATGTTCTTTTTAGCTTGCTTCTTCGTTATTTACCTGTTTACATGCTTTGCCTTAAATATAAAAATAACATGTTCGGTGTTTTAATTGCTTTTCCACACTCTATTGTTTGTATACTGTCTTAGAAGCTTTCCCTGCTAATTTTGTCTTTTTGGCAAACATTCATTATTTTTTCCACTCTGGGTTTAACAGTGTTGTAGCCAACATGACTTTGACTTGTTTACTTATTTGTGCACTAGCATAGCAGATAACATCAGCAGGAACGTGTACAGCTTTGGTACTGGTATTTAAGGGGATAGTGTCAGTTATTAAGACAAAAAACTTGGGATTTACTTTTTTTAGAAAAACCTACATCATCATATTATTTAGGACACTACTGAAAGCGAGGAGTTCTGAACACCCTTTTCCTTTTTTGTGATCCAACTTACAGTAATGTAGCATAGTCCATCTATACTGTCTTTTAAGTTGTAATGACAACTATTTTAAAATTTTCCTAGTATTTAATTTTAAATCCTTTTTTTAGAGGTTCTGTATGGTTGTGTATTTCCAGCCCTGAGAACTGTACAGGCAAAGATGTCAGATTCTTTACTCTTTTATATAGAACAGCTATACCTTCTTAATTTGTCAAAGTTCCGTATTAGACACAAAATTCAAGGTAAGGAATTTGTCCATGTGTTTAAATCCTGTTTAGCCATAACTTTCAGTTTATGGTTTGTGTGGGTTTTTTTATGGAGCATGTGAATCTGCATGAATTTGGAAGCTATGCTCGGTGGCTATGATTTGTTGCAGGGCTGTCAGGCATTTAGGGGTGAGATTATTGCCTATAAAATTTGTTCGGCTGAGGGATTTTTAGGATAAACAGGGAAGCTTCAGTGAAAGACTGGAGGACTTTTGGGAGTCCTTGCTGCCCTGGGCTGATGCTTTCTGTTGTTTGGGGCATACATAGGTGCTAAAACCTGGGACAGTGCTGATTCCTTTGCCTTTAATAGCCACTGTAATTTGGCCTTTCTTTGATCAACTCTATGTGCATAGAGCAATGAGAGGTGGCAGAAGTAATTTTTGCGAGCCAGGAAGAAAAGTTGCAGGCCTACATCGTGCAGTCTAACCTAGATACATGCTCAAGGGAGTGTGTATTGCCAGTTGAATGAGTGCCATGTGAGATGAATGATACTTGCCATCTCTGTATTTTGTTGAACCACTGAAGAAGTGGACAGGCAAGCCAATTTAAACAACAGAAGACAAGCAAAACGTTGAAAAGAAACCACATAAATGTTGTGGTTGTTCCCCCCCCACCCCTAACAAATAGGTTAGTTAACTCAGATGCAGAACTTAAGGCAAAAAAAATTAAACTTTGTGAGAAGCAGAAGCATGAGGAAACTGGTTGTAAGTCTTCATGGGTAATAATGTACGCAAATTAGGGAATGTCACTCAAATGATATAGGCAAGTCTGCTTTTACTTACAGTTTGGTGTAGATATCATAGTAAGCAAGTTATGAACAGTCTCCATCAGATCATGTTGCTGTTTTTGCAGAACTGAGTTGTTTACTGTAGCTGTAACTAACTGCTTTTCTAGTTCTTCTATAATAGAATTCTGTCTGGCTACTAGGACTTGAAGCTGATCTTTTTCATCTTTTATTGACTTCAGCTGAAGTGTGTGTTTGTCTTCCATCTCAAGAACTCTTTTTTCTAGAAAGCTAAATAAAAGTTTACAATTAGGCTTTCAAAAACAGTTGTGAGCTGATGTAAAGAGAATCAAGCCTGTTGCAGAAGTTTCTTCCTTCATAAGTACTCAACTTCATTCTCTGATGCCGTGCATGCAGTAAAACGCTAAATGAAAGCCGAGTTTAGTCTGATACATAAGCTTTAATTTATTATATAACTAATTAGTACATTAATAAACAACATTATTGAGTATAGTCTGTATCACAGGCTTTTAAAGTGTAACAACTGGGTGTCTGATAATTCAACATTATGAAAGGAATGAAATAGTTTGGTCCTGAAAAAAGAATAGTAGTGCTAGAAGTACAGGGAGTATAAAAAGGATGTAGATCCAAAGTAACCATTATTTATGACTATGAAGTGTCTTGAATACCATTCTCTTACAGGTTAGGCATAAGAGCGAAAGATTTCATGTTTTTACACTATTAAAAGATGAAATGTATTTAAAGGTGAATCTATGAATTTTTAAAATGTCCTGTAATTATAATAAAATATATACTTAAATAAATGTTATGGTGTTAAGACAGGGAAACGTGCAAATAGTTGCTTGAAGATGTGTTACCCATCTCCGGTTCTGGGGCTGGTGTGAGTAGGTGGCTGGCTGGAAAATTATTTCATTGGAAATTGTTCTGATGCATACTTTGAGAAAGATGATGTTAAAAGATGCATGGCTGGAAGGGAGAAGTTCACCTAAAATCCATTACTGTTACTGAAAAAAATCCTGAACCTTATAATTATGTTTCAAGCAGATTAGCTCAATGTCAGATTGTCTTTTGTTAGGTGAGAAATAATGCTTTTGTGTTTACGTGGGTTTTACAAGGGCAGTCTAAAGTCTGCTGAGTTCAACCCCAAAAAAGTGACATTTTACAATTCAGTATTTACTTTGCTTTCCATTTGATAAGGGTGCTTGTTTTTATTAAGCTGGTAGATGAAACTTTAGGGAGCATATATAAATGTAGTAGAGTAGTGAACAAAAATGTCAGAACATGTCTCCTGGTTTTTTTAATCTAATTCTTTTAAAATAAAAAGCACTTTGCACATATGGTTCTCATTGAAAAACATGGCTTTGAAGGAGAAAACTTACTGTTATTGCTGCTTTTAGGTTTCTCTAAACTATTTATTGCCAAAAGTAAAATAAGATCCTGGTGATATGAAAATGAAACTAGCTGAAAAAAGGTATGGACCTTTGGACAACAGCTGAGTACAGAAATGAACAGGAGTAATAGTTGGTTATCGGTCTGAATTTCAAAAGATTGATTATTAAGGAACTTTGAATATGAGTAGTATTTGACTTTTCTTACCAGGTTAGAAAAAAATTGTGGCAATGACATGATTGCATATTAGGATAGCTGTGTACTACTTGGAAATAAAATTTTAGAGATGTGGTTGCCCTGGCTTAGTTTGGGTCAGACTACCTAATCCATAACTTCACCTGGATAAGTCTAAAGAAGAATATGAATTGGCTACAACTGAAGTACTGAGAAGTATTTCAGTTTTAACCTTAAGTTCTTCATGTAAAGGAGAACTTTAGATAATGAAGAATGATATATAAACAGAACACAAGAAGAATAAACCTGCATGATTCTTCAGGCCTTTAATAATATATGACCTTTGTAATAAGCATAGCTGGGTGTGGGGAGCTTCTGTACGAGGCCTTATTTTCCTACTTGAGTACATTCGTTTCTAAAACCATTAGAAGGTCACTTCAGGGAACAGCATTTTATTGGGTTGATAGGCAAACTTACCTGTTTTTTTCTTGTAATTTAGTTATCTCGTTGGTCTGATCTGAAATCTGTCTTTCTAGTTTATTTGTTGAAAGAGAGTGTTCCAAAAGCTGAAGTTCAAGTCTGGTTGTCTGGTTTAATACCTAAATCAAATTTATAAACATATTTAAAAATCAATACACTTCTTTTAAATAAACTGTAATTTCTTTATATTCTGAAATCATGCAAATATCTACTTAAGCCTATAATTAAAAAAAAAAAAATTGAACACTTAATTTGGGCACAAATGCTCATAGAATTAGAATGAAGAAGAATATACAGAGTTGCACTAATTTTGTTGTTACAGTACCATATATCATTGGGAGTATTTCAGTAGTATGCTACGTTTCTGATCAATGGCTGAGAGTTGCTGTGTACTTTAGTTTTGCTGTCATACCTTCCCCTCTGTTATGCTATTCTTATTTCATTACTGGAACTATTATGGTGGTTCTTCAGAGAATAATTTGAGTTGTTTTTTCAGTCTGGTGTAGAAAGTACGTACTTTGCGTATCTCTCACTGGTTGAAATCTTGGCCCAGTCCTGAAATCACTAGATAGTTCCCTCTTAGCTATTTTCCTTAATCCCAAATGATATTTTAAAGTGTTTATCAATCACGTGAACCACACTTTTGTTGATTCATTCCTTGCATTTTAATGTTACCTCTTCTGTATGTATTGTTTACTGTCTAAATTTATTTGCATCTTTAAATGAAGGAATGCAAATATTAGGAAACATGGAAGATACTTTTCTGTTTGTATAGGATTGCATTACTTTGAGGCAAGTTTTCTAGAAATATTTTCTCATTGTTTTAGAACAGCTTTTTTTAATTCAGCAGAATTTGGCTTTCCTTGGCAGGAAGAATTGATTACTCATGTCCTTCATGTTAAACAGTCACTCAGGACATGATTTCACACTTAAGTGTAATTGAAAACTATTGCCAAAAGTAAGTGTCCTTGAGAGAGCAATTGTTTGGTTAATTTCCTTATGTTGTTAATTAAGCCCTTAACGCAGTCACCAGTAATTTCAAGCAGAGAAGGAAAGTTACAGTGATGATTTTCTTCCTCTAAGCAGAAAATAATTGAATAATTTCCATAAAGGTGTTACCCTGAATGAATAAATACATTCTCTCAACATGTGCAAAATACTGGGCTCCTGAATAATGCAATCAGGAAGTTGAATTCAGTACGCCTGTGAGCTATGGACTATCCGTTTATCAGAGTTCACAAAGGCTTGGTTTGGGTTAAAAAAAGTAATTTAATTCATTTGATTAATTCTACAGATAGTAAAATGTCTAACCACAATTTTAGGTTTTGCATGCTATTTACATTATATGTTATGTACTGCATTCTATATTCATTATTTGTTTGGGAAATTATGTATCTGAATTTTCCTACCATGTTAGCGAAAGTACAAATACATACTATTCTACATTGACTGGACTTCTCCTTATAACATTAAAATCTGCATTCTATTTCACAGAATGTCTTATTGTATTTAATACTTTTCAATTAAAGCAATAATTAAAGATAAACCCATTTTTTTTTTGTTTCAAATAATTTAAAGAATAATATGTACAGTAGCAAGTTTACTTCTGTGTGAATATACTTTTCTCGTAGCCTCCTCCTAATTCCTTTTTTCTTGATTCATGTCTGATTTGTTTCTTAAATAACAATAATATAGTGCATTTTGCTGGAAATTAACTGTTACCCCATTTACATCATCTGTGAAAACATTCATTAAAGAGACACATTTTTCTTGATAAGAATCTTTAAAAAATACAAAGGAAAATTTAAATGTAAAAAAGCAATTATCCTGGTAAATGGAACAAAGGCAGTTTGAAGGAACTCTCTTTTAGCTAAGATCTGGTGGTGAGAGGTGAATAGTAACAGATATACAACGAGGGTTGCATAAAAGCATACTAGTACCTAACTGATGCTTGGATATAGTATAGTAGTTCTAAGTATATTAGCTTTAAAGATGAATGTAACATGAAGTATGCTAGACATACTTCAAATCCTGCTGTAATAGAAATCTTTCAAGTGACAACGGTGGGCTAGAGATGGAACTACGTATCTCCAAATTCTAGTGTTTCCTTAAGATGGGTAGAGCTGTTTGTTGATTATAATGATTGACTTCTAATTGTTGAACTGAATAGTGTAATGCTAAACTGTCTTAAATGTAGGTGTTTGGGAAGCAGAAGCATTTTTAGGTTGAAATTCATTACTTACTTGTGCTTCAACATCTGTTAATTTGCGGGTCTGTTCAGCTGTTTGATTTAGTAAGTTTGTGCCTATTTCAATCATTACTGCAGTCTGGTTCTGCACTGCAGTTTGCTGGATCTCTACCATTTCTTTCTTCATACTGTCTTGGATGTAATTCTCAAGCTACATGGGAAAGGAAAGAGAGAAGATAGTTGCATTCTTTAAATGTTGGANCTGGCTGCCTTGCTAAACGAATTTGTTCCTTGTCTGTTATGCATTTATGTGAAGTTTCTCAATGTTAAGCTCTGTCAGAGGAAGGGCAAATATGACAAGGAACGTGTGGCCACCCATTTGCTAAAGGCAGGAACAGAGATTTGCAGGAGGTAGGTAGAAGGCACGGTGGTGAGAATGCTCACGGGCACTTGGAAGCTTTTCTGCCTTAGTGCTCGCACCGTTGTAACCATCAGAGGAGCTTCACCAGCTTTGGCAGCAATGGGAATTTTTTAGAAGACAAAAGCTTTGGAGTTTAGTCAACTTCCTGTATCTAGAGTTAAATATTTGCAAAAGCATTTTTCATCACATGACTAAGTCAGATGTCATTTAATACTGTTATGTGTGCATTTTTATCTGAGAGAATTTCAAATAAAGACATGAAACAGTAGGAAAACCTATAAATACTTTAAATGCTTAATATTTAGGAATGCAAAAACTGTTTTAAATACTTGATTCTGAAGTCATTTCTGTGGCTAAACTAATAAGGCTTTTGTGGTAGTCATTTTATAACACAGTACACTGCTCTGTTAGGAAAGCAAGGAGAAAATAAGCGGCAAGGAAAAAATTCAAGTAACCTTTCATGAAGTCTTTCTCTCCATGTGTCTGGATTATCCAAAAGCAGTCTGACTTTTCTCCATGCTGCTTTAATATCATTTTCTCAATAACTTTGCAAGTTATTTCATATTTCTTTCATGAGTCATTACTTGTGTTTGAACTCCTAAAAATCCAGGCCACATAATTTTTATATTTTGTTGTTGTTGTTGACTGGGGAAATTTCTAGAAATTTCTAGAATCAAACTTCTACTTCACTCCAACATTGTTCTAGGAAGAGAACCATAATAATTTTTGAGCTTCATGCTGTACCTACAAAGAGGATACTAGCTAATAACAAACAGCTAGTCTCATTAAGCACAAATTATAAAACATCACCAATTCTTACTCTAAGGAAAATGGTAAAACGTGTTGATATTTTGATTTTTAAAAATATTATTTTGATAATGCTACCTTTATATGAATAATGGCTAGTAGTGAGGACGAGCTTTGACCGTTATTCATAGAATCATAGAATGCTTTATGTTGGAAGGGACCTTAAAGATCATCTGGTTCCAACCCCCTTGCCATGGGCAAGGACACCTCCTACTAGACCTGGTTGCTCAAAGCCCCATCCAACCTGGCCTGGAACAATTCCAGGGATGGGGCATCCCCACAACTGCCCTGGGCAACCTGTTCCAGTGCCTCACCACCCTCACAGTAAAGAATTTCTTCCTTACATTTAATCTAAATCTACCCTCTTCTAGTTTGAAGCCATTACCCCTCATCCTATCACTACATGCCCATATAAAAAGTCCCTCTCCAGCTTTCTTGTAGGCCCCTTTCAGATACTGGAAGGCTGCTATAAGGTCTCCCCGGAGCCTTCTCTTCTCCAGGCTGAACAACCCCAACTCTCTCAGCCTGTCCTCATAGCAGAGGTGCTCTAACCCTCTGATCATCTTCGTGGCCCTCCTCTGGACTTGCTCCAACAAGTCCGTGTCCTTCTTATGTTGGGGGCTCCAGAGCTGGACACAGTACTCCAGGTGAGGTCTCACAAGGGTGGAGTAGAGGGGCAGAATTACCTCCCTCGACCTGCTGGCCATGCTTCTTTTGATGTAGCCCAGGATGTGGCTGGCCTTCTGGGCTGCGAGCACACATTGCTGGCTCATGTTGAGCTTCTCATCTACCAACACCCCCGAGTCCCTCCCCTCAGGGCTGCTCTCGATCCATTCTCCGCCCAGCCTGTATTTGTGCATGGGATTGCCTTGAACCACATGCTTTCCGTATCAATAAGGAAAAAGTACTTTATAATTTAATATTCTACCAAACCACTGTTCAGATATAGCCATTCCACTTCTGACCAGCTAAAGATCAACTGGCAGATCTATCAGCTTGGAATGTTTCTCTCTTAAATATTATTTGAGCAAGGACTGGGTATTTTTTTCTGACTTCACAGCTGTTTTTTAAAAGTGGCAAATGAAGAAAACAGGGTGTATTAAGAAGTTAAAACCTCTAAAACTGGATGTATATTCTTAGTTTGAGGTAAGCATTATTACTTTTTGTCTGGTGTGACCAAACTTGCAAAGCACTATTTTTGTGTTCCCTCCGTTCTCCCCGTGCAGCTGGTGAACTGCAGTGCACAACAGAGATTTCGGATCTGGCACAAGGTTTGACCCACATCTACTGTAGTGCTGCGTAAGTGTACTTACTGCTCAGGTGTACCACAGGGTTTAAAACTAGCCTTTAGACAGTCTCTTTGCATAATAACCTTTCTGAATACTAAAAGCAAGCATACAATCAACTGGGTTTTGGCATGAAAATTTAACATGGATATCTTCAATTGCCATCACACTACGGCAATTAGAGTTGTTCCATATTCACAGGCTCTGTTCTTAAGTGTTACCTTTTGCTCCTGGATATTCCTTATTTTCTAAAGCCTCCCAACCCAGAGACAAATCTAATTTGACCGAATGTGTTGGAATTTTTTTTCAAACTTTGGTGACATTTTTTAGGTCAGCTGCTTCTTTTCTGCTGAAGTAAGATCAGTGGCTTTTAATTGTGTAGGGATGGTAAGACATCTTCGGTCCTTGATGATTAGGCTATGAGATGTCAGAGTACAGTTATAATTTAATATAAAAAGCAGTGCAAGATGGTATTTAGTGCACTATAGTCCAAGGAGATGTGCAAAATTCTGAAGGCTTTTATATCAATAAAAATAAGTAATTTTTCACTAGTTAGATGCTGCTCCATGAAGACCGTGAACAGCAATTAATGTGGCCCTCTGAAAAGACTAGACATCTGGGGATTAAACAATTTATGAGTCCAAATTAACTTTAGCAACTGAAGCTGGAGAACTGTCCATCAGTATAAACAACTTGGAAAAGACCTTTGCTCAAATGCACCTCTGTTAAAAGAAAGTGAAGGGAGATCTTCCGAATGTATTTTATTTGCCTCAGTACCAGTCAAGTATTGTAATGCCTTTATAAAGATCAGGGATATGGCCTTGCCTGGCAGACTCAATGCACATCTGCAATTAGAAGGGACATTGGAAAAAAAAAAAAAGAGGACATACAGAGAAAAAAAAGGAGTGAGACAACTCAGGTATCACAGAGCTACCAAATGAAAAGCATTGAATATCTTGTGTCATCTTTAATTTAGAAAAAAGGCCCACAAAAAAAAAAGAAAGAAGGCAATAAATAGATGAGCAAAGAAAGATTGATCAAGAGCTTTGATTCTTTCCTAAAATAATTGTGGATATTATACCTTATTCTTCAAGGTTGGTTCTTTGCTCACTAGAGAGAGATCAGAATGAGAATCTGAGCCAAGTAATCTCTGCAAATAGGATTACAGAACCGCATGACTTCTTTGAAAATGTTATCACTGTTATTCCAAAACACACTACTAGAAAATGAGTTAATTCTGGTCTTAAAGGTAAGGTAAACATTTTATGGTAGGCTTAGGCAATTGCCCAGTTAAAACACACAGCTGTAAGGTTGCTCTGATTACAGTACGCAAAACCTGTGATTACAATTTAAGGCATCTGGTGGTTCTGGTTGCCAGATTTTTATACCCCTTGTCACTCTGCTTGCAACCTTAGAAAGCAGTTTTGTTTGGACACACAGATCTGCATTTTCATAATTTATCTTCTTTGAAAATCTGTAAGTATAAGACTATCTCCAAGTATCAAACCTCTTTCAAATAATATCTCATTCATGTGATGTATTCTAAATCATTGAAGTATTCTCTTGACTCCAGTTTAACAGTTTGTCTTCACATCTGTTTTTCAACTTAAAAATATTAAATAAGTAACTTAGGGAATATGGTACTTCTGCTTACTTGAAAGCATGAAATATGAACATCAAAAGGGATTTATTTTCAGATTTAAAGCCAGTTTCACGATCTGGCTCATTTGTTGTAATTTAGAGCAACAAGAAACATCAAAATGATACTGACCTATTAAGTGGCTTTGGAGCTTCTTGTGGGATTTTTTTCCCCCCTAAAAATCCTACAAAGCATGATTAGATAAACCCTTTCTGTTCTTTCCTTCCTATTCACTAATCCTCTCCTACCTTTGTGCATTCTCTGCATGTAGACATCATATAATCTCTTTGCCTGACCTGAGCCAAGATAAGCCCTCATGCCTCTTTGCTTATATTCCTCTCTCTCTTTATCATACAGTGCAAAACTGTAGAAAGTAGGACTTTTTACACCTACATTTCATAATTCTTGTAGTGGCAAGTGCTTACTTTCATCTTTCTTCAAAGATGAATAAAAGAATTACTTTCATCCAAAATGCACATCATCTCCCACTGACCTTAGCAAGAGCAGAACATGTTCCTATTGCACGCTCTGGGAAAGTGAGGCCCTTGGGTTTCCCTGAGAGGGAGGTGGAAGAACTTTTTCAATACGGGCAGCCAAGGCTGAGGGTCATCGACAACACTGAGGATTAGCAGCCATTTTGCAAGACTGCAGCTCTTTGTGGCACGCTTCTTTGTAGAGCACTATTCATCAGCTCCTGCCAAGGAGCCTCCTTCCTTTATAAGCAGCCACACGCTCAGAATTTCTGAAGGGAGGAGAATAGCATGGGTCACGTACGAGAGGAAAGGGCACAGGAATGAAATGCTTCAGTCCCCATCCCATGAGTTCGGAAGCTTGGCAGTTTGGTTTGTACAGCATGTCTGTCTTCTCCAATATTTTGCTCAAATTTGGAAGGTGCAGCAGCGATTATTTGCCAGATTTCTCCTTTGCCATATGGCTAGTTATGGGAAGATAGTCTTTAATCTCTTTTTAATTCAATTAATAGCTGGCGTATAAGATTTGTGTTGATATATGTTAACCTTGATTACGTGATAGTTATTTTGGGCAAAGTAATTGTCAAAACCTGGTAGCTGACTATTAGTGATGCATCTTCTTTCAGAAATTCTGCTTTTGAGGGAGTAAGTCAATCAATGAATCCTATCTTAAGGAAATTGCAGGGGAGAGGGAAAGAGGTGTATTAATGCATTCAGATTTGAAAGAAGGAATAGTTAGCTGCTAGCATTTCAGTGATTCTTCATGGGATTTTTTCATGAAATGATCTATTTTTTGTGGAAGACTTTGGCTGGCGTGTATTCTTGAAGAAAGTAAATATAAAAATGAAAGCACAGATGGGGAAAAAGCATGTCTCAAAGTATGCTTAAATTGCAAAAACAGCTGGGAAAACTGAAAAGAATAATTTCACAGTTAAGGTTTGTAATATAGTTATGGTGATGCGTTTTTAGAGAGACAAAATTCTCTAAGGTCATCAGTTTGGGGCTGTCATGCTTCATTACTTCAAATCATATAAAATCATAAAATTTGACAAACATACTTTAGCTAAGTTGCCAAAAGAACAAGGACAGATCAATCATATTGGAGCACATTCCAAAACATTGCTTTTATAGCCAAGATTGTCTTTTTTTTAAGCAAGCTTGAAATTGGCAAGAAAGAAAAGACAACATGTAGAGTATGTGTTAAAAGAAATTTGTATTCTAACCGTTGGCAGAGATAGTATTAATCCTATATGAAGGGCTGCCAATACTTACTTAATTGAAGAGCCTTCCTGATTGCTATTGTATGGTTTGTGTCCATACTACAGAACAATTTTCCAAAGAATCAATAACTTATTATTGCAGTTTGTAGCCACATTAACTTACCACTTTTTCATTTAAAGGTTTATATGAGGTCTTGCTTTTGTTCTTTGTTGCCAAATGGTTCGTCTGTACTAATTAAGCAGTCATGTTCCTGGCAGCCTTTATAGCTATATGAATACATACATTCCTTCTTTACCAAATGCAACCCCATATAAATGGTACAAATAGCGCTGGCTGGTAGTCTCATTTTATAGAATTTGTCAGTTATTGGAGCAGTCTTTCCAAATAAAGTTTGATGATTTTCTTAATGTTTATAATCTGATTCTGGCAACTGTAACATTTCTTTTCAGAGAGAGGTAATGTTAATCATGAGTTTCTATATACTGCTGTGTCCCTTAGAAGAAGTAGGTAGATAGCTGGAGCTGCATGATCCTTTGTATCCACCCCTAAGATCATCAGAATCTATCAAGATCTTTTTTCCTTGAATCAAATACGGATTACTAGACTAAGCAATTTACCACTTTCATGGAATTCATCTGTAAGTCTGAGAAAATTCCAAAAGCACTGTTTTGGGGCTTTCTCACAACTTGTCGACTGAAATCTGAAGATAGTCTTTATTCTTACAATAAAGCATCCATTCTAAAACTGTACCTGCTAGGAGAAATAGCAAAGAGGTCAAAGTTTATCTGCAGTCATATCTCTATAGCCCTGTATTTAGATCAGCAGATTCATTGCATGAAAAACGCCATTAGCCCCATCAGCAACTGCTCTGTGTGATATACTGTATGAAGCTCAGCTGCATTTGGGTTGTTCATTCTATCTAACAGCTGATTGCTGGACAAATGGAGAGGTCATAAGCCTCCATGCCCCAAACACGTGTTCCCGCTCCCTTCCTTGCATGGGCTCTCACATTTGTTGCTGGACTTTTGACTAAGCCTGGAGGCACTAACCTAAAAGAAAACAAGGACAATTTCCTGTCAAGTTTGTGGATTGTGGATTTCTCCTAGATGTCAAAACTTTTACTAAGATAACTGTGGCCATTGATAGTGTAGAAAAGTTATTTTAAGAAGTAACGTGATTTAAAATTACATGCTAGAGTTTTAAATACAGACTTTGCCTAATATTCTTCTAAGCATGTTGGTGCATATGAGGGTTGTTATCTTCCTCTGATTGCAGTGACAACTGATTGTTCTCCTGCCCTTAATTTGAAGTTTTAGATCCTTCATATTCTTGGTAGCGGCAGTCAGATAAATGTGGAATAATTTAACTAAAACTAGCTTCCTTCATATTTTCAAGGGGAATACCAAAGAATATGCATAAAGTTTCCATGAGAAACAGTTGTATTTCTGGTCAGACCTTGCTTGTGCTTAGTAATTAATTTACAAAATAGTTCAAAAGAACTTGGGGAAGTATTGAACAGGTTGTATTACAACACATATTGCATGCTTAGTCATCTAATGTAGATACAGAGAAGATTGCAGGGGTAATGACATGTCTGTAGTGTTCTTCCTCTAATTTTTGTTTTGAATTTCCAAAAGTGGAGTAGATCCAGTAGAAAACCTAGCAACAGAAAATACAAGAAGCAAATACAAGGCATTTTTTAAATACGCGTTGAGGCTACAGTGTTTGACGTATATTAAGCTGTCAAAAGCTTTTTGAGTTACTGTTCTTGCATCGCTACTAAAATTGTCCTATGCTTTATTAAAAACTTATCTCTGTGAATTTAAGCCAGAGGAACTTAATCAGCCCTTCCAATATCTGCAGTCATCATCCTGACATTTTGTTCCCGAAGACATTTAGTTTTTACACAGAAGGGAGCAAGATGGAAAATCAACTTAAGCATCCATAATCAATTTTGCCTAGTTCTGGAGACAGGGCAAAATAAGAAAACCACTTATGAGTCTCATCAGTTCTTTTTCTGAATACTTTTTCAGGGTACAGATGAGACCTTCCTACTTCTCATACCCCAGATGTCTTAAGTTATCTTCAACCCAGTAGTGCTTGGTCTTAGTTGCCTTGCCCTTGCTTCAGAGTGGCAGTGTTCTTTGGATTGTGGCCACGTCTGGTTTCTTCATGACTCATCCAAAGTAGAATTTGGCCCATAATTTGATTTTTTTTTTTTCAAACTCTATGCCAATGTGCAACTGTCTCATTGTAGAAGGTCATCCATATATGCCACAGAATCCTTAAATTTCTGATTCACAGATACATTTTTGTACATAAAGACAGAAAATACAGTTTTGTCAAAGACTATTTTAACAGACTTCACTTTCAATTAAAAGACTAAATATGTAAATTGTTTATTTGCAGTATAATTGAAGTCTGCACACTAGGAAGGGGTTGTTGGGATCAGCGTATCTTTTTGGATCCTACTGAACATAGATAATGGTGGAATGTAATGCAGTCTTTATAAAAAGAGGAAAACACCATCACAATTTCATCACAGCAGTTCATACAGGCAATATGAAGTATTTTACCTACGTATATATGCCACACATGCTGCTTAATGTGCATATATGTAATGAATGGAGCACCATGTTGCCAGGCTGTCCACGTGTGCTTATATTTGTATTTCCACATCACGGCAATGTATTGGTGCTATGAAGACAAAATACTGTAAAAATTTCAATTTTGTAGACAGTTTTGTTCTCTTTAAAATAGCTTTTCATACTTGTTTTCACAGTCTATCAATGTTGCTACTGCTTAAAGTTAGAATAAAAATGGAAGAATCCCTGTCCCTTCCAAGATCCATTTATCTTGACAGACCTAAGGGAACACATTTTTTTGCATCAATCCCCATCAATCAGACCTTAAGCTATTTTAAATCGGCTTTTAAAAAAATAATATATTTCTCTGTGTTTTCTGAAAGTCAGTTATCATCAATTTTAGTAGCTTGTAACTTTTGGAAAAAATTGGTACACCACAGAAGAAAAAAGTAATTGTGTCTGGAAAAGAGACATTTTAAATTGCCTTTTTTTATTTTTTTTTTTTCCCCCCCTTTCCTGGGGCAGGAAGTCCCAATGGACTATGTGTTGTTTCTCAAGGGAGGGAAAAAAATCTTTTGGGAATGTATATGGGAATGCTTGAGATGTCTCTACACTATTAGCTTCTTACATGCCCTATCGAGCATGTCTGCCTGTCCAGACCTCCAGCTAAGATTTTTCTCTTATCTCATTTTCCTGTCAGCAAACAAAAGGTGAAAGTAACATCATAAATGAATACTAGCTGAAAGTGAGCTGTGATTTATTGGAAAATATTCAAGCTAAAATTGTGTAATAAAATACTAAAGGTTTAAAAATGCTAACCCTTAAAATAGTAAATACAGACTTTAAAGTAAATTATATGCAGGAGATGTTTCAGTTAATGCCACTTGTGCACTAAATGAAAGCTTACCAATTTATTCTCATGTCTGATTACATCTCATTTAGAGCAAGCTGTTTGTTATGCTTTTATAATTTACACTTTCTAGCAGGAAGAAAAAATTCCCCCCTGCATTGGCAATAATCTACTTGAATAAAAACCAAATACTTCATTAACAGAACATGAAACTAAATGCATGAAATGCCTTCATTGTCTGCACAAATATTTATGAAGAACGACTTTCACTCTGTGTTCTTCACGGGAAGTATCCTGTACCTAATACTAAAAGCTATTACAGCATGATCATACTTTCTGCTGTATGTTTTGAACTAACTACAAAAATTATAATCAAACTGATGACCTAGAAAAAGCAAAAGAGCGCATAGGAAAAGGGAAGAGACTTTGAGAGCTGAAACTATCCCAAAGACTGTCTTAGAGTTGAGCTCCCACCATTCCAGACACTGAGCTTGTATTGTACGTGTGATATCGCGCTGCTGCCTTCCTAACTACACATGCCTTTTCACATGGTTTGTCACTTGGAGGATGACATAGGTTCTTTATGCTATATATGATGCATATACGTTTTACAGGGCATTTTTTTAGGAGATGTCAATAAAATTGCAAATGAAGAATATTCTTGAGACTTCAAAAAAACGTTAATAGAACCTAAATAGTCAACTTGACAAACCTTTTAATAGTGTGAATTTGCATATGAGTAGGGAAATAATTTAAAATCGAAATTTAACAACAGTATCTTCAGAACTAAAATCAATTATTTGGTGATTAACTGTTCTCATTAAAAGCTAAGGATATTCATTAAGGCAGTAATCTAAGATTCTGAATCACTATTTTTCAGGATCACAACGAAGTGCTATTTCTCTTAGAAATCAGGGAAGGAATTCATAAAGTTCCCATTAGTCTAAAAATAAAGAATAAATAAATAAATAGTGTGAGTCATGAATGGCATTTTGCCGAAGTTCAGTAGCATTGAAGCCAGGAAGACAAGAAGCCAATGATGCTTCTGCCATTCACTGAAATGAATATAAATATTCCTCATTATGTGCAACAAGCCACCAACTTTCAAAATTAGGATTCCTTATTTATGAACAGTGTAAGAAATACTGCCAGTCAATATTTAATTTTTAAATACTAGATTATAGCATTGGGCTATAATTTCACAAGCTGAATATTCAGGCTTTTTGGAGACAAGCCTACATGTTTTCAGTCATATTTTGTACTTGCATGCTACCACCAGGGAATCAGGACTTTATCAGGGTGGTATAAAGATGAGAGTCTGCCCTAAAAAGCCCACATTTGAATCAACGCTTGCTATGCCAGTTCTAAAGTAATCCTTTCCCATTTGTGTATATTGTCCATTCCACTGAGCAATAGGCAGCTGAAATAAACTTACTGTTGGGTATGCTGGTGAGGGTACTTTATGACATTTTTCATGAAAGACATAGGCTATGTAGCCTTACAAACTTTACGAAGTTTTTAGTGATTTTTTATCTGTCACACATTTTTCTTAATATATAAAACCATTTATCTTTTTTCTCTCGACTTATAATATCAAGTGAATTTTTTTATGAATTCCTCTTTCAACAGGACAGCCTATTTTAGAGAATAGCTCATGATGTGGAGCAAATCACAGTGCAATTTTTTGAGGAAATATGAAGCAAATTCCTCTTTTCAAAATACATTATTGGGAAAGTGAAAAAGATCTAGGCATTCATAGTTCATTCTCAGCATTGCTTTCTAGGGAAGCAGTCATCTTGCATTCCACTTCCAACCAGAAGGAAGAATGATTCGGAGTTCAAGGATCAAACTAGTTAGGAAGCTGTGGAACACAATTAGTCCCTTTTGTAAGCTATAAAACTGGGTGTCTCCTGTTTCAAAGCCGTGTTCACAGAGCATCTTTCAGCATGAAAAATCATTAGAATTTTTTTTCAGACTTCACAGATAAAGGAAACTGAAAGCATTTTGAGTAGTTCTTAAACTTTGCAACATACTGGCTTCTAAATATAGTTTATGGAGCTTGTATAAGATTTTTTTACTTGAAGAAGAAACCTCAATGATGATGCTACCAAGACAGAACCAGTCATTTGAACTGAAGGCCTGCCAGTTTTTGAATGCTCAAGACTTTGAGACAGTGCATGTGCCAGTTGCTGATTTCAGTTTTGAAGGACTGAATTTCTCTTCTAAGAACTCGTGCACTGATTTTCCTGTAAATTTGCAAAAAAAGAAAAAAAAAGTAATTTAGAACCATAGATTTCCTCTCTTAAGTGCTGCGATTCTTTTTTTAGGACACGCTGCATCTTTCTTTCCACTGTTTCCATTGCTAATGTGCTAGATGGACAGGAGAGATGATGTGTCTGAAAAGCAGATGTTTTCATCACCAGTCTGAAAATTCCTTGCTTACCATACCTGTCAGAGAATTTCCCTGAGGTTTCCTAAACACTGGGTGGGGGAAGCAGGACCCCGAAACCAAAATAGACTTGACTGTGACTACAGAAAGTACTAAGTTCTGCCTTAAGTAAGGGAAGCTCAGGTGGTCACCTCCACTTAGTTACAAAACTGAGCATCTTGACATGTTCTTGTCAAATGCCACTTATTTATTTTCCTTTGCTGTTCCATTAGCACAGTTAAGAGTCTTTAAAGCAAAAGCTTCTGAGGAATTCCATGCTTGAAAGATAAAACAGGAAGCTGCTTGTTATGAGTGGACAAACACAGATATTTGGAAGTAAGATCAGCACGTATAGGCAGCATATTGCAGAAACAAAGTGTAGTGTGTGATGCAGAAAAAAAATATATTTTAAACTATGTAATCCTGATAAAAAAATACATTTTTTTGGCCTCAATAGCTAGGATTATCCATCTAAAAGCAGGCAGTTTAGTTTTCTGGAACAGAGCCAAGAAGAAAAGCCTTTCCATCCATTGCTTCCAAAAGTTCCTCTTTGTCTCTGGTGCCTCACTGAGCACTCAGGCAGCGATGGAAAGTCACCTCTTCAGCTGAGTTCCAGTCAGTACTCTGGAAAGCCTGAAGCCAGCCAGCTGCCAGTTGGTGCCCTTCTATGAAGACCAGAAACTGAAGCCAGATCCTCACAAAACAAACAAAGCTATTGGCATTAACTATAGTAGAAGAGGAGGACATCTCAGCAAAAATGGCCGAGAACCAAATCTATGCACTATAGGATGGGTGTTTTATGGGAGGAAACTGTCCCTGTGTGTCAAGATCTGATGGGATGGGCCACTGAAGTGGGAGACTTTTAAATACCGTTTCAGGAGACTCCCTTGGATGCAAGACTGATCTCAAGATGAGTAACCGCATCCAGCAATGGAGAAAGTACAACGTCATCGATACTGCATGCAGCTAGCCAGAGAAAGAAGATTATCTGTCTTAACACCCAAGGCAGTATGCATGTAGGCGAGGGTTAAAAAGAAATTTAACAACGAGGACAAAAGAATCCAGAACTGAGAGTCCTGAATGACAAGGGAAGTAGAGAAAAGAGAGTTCAGACCGGACAGCCAGGAAGCTGAATGGTCTTAATGAAGGGAAAGAAGAAGTGGCGGGGAAAGGAACTGAATCTGTGTGAGCAGAATTTTTAAAATGGATGTGTCAGGGATAGTAATTCGTAAAGGTAATGAGCTGCAAAAGGGGGCTGGAAGACTCATCCTAAAGCCAGCTGAGGGAAGGAATTGTCTGGTTGGCTTGAAAGTTAAAAAACGTTGTGAAGTTGGAAGGAAATTCACAGAGGAAAATGGTGAGTGCAAAGGGCTTGACTGGATGAGACTCTTGGGAAATGTTACTCCCACGTGGACAAGAAGGACAAGAAAAGGAAAATGTGTATTTCCTTGTGATTAAAATTATCACTCTTTTTTCTGTTCCAGTAGCATCCTTACTAGTTAGAGGGAGTCCATATGAAGTAAGCCTTACGGCACGTCTGATTTACTGTTTTACTCCATTATCAACTTCAAACAGTTTAAAACCAAAAAGTTTCACCTTTTGAGTCAAATGAGTTTTTAGATACATCCGATAAAATCTCAGTTTCACTAAAAAGTCAGTGGGAATTTTTCTACTTGCCTAGAGTGGAGCTAGGTTTTTGTACGCTGTCCTCAGAGCCTTTTTAAAATAATAAAGTTTACCATAACAAAGAAGCTGAACTTAAGACATGGATAAGTTTTCTCTAGATGCAAGTCAAATAAACTTACATGTCAGGGGAAAAAAAATAGAGTATTGCTAACTATATTTAAACTTTCTTCTGTAGCTGGTAAACTGGAGTTGTCAGAATCCTTGCTTGTATGTGGTAAGACTTCAACGGGGTCAGATTGTTTATACTTGTTGCAGTTTATACTCTTTCTAAGGGTTAGGTTATTAGTCTTGGGGTTTACCTTCTAGTTATTTGAACTTTGTTTCATCATGTCAGAGTAGTTTTCAGAAAACATTCCCAGTAAGGCTCCAGTAGCAGTTACAACAGGGTTCTTTAATTTACTATTACTTTATAGGCAATCATATCTGACAGAAAATCTGGCATCAGGATGGAAGTTTGACATAAGTGAAAACACAGGGGTAGTTAATATGGTCAAAGTTCAGACCTCACGCAAGAAAGCTTAGTTTTATTTAAGTCAATTCCTTAGATGCAGAAAAATACAAGATTTTGTCTGGTTTTAGTCATTCACCTAAGCTGTCTTTTGCCTACTTTATCCATTTTTTTTAAAGTTATGTTAAGAAACTGGAAGTTGGTGTTCCCTTTGAATAGCTGAATTACCCTGTTTATAGCAAAGCTTTCTGAAAAGAAAAGCAAAAACATGGAAATTGTTTCATTAATTCTTTACCAGGGAATTTTCTTGAATATTGAAATGTCTGAATGGACAGGATATTTGTTAATACAGTAGGAAAGTATAGCAAGTGTCTTTTCCATTGTTATGTATATTTCAGTCTCGATCTACATCTTTTTTGATGTTTGAAGGCTGACTTGTTGCACAGCTGAGGTTGTCAGTTGACAGCTGATGCTGTGGAAAAACAAGGCTAGTGCTTCTTGACCGACTGGCACGTTCTCCTTAAGGGGCTGGTTTACATTTCACGTCAAAATGGTGGGTCTGAACTACGGCCTTGCAGGCGGTTACACCCTGCAAGTGGAAACTGGGGAGAAAAGTGTTGTACAGAACATAATGTTGTAGTTCCAAGGAAAGGACCTAAAGGAATTGTATGAAGTGCCTTTGTATGATCTCTACAAGTTCTTTGGAGGAAGATAAAATGATTTTTAGGAGCCAGCTATCAAAATTAAACCGCTTGGCGCACTCAGATACCTCAGTGTAAGACTATACATCAGGTCATATGATGAAAGGCAGGCCTCCGGTACACTGACGTCATATCGTATGTAGGGGAGCTGCTGGTGGGGTAGGAGCTATGGCTATTGCCCAGGAAATGTCCTTTCCACTGAGCTGGGTGTCTCCCCATTCCCACACCCTGACAGAATGGAACAAAAGAGGCTTTTTCCTTCCAGGATCATACACGTCAGGTGCAGGCCTGACCCAAAAAGCAAGCATAGCGATGAAGCTGATATCGTTGAGTACATGAAGTGAATGACTCTTAATGCTCGCAGCGTGAGAATGAACAGGTCTGCAGAGCTGTTGTTTGGACAAGGCTTGATGCACTGCTCAGTCATTTTTAGACGAGAGATTTGAAGAAGATCCCACCATTTTTAAATGGATACAATTTTTCTTTCTCCAAAGATGAGAACTTCTAACTTTTCTCCCTGTCAAAAAGTTCTATTAAGTGGAGTGATAATTAAAGATCAAACATTTGCCTAGTGTGTTTTCACGTGGTTTTGGCAAACACTTTTTTCAAAAAGCATACTAAAACATTGCTTCTGAAGTAGCTCAAATGATGACAGTTGTGTGACTGATTATGCTGTACCACACCAGAATGCTCTAATATGCTAGTTTTGACTTTATACTTAATTATTCTGGTCCTCCTGTATGCTTTAGCACAGCTTTTGAAATGCACGTACCTATTTTCAATTTCTTGATAAATACATTATTTAAAGGTACTACAGAGTCTAAAAATTGAATGCATCTTAAAGAATTTCAGTTGCAACATTGAGAGAGCTGTAATGTATCAAGCAAGGCATTTTTTTCCCCCTTCTGGAAACCTAAATAAGATGCCATAGCTAGCTATTCAATAAAATAGTCTGTTAAGCTCTCAGCTGTGTTACCACAACACGCTGATTTTAATCCCTGACCAAAATCAATGATAGAAAGTTGATATGTTGTTCCCCAGAGGATAAAGGAACCCTATATAGTTTCCTTTTCTTTTTAAGCTATATCATGATACTTAAGACCTGAACACAAATACAAAACTGAAAAGGTAATTTTTCCCCCTACAGTATTATAGGGAGTTTGAGCAAAGTTAGGAGATTATATGCCACTTGGGTTTAACAGGAATCTCTTGAGACAGCTGAACTGGAAAGAAAGTTGCTGTCATCTAAGAATTCTGAAGTATTCGCTCATCTAGAGAGGGAAATTTTTCACTCCTTACAGCTTCTGTGAATAATGTAACTCTGTGAAGAATTCTAGATTTCCATCCATACTTTTACTAACAGAGAGAAAAGTTAACAGAAAGAAGGTCACATATTCTATCAGCCTTCTCTTTTTAGCAGTAAGACCTTGTAATGACCTTAGCAGGCTCCTGGAAGATTATTAGATAAACTGATAAAGCTTTGTATGGGCAATATAAAGACAGAAGAAAAGTTCCTGTAGCTTCCCTCTCTTTGTCCAGACTAAGCCATAATGTCCTGGAAGTTGGTATGAAAACAGACCGATATCTCCTAATCATACAAATTGCAGGATACATTTGCTGAGCTTTGTAAACAACATTTAATTTTAGGGCTAACCTGTTCCACAAACAGATAAAAACTAATAGGATTTTCAATAATTATTTGGAATGTGGTAAGCATTAAAAAAAAAAAAAAAAAAAAGGCATTTAAGGAATAGTAATGTGTTTTCCTAGGCAGCTTGAAAACTGACACAGTGAGCGTTTGCAGAACTACTTAGGTGTGGGATTTTTTTTATACAAAACATGGATCTGGATTTTGTAACTTTAAGAATTCTTTAACATTTCCTATGAGCTTAGTTTACTTGGAATAGTCTTTAGGTTCAACACACAGTATTTCATTAACTCTCATTAGAGAATAAATACAATTCTTTTTTCCTCTGCCCCATTTCCTAAAGATATGTCTGTTAAAGGAAATGAAATGATCACAGTATTTCCAGTTGTAAAGCAATTTTTCACTTTTTGTATGTCTGTGAGGTTATTTGGCTTAATTTGTTCCACTGTGGAATGTGCCATATCTCTGAGGCATTTCTGAGTATTAAATTACTATGCCATACCCTTTTTTTTCCAGGTGCTTAGCCCTATGAGATTATCTGATATGCCTATTATTTTTTTCACCTGCAATTTATTTTTGGTTAGTCTGAGAAGTTCAAAGAATAAAATGGCAGATTGTGCTTATTTCTGAAACTTCTTGTTCAGTGCCATAGAAACTCTCCTTTTCTTGAAGGTTCTGTTGATATTTATGGCCCACTGACAAATTAGTTTCTCAGTGGTTTAGCTGCTACTACCAGAGAGAGATTTCCTAGGGTGCATTCGGACTACCAACATATTTTCTATGTGTGACATCCTTGTTTCATATACTAGTACATACATTAAATATCTTTTTATTCAAGAGCCATCTTCTCCCCTCTTCCCTTCTGCAGTCTGTATGGGTATCCTTAAGGCTCCCATCAGTATCTTATTGCTAACTAGATGCCAGAACCCTTTTTCTCTGAAGTACAACTCGCATCTTCTGTTCCAGGAAGAATTTTTTTACAATAAGGATGGTGAGATGCTGAAACAGGTTGCCCAGAGAAGTTGGGGATGCCCCATCCCTGGAGGTGTTCACGGTCAGTTTGGATGGGGCTTTGAGCAACCTATCTAGTGGGAAATGTCCTTGCCCATGGCAGGGACGTTGGACTGGATGATATTCAAAGGTCCCTTCCAATCCAGACCATTCTGTGATTCTATAATTCTGTCAGGATGTGGGAATGGGGAGACATCAAACTCTTTGGATAGGCCATCGGTCCCGATTTGACTCTTGTACCTAAGCTGTTTTAACAAGTGGGAAGCATAACGTTTATCTATCTATTCATATCATATTTGCAGCCTAGTCCACATTTCTACTTTCTACCTATTGTCTCTTGATTCTGAGGCTTACAAACTTTAGTGTCAAAGTAGTATGCCAGGATGAGGGCCATGCAGCACGCTAGCTTTTGCAACTTCTTCAGCAATGCTGATAAATCTGCCTCTTCAAGGGGGATTTCTTCTAAGTTTTCCATTCCTCTATTTCTCTTTCTTCCAGGCTGAAGAGGCAGACTGAACTTACTCTAGGGAGCTAATTAAGATAGACTAAGTCATCTGATGAAACTCTGGGTTTGCTAAGCTCCAGAGAAGGATCCGAGAGTGGCACCTCTCTGTTGTAGACCCTAATCGAAGGTCTGAGACAATGTCTTCTAAATCAGTTGGCAGCATTTTGCATGTCTAGCCCTATAATAATGGTAATGGTGGAGGAATAGAGTCCTACTTTGCCCCCCATCCAGGCTTTCAGCCAAAGCTATGTAAAGGTCCATGAAATAACAGATGCAACAGGAGGTTCTTGCATTAAAGTATGTAAAAGGTTGTTAAATAAGTAGTGGTTTACTAAGCTGCCTTGGTTTATTGTAAGAAGTACAATACTGTAGTGTGAAAAGGACAGTATAATACAGTCACTGAAGATACCAGATGTCATATTTTGAAGGTTAGAAATATGTATTTGTGTCTTCTGGGCAAAATTCCATTCTAAGCAGTACATACGTGATAGCTTGGTTTTTGTGATTAGGGATCAAGCAAATGATATCAGTTGTTTCCCTTGGTAAATTATGGGGAGATGCACGTTATTGAATTTGTTCATAATTAACAACAAAAAAGGAGCAGTAGCAAGATAATTGTCTGTTTAAGAAACACCATTCTGAACCTCAGCCTCTCTGCAAAAGTTTCTAAGGTATCCTAATGGTTATGCTGTTAAGTTTTGTACGGTAAGTGGGTATGCAAACAAAAAGGACTGGAAACTGTCAACTCAAGCAACTCCAGGCTCATTTCCTATATGTGCACTTGAAGAAAGAGAAAAAAGAAGAAAAATAAAGCACTTGATGTCAATAATTTGTAGAGAAAGTCTCCCAGCTTGCTGTTTGGACCAGTCAAAGATCGTAAGTTTATGATGATATTAATAACAAACAAAGCACAGAAAATACATCTTGAATGCTAGTAAGAGAGTAGTTCAGTAAAACAAGCCTCTGTTTGTCCCATTTTTTACTGATAACATCTTGGAGATGGCAAGCTCTCAACTTGAATTTTGTCTTGTAGATCTGTACAAGAAAATCTCTAGTCGTCTTTGTTGATTTTGTACAATTTCATACCTGTATCACCAATTTTGTATTTGTGGAATGATGCAGAAATAGTCTTTACAACACAGTTTTTGAACACATGCAAAAGTGTAATTTTAAATCCTTTCACAGAAATTTACCTACAGGAGATATAACAATGAACTGCATCATCAGATCATTTAAAGGAGTGTGGAAACTTTATCCAGTAACATGTACTAATCTGAAAGTAAAACAGTATTTTCTTTTGGGTCCTGCCAGTACTCTTTTGCTTAGCAAATACATAGTTGATAGACAGAAACAAGCACTTTTCACAATAAGTGAAAACAGATGCATTACTTAAGAAAGGAATGCAGCTCTTGATGCAGAGTCAGAATCGTCTCTTGCGTACCTCAGAATCCAACACTGTACAATATATTTGTCCTTGTCCATCATGTGCAGATGTTTTTGGATGACGGCATGTCAGCATATCTTTTCATGTTTGAGATACGAAGTTCAGTACAAGTATGACAATAATTATAACCTTTCATCAAAAATTATAAGCATTCATTCCCATATATCTTAAAACATCTGATTTTGTTGTGCTTAGGGAAGAAACACGTTTCAAAGTGACAAAGGGTTTTTAGCTTCCAGGATATCATGACAAGGAAAAATGAATCTCAGTTCGGAGTATCCAAAGACACTGCAAAGTGTCCCCCTCCTCATCTGCTGGGATGGTTCAGGTTGAAGTTCTGGTCTTAGGTTTAAATGTTGACGCCCAGCACAATCTTTTATTTTCTGATCTTTTGATCTGGTGATAAACTACAAATAAACTACCTATATTCCATATGCTATAATCAATTTGATCATACATTGTTTTCAGCTGTTTATAACAGGAAAGACTATGAAAATATGACCCGTTTCTTTTACACTATTGCTTTGAGTCATATCTCCTGAGTCATAGGATCTAGTTTATATGCTAGTAAATTTAAGTAAATTCAAGTCAGCATTCAGTGATTTCAATGTCTTAAATCCTGAAAAAAATGCAGTTCCTTGAGTAGAAATGCTGTGATCCAAATGGTAAAGCTGCCATCAATTCAGAGAGAGATTTGTTTAATTGTGGAACTTAGGGGAATTGCCTGTCTTCTAGGAATATCTGAAATCCTGATGTTTTTATATTAAAAAAAAATCTAAAGTACAAGAGCTAACTTATGTATACACATTTAAAATTTCCATTCTTGTACCTCAGCTGTATACCAATCTCCTATCCTCTCAAATTAATTGAAAATCTTATTATGGAGAGGTTTTTTTATCCCTGCCCACACGCGCATTAAAAAAAAATACCTTACACTTCAATATACAAATTGATCCCAAGGTAGGGAAAGTCAAAGAAGAAAGTTCATTTCAGGTATATTATTGCACAGCTGATCTAGGGTTTTGGCCTTTGCTCTACAGCATCACTTACTGGCTTACTGCTAAACACTGGATTAGACGGAAGAGTGGTTTGTTCTAGTATGTCATCTGGATGCTTAAACGTAATCTACTTTTGAAAAGACATTCCAGTTTTAGGTATGGTATGTACAGTAGTGGCATAAGCCATTAATAAATACAGCTCAGACCAAAAAAAAAATGTTTTCATGAAGCAGCAATTTGTAGCAATTGTAGAACAAAGTCTTCTGCTCCCTATGCAGGAGCAGATCAGAAAAGAACCTGGACCTACGTAACTCATTTTCTTCCCATTGTGTTTGTTCATTAACCAGATGAAGCGCACATTTCCCATCTGTTCCATTCATACAGCCTAGTGTTCATTCAGAAACAGAATGTTTCCTTTAGTTGATGGATTAAAGGCAGGAGGGGGGGAGGAGTGTAAAAATGTTTGGGGATGTGCAATACTTCAGGAACAACATTTAAAGGTTAATTCATACTAAAAGCTTGTAATGTGTTTTTTACACAACTTCAAAACAAACCAGGTGCTGCCTCTTAAATGAGAAAAAAAAAAAAAACTTTTTAAAAGGCAAAACCTAAAGCAGTTCTTTTGTGCAATTGCTGAGAAGTTAATGTCAGGTAATTTTTTTAATCAATCTTACATTACACTTTCAATACAGTATAAAAACTAAGTGAACAATATTTTTTTCGCCATGTCTTGATTAATCTGGTATTATCTTCTCGTATGTTGAACCTAGGAATGTGTATGAGTGACCTTAAAAAAAAAGCAAGTAAACTTTGTAGGCAACTTTAAAGGTTATTGTTTGCTTTTCATCTTCACTTGCAGACCAGGTGTCTCTAGCAAAGCAAATCTGAGGAAAAGCTACTTTTGTTGGAGTCTCTTTGTGAACAAAACAGATGACATAAAGATAAAAAGCAGGTGTTAAAATAGTGAAAAAGGCAAACAGCAGTTATTTTACAGGATGTTTAGCTGTGAAACAGCTACGAAAAAAATCAGTCTGTTCTAAAGCATCTTATTTGGAAAGCTTTGCTCAAATAAAGGAAACATTTCTCTGTCTTGTAAAACAGAAAATCTGCCTTTTGATCCCCCAAAGAATGGCTTAGATACACTTATCCTACTCCTCTTGTAACTGATTTCCCAGGGACTGACAGAAAAAAAGCATAGTTTTTACTAAATAAGGATGCTGGAATTTGCTTACTGGTTTCTGTTTACCTGATGCCACTTATGATACTGTTTGCCTACTTAAGTGGCATTTAGCACTGCAGTCTTGTGTGTGATTTTACTATTTATGTTAGGAAATTGCTTAGCAGCTGGGTAGATTAGACTGTTTTACTTTGTGTGTTTCTCATCCTGCATTGCACATCTGTTAATGTTGGTCTTAACATTACAATAATGAGCATTGTAAATTAGTAAGTAGAAAGGTAAGTATGGGGAGGGAAGTATGTTTGCCTGTGAGATTAAAAAACCAAAAGCTACTGAACTGACATTATTTGGATGTCTAAATTAAGCATCCTAAACCCGTAAAGACAGATTTAGAGGCCCACGCTGCAGCCTTCAAGTGTATGCATTTTGGGTTTAACCTTCAAGGTTTATTTTCAGGTAGATGACAACACTCTGCTTTCTGCTTCAAAGTGTGACTGCTGTTTCTTACACACAAATTCACCAGCAGGTTTCTTTCGTCATATCATGCTAGTTCTGCAACTTTGTAACTGATGAGAGTAGTGAACCCTAATGCAAAATTATTTTATAGTCATGTAAGAAGTGACTACTCATTGTCGAGAATTGTGAATTCTCTCCATTCGCAACAAATATTCCTTTCTTTATGAAAAAAAGTCTTGTGACATCACTTGAACACTTATTTGGAGATACTATATCAACTGCTGAGTTAAGTCCTGAAAATATTTATTGCTTAGAAGATAAGCATCTTGGTATGGGACATAAACACTCGTAAATGTACTATGCAATTCAACTGTACTAACACACTTTTTCAGGCACCAGTGAAAAAAAGGTTTATTAAATCAAAATCTATTGAACTGTATAGCCTTTAGAGTCAAATGAGTTTCTATAAAAATCTGGACTAGTGATCAGGTTTATTCTTCAGCAATATTAAGAACCTATGCAGTATACATTGTTCTTCTGCTCCTTCGGGTATAATTTTCCAAATGTTGCCATTTGGGCAATCAACATGTCATTTTCTCTTAGTTACAATGGAGTTGCATTAAAAGAAGCTATGTGGCATCTGCAACACCTCTTCCAGAATATTTTTCCCTTCAATATTGTATATTTGAGTGGAAGTGTTACAAGATGCAAAGGATATCCTCTAATGAACTTCTTGAAATTCTGTCACTTCACTAGACTAATTTCATTGCAAGTCAGACTTGCAGTCCTTGCTTAGAATTACAATTCATTATCAGTGGGCTTAATATGCTAATTTCTGCATGCAAGTTTTGAAATCGTGTTTCGAATAACATTTTTCAAACATGCCTCAGATAAAGGTGCATGCTGTATTTTCTAAACAGAGATAAAATAGCCTTTGTCAGTTCATTTTAAATTAGTAGCTGGTTCTTTCATGTCAGAAATTTCAGACATGCTTGCAGTCTGCCTGCGTATGTAAGTACTTTTTGTCCAAGCAACTCAAATGTAATGACAAACTTTAAAGCACAAGCTCTGCCCAGCAGTGCGCTCCTCTGTTCCTTGCTAGTCAGTAAAATCACGTTCTCAAACTTCAAAACAACTTTTTGGTTGAAAGCTAATTCCAAAATTTACTTGCGATAATGCGTTTTGTGAATTTAGAAACTGTTAGAAGATAAAACCCCGCAATGAAACAGGCAACAAGATACTGTAAACAAGATTTTTAGAACAGAAATTACATTCTCCTACCTTCATTAGCCACTGAGTGTTATTTTCCATGATGTTTTCGAGGAGTTGCAGTCTTTGAACTGAATCATCATAGTCTAAAGGTGCGTCCCTTTGCACTGCGTTGGACACGAAGGAAGTGGCCGACCGGCAGTTGTCCGCCTCGGGCAGGAGGAAGGTATAGCTGCACGACCCGTGCTGGACCTGGTACTGCTTCTTGCCTATCGTCTCCATGCTCTTACTAAAGGAGTTGTATCCTGAAGCTAAGAAGACACTGCAGCCCCAGAAGAAGTAAACGGCCAGCGGCATTTTCACTCCTGCGGTAACCCAGCAAACCTGGGGTGCTCTAGCGCCCTAGCAAGAGCCCCGACCTAGCTGACCTGCGCTGAAACCCAGGGCTCTGCTGCCATGTGCCGTCTGAACGAGGGCCGGGCTTTTTCACTGTCCTAGCTGCAAACTGGAAGCGTGCCGTCCTCTCCCCGGCCGCCGTGCCCCCAGCTGTCAGACGCGGAAAGCAAAAGCCAGTCCCCTNGCGCGGAGCGGCGCGGAGCGGGAGGAAACCCCAGGGAGGAGCCGGCAGCCACAGGACCCCTGCGAATTCCTGCAGCACGGCTCTAATTAAGAATTTCCTAGACAGAGCAATCAGTTCCGATAGCCTCCAACTATGCTTGTAAATTATTTGCGGTGGTAGTCATTTCTAAACGCTGTCCAAAAAAAAAAAAAAGTTCCTGGGCTTGTTAGTTCTTCTTAAAGAATTTTTTTTTATTTTTTTTTAAATGCGCTGAACCAAGATGTAATTTCGTTTGTGTTTAATGCATTGTATAATTACAGAGAAAGCCACTGTCCTAAGCATACAAAAGCAGGCTTGGGCATGTCCTTGCACAGAGAACAAGAGAGGGGTTTTAATTAAAAGTTTTCGGTCGAGCACAGACTTTGTATTTTACTGAATCTCTGAGATGAACACTCATTTTTAGGCATGTCTTTCCACAGTTAAGTGTTTTCAAACCTTTTTTTTTTTNCCTGGCCCGCGCGCCCTGCCGCTGTCCCCTCCGCGCCCGGGCCAAGGTTTTACGGCCCCGGTACCCGAATCAATCACTTTCCTTCCCTTGTATGATAAGTTGATAAGAGCAGGCAGACATGTGGAGCGGAGCCGCTCCTCCCTCCCGGCTTCGCCAGTGCCTTCCTGCTGGGAGG
>VYXH01002125.1:130332-142110 GCA_013397275.1 Burhinus bistriatus
TTTTTTTTGTTTTTTTAAGGCTTTTTTGTCTGTATTAAATGGCTAACTTTGAAAGTGCTAACATTAGCAAGAGTTACAAATCACAAGTCAGCTGGGATTGGAAAAGGGACTAACTCTCCAGAGGCAGTGGCAGTAAGGCATGCCTCAGGAAGTGGCATGGCTGAATAGCAGTTACCCTGTCAGCTTTCGCTAGCCCACTTCCATGCCCTTGGAAGTGGGAAATACCTGTAAAAGGTGAGGGAAAAATCTAATAAAGTAAGTATTTGAAATGTATGAGTAAGAGTAAAAAGGAGCTTCCCCCTATTTCCCACTCCCATATCCTCTGCTATGATCAGTGATCTCGAAAAAGCAGAAAATTACTAACCAACTTACCAAACCCTGGGAAAGAGTTGATTCCACTGAAATTTTGGAAAAGTTTACTTAACTGTTTTAGAAAATGTCTTCCTGAAACGAGCACGATAGGATACTGACTCCTGAAGACAAACTGCCTAAGAGTTTTGCTAAGTCTGGATCTGGCAGCTATAGATTTTTCTTAATTAAAATAAACAAAGGGAATGCCATACTAGTCAAACATGAGCTACAAACCAAAGTTTCTCTTATACGAGGAAAATCCCAGCGTGCCTCAGGATCTCTTAGGACAGACTTTCTTACACAACTTGCTAGATTTCATACAGTGTATTAATGTGGCTTTTACTTTTTAAATCACAGAAATTGTGTTTAGGCGTTGTCAAAATAGTTGTAACAGCTAAAATGCACGCCTTACATTGTTGGAAGCTGTTGGGATTTCTTTACATAATACATAGTTACTTCTGGAACGGAAAATCTCTAGAATTCAATTCTGGAGACTTCCAGAAAGGCTCAAATTATACTCAGACTGTGACCTGTGGAACAAATTTGTCAGATTTTCTTCTTGTGGAGTGTTCATCTGCCGTTGTTCATCCTTCCAGCTAGAGGAAATGGAAGAATATGTTTGAAACTTGGGATACAGTCACGATTATTTTCTACAAAATGTACATATTTGTACATACAAATTATGCATTCTCAATCCCTTCAACTTTGTGTTGCAATAGCAAAGCACATTAATGTGACAGCTACCTGCATTGGTAAGGAAGTTTCACAAGCTTTCTCCACAGTGATGGCTGCTTTTCAGTATATTGAAGCCTTTGAAAGAATGGTTAATTCCATGTGAATACCAGTCTTTTGCAAGGTAGTTGAGAAACCTACTATTATGCAATGAGGACAGCATGTAGGTAGGATTAGATTTATGCATTAGACCCTGTGAAGCATTTCTAGATATCTAACCAGACATTCAAATTCAATGGTTTCTTTTATTTGAATATTTTTTTATTAATTTTCTAAGTTAAATGAGAATTTCCTGTTGTGACTTGTATTTGTCCTTAAATTGGTCTGCTCCTTCCTTTCTTTTCCTCTCACAGCTAGCCCAAAGAATATACAGCCCTAAATAAAGTAGTGCTGAAAATAAGACTGCTTCAGCTCTGAAGGCATCTCTCTCCTAAATGACGAGGAACTGGAAGATAATCTTAATCTTTCTGATTGTGTTTTCATGCATTTTTTTTAATCCCTTAGACATTAAAGGGAAGATGAGACTGGCCAGTGTAGTCTTTTCGAAGTTTTGTTTTTAATTGTTAGACATCTACTCAAGGGACTCTACATATATAAAAGACAAGATTTACTCAATGCTGAGAACTCATTAGCCGGGATTTCCATGAGAGGCGTGTTTAAATTGACAGTTTTTGAATTGCTACGAAGCTTGCCATCTGTATGCCACACTGGTGAGTCAGATCACCAACACAATCTGGCAGCCCAGTTTTGCTGGGTTTTTGAGGAGAGACTGGAGTGTCTCTAAAGGTTTGAACTGGAGTCTGTTTTCCGTTCGGAAAGGCCGATGCCTGCCCCCGGGAGGCCCTTGAGCCGTAATGGGGCCAGCAACAAAACTGAACTTGGAGGCTGCCTAAGGAGGCTTGCTGTACCTTGGACCTCCACTAGGGAGAACTGTGGTTGTATGAATACTGGAAAGAGAAACTAATTCGCCTTTTTCTGGGTTTTTTTTTGGCTGGGTTTGGTTTTTTGTGGGTTTTTGGTTTGGGGGTTTTTTTTTGAATGGATGAATGAATGGCCAGTTGGTATGGCAGCTGTCAGCAGTTCGGGGAAAAGGTATGGGAAGTGCAGGTATTATTCTGAGAAGTGACAACAAATGACTAACGGAAGACCCTTACCAGCACAGCAGGCACCACCAGTTAGCTACTCTGCTGTGCGTCTCGTCTAGCTCTTGGAGTGACACCCTGAGCGTCACCATGGTAATGTTTTCCCTAACTTTTCCTTAATACTTCCAGGGCAATAACTGGAATACAAACCCCAACAGACACACATAACTGAGGGAGGATTTTGCTGTTTCCCCATCTGGGTCCAACAGACTCATACTGCTTTAATGAAGTGCTCTTTCCCACTGCCCAAGAAAGTTAGTGAGCATTCACCTTGCCAACAAAATAAATACACATCCCTTTAACCCTTCACTGCAGGATAGTGCCGTATTTGGTGCATCTTTTGGAGCATTTGATTGTGATCCTTCACCCTTTCTATCCCTTTGGGAGCAGCTTTCCCAGCTGTGGAGGAGGAAGTGGTCTTCTGTGCCTCCCCAGGGAGTCAAAGCCAGTCAGAGTTCAGGGGGAAAGAAAGTAGTAACAGCTAAATTTAGAAAACTGGTGTGAAAAGTAAGGCAAGTTAAATACATTTTTGTCCTTGAAAACTGAGGTGGAGGAAGATGCCTGAATACAGCCTTTTTGCTGAGCCTCAAAGGCATAATAACAAGTCTGCTTGCAGGGCAGGGCTTATTCCAGAAAAGCTGAATGACAGAGAAGATCTGTCTCCCATCAGTTATGAGAAGGAACATCTCATTGTTAGACATGTTGAAGTAGGAAGGAATGTAAATAATTTGGCATGGAATCTTATACATGCCAGTATGAAATTGAGTAAAAAGTTGTAATTCAGACCAGTTGCTTCCTCTCGGTGTTTTTTTTCATGTTCATTGTTCTCTTCATCTTTTATTTCTGCTGTTGATACGGAGTGGTACATTTATTCTGCAAACTGAAATATAGCTGCTTTGCCTGTGATTTCCTGCTTGCTTTATAGCTGAGTGTATATAGTATTTGACATAAGATAGCAAATAGTGGCTTGGTATATTTACAGTACAAATTGGATCTTTCCCTTTTTAGAAAGAAGATACCCACTCTACAGAACTCACCTTATAAGAAGAGCTGAAATGTATATTTTGTCAAAACTAAACATTTAGAACGTTTTGCCAGATGTGTTGCAGGCAATTTCCTTTCCTGGGAAACAGTAAATTCCCTTACTCAGCCAATCCTGTTTTTATTCCATACAGCATATGACTAAGCTGCTTTGAGAGAGATGCCTGAATACCACTAACATTATCTTTCCAATTATCATTTTACTTACAGCTGCACAGCTTCTGTTTGACAGGCAAATACAGAGATCTTGTGAGATCTCTGATAGAAAAGGAAGCATAAAAGTTTTCGAGGTAATGTAAGAAAATGTTGACTTGGCTTTAGTCTGCTATCTGCAGATTTTTCCACCTAAAACTTTCAAGATGTTGATTTAGTAGATAAGCAAGTTCTCATTTCAGCAGTTTTCTTGTTTTAGCAAGGGAAAAATACGTAATGAAATATGTTCAAAATAAAGGCAGAACAATGTAAACAAGTAGGGTTTGGTGCTGTATTTTTATAAGGATATTTGATCTACAAATATAAATGAAAATGCTGTAGTATGAGAATATGGAACTTCAAAATCAAATCTGAGACGAAAAATTATCTGAAACTTGGAATAAATAATGAAGTATTTTATATATTCCTGGTATTTACATTCCTCACATTTTGACACTCAATGTTCAATCTCCACCTTTGGTTCCTAGTACTTTAATATTAGTTTATGGTAGTTTCATTTGCTGGCTTCAAAATATTTTCTTTCACTGGGCGTATTTTAGCATGTTTCTCAGGAATAAATGTCAACAAGGACAAGACTCATGAACTTGTAACTTAAAAAACAGGGAACAGTATCTTGGACCCTACTAGATTTTTAGTCTGCTGAAAATCTTAATCTGTTTTGAGATCTTACACTCTCTTTGAAAGACATGAGTGCCAAATTATTATGTTTTCTGATTAGCCAAAACAAATTGTTTTCATCAAGACCCATAGTTCAGTTCTTTAGAACTTCTAAAATTAGTGGTAATATCTTACCAATCATTTCTCCTTCCCCCACCATTTGCCTATTTTCCTTTTTATTCAGTCTGAACTTCTCCATCAGTCTCTCGTGACTTCTTTAGGAAAATCTCAGAATTCCTCTCACTTTCTCAGCTGCTGCTTATTTCTAATCACTCAGAACATCTGGTGTAACATCTTGTGAATTCATAGTCGTCTTTATGTTCCATCTCTGACGTTCCCTCACCTCTCCTTTGAGTGCCCTTCCTTTCAAGGGAGGGCATTTACCCACTAATTCTCATATGGTACTTTTGCTGAAGGGACAAGAGGTCAATAATCTGATCCACTAAGAATTTCAGTTACCACTCTGTCTTGGTGACTCAGTCTGCTTGTTCCCATCTTGCCTTGTAACATCCAATCCATCATTTCAGTACATGGTATTTTTCCTGGATGTCACGCCATTAGTGGAAGCATAATCTGGCCAAAACCAGACTTTGTATCTTCCCTTGGAAATGCTTGCATGCTAGCCCCTTTTTTTTTTCACAGTTGATACTGCCACTATCCTTCAATGTATTTAAATCTATAATCTGCAAGTTATGTTTACATGCCTTTGTTCCTTTGGCATTTTATTTCCACCTTTTTTTGATGCTATGCTTTTATTAATGTCCCTAAAATTCCTATGCTGATCCTCATCATCTACACGTTGAATTTTGTAACATATTCCGTCTGGCTCCTCCATAAAATTTGAAATGTGACTTGCTTATGAAGCTTATTGTAGTAGTTCTACCGCTTTTAGTAAATTACATTCAACTTTATTTTCATAAGTATTGTTAGACAACTGTCAGATCTTCACTCGAGCAGGCTATCTACTTAATTTTTTCTAATTGGTTGTCATTTTTGGAAGCTCTAAATTCAGTACCCCTCCTACCAAATATGTCAGCTTCATTGCTTACTTTGCAGACGCTGACTGGATTGGCTTTCTTGGACTGTCTTGGTTATACTTGGGATGTCTTTTCTCAGTTAATCTGACTTTAACGTGACCATATTTTCCACTTATAGACTTATTTTGATATCCCACTTTTGTTATATAACATCTGCTCAAGGCTTTTTGACTGAGATGATATTAACATTAAAATAAATTATACACTTATTTATATACATACTTATATAGGATCATAGAATAGTTTAGGTTGGAAGGGACCTTTAAAGGTCATCTAGTCCAACCTCCCCTGCAATGAGCAGCGACATCTTCAACTAGATCAGGTTACTCAGAGCCCCGTCCAACCTGACCTTGAATGTTTCCAGGGATGGCGCCCCTACCACCTCTCAGGGCAACCTGTGCCAGTGTTCCCACGTGTGTATATGCTTAGTATGTTGTAGATGCCACCATACCTACAATATCATAGGTCATATTAATTTCGATTGGGACTTTGTGGTAGCACATCTTGAGCAACAACGGTAACATGAATGAATGTTTTTTGAAATTCCTGTCATTATCACTGCCCCATTCCAAAACTTTCTTAAATGCAAAATGCTTCTTAGTTTTTACCATTTCATTACTTTTATAGTGATGCCCTTTATCAATCCAAATTTTTAAGGGATATCTAAACCAGAATACACTAATATCTATAAAACTGTAGTCTATACAAATAATGTATGCAGATATCTAAGAAGATTCTCACAATGTATTAATGAAGTTCCTATTGTAGGACAGATGGTAGTTTCTTTTACTGTGAGCATTTTTTAATAATGAATGTTATTTTAAATCTTTGAAAGATGAATCATCCACATACAGCAGTAGGAAGTGAGTCCCAGGATTATGAAGAATAGTTGCTGTACGTCCTTCCTCCTTAACATTTTTGTATTGTTTGGCTGTAGTGCCCAAAGCCTGTGCTCATTCTCTTCAGAGTTACGTGATGACAGCTAACTTCAGCTGGTACCAAGTGTAATTACATCTTAAATTCAAATAGCATGAGTTCAAAATTAACATGGGAATTACACCTAATGTTGAGCATCTTACAATTGGACTGCTGAATATCTTTGACAGTCTTAAGTGCTGTGCCCTGTCTATCTCCTCTACTGGGCAAAACATAACAACAGCACTTGTTTAAACAGGTTACCATCGGTTTGAAACTGAATGAAATAACTTGCATGCAAATGTGTAGCAACTAGCTTTAGTAAGGCCTTTAAAACCTGTTTTTAAAAATTGTTTCCATAGCACATGCATATTTCCTCTTCATTATTGAATTATATGTGAAAAAGTAACAGATATTCTTACGCTATACGCTCATATACTGTTTACATGCATTTTGAAAAATGTCTTTTTAATTACAATTTTGTGCATTTGGATAATTTAAACCTAAAATCTTTATGTAAGGTTTTGACTTTTGTTGTGTAATGTGAATGCTGTATTATGTTGATGTGAAAAGGCAGCAGACTGTGAAGGAATCCAGAAGGCTTTTGGAAAATGAGAAATCTGCCTTACTGACATCTTAAAGAAAAATGCATATGCCGTTTGTTTAAAGGAATGTATTTTTAAAATGTCTAAGCAGTTGACAGTAATCTAGCCTTACAAATAACCTCAGTCGCTGTGATTTAAACCCTTCCTCTTGTAAGCAGTCATTCAGGTTAGCGGAAGGTTCTCTCATCTGGTAATAGCACACTTATTTGATAATAACAGCATGTCATACTTCCGAAGAGCATGTTCAAGTTAAGAATCTGAATTCAAAGATAAACTGATGTCAAAGAGAGAATGAAAAGGAAGTGAGAAACTGTAAGAGGAATAAACAAAGCTTTCAGAGAGAGAGAGGACATTTATGGCAACAGTAAGGTACCTAGTTCCTGACATCTGTTTCCCTCAAGAAAAAAAATACAGTACATACGCTAACCTTTTTATGGAGAGTGCAAGAAAAATATTTGCAGCCTATTTTCATATATTCATATTTGTTGAACTGTATTATGGATGTGTAATTTGAAGAGGACAGAGCAACTGCAAACTATTTTTACAGTCCATAAAGATAGCTCTTTGCTTTTTTTCAATACTAATAACATAGTGCAGGAACGGTTCTCCAAAACAGTGCCCACCCTCTTGCTGATTCTGCCACAAAAACTGGCATTCTTTTTATCATTGGTCTTACTGCTGTACAGGCAAAGGAAGGAACTGAAGTTTTTTTTTTTCCCTGTTTAGTGAGGCATCAGAACCCGTGTGGGACAGGAGAAAGATTACCTGCATACCGATACTAAGTTTAGGGCTCCTTTAAGCTTGGACTCCTTGCCTCCATACGACCATCTAGCGAAACTCCTGTTGCTACGTAAATATTAACATAAGTACCTCACTGGCTGCGTAACAGTCTGTTCTTTATCTCTCCAAATAAATCATTTGTGGGAAAGATAATTCTCCATCTCTAGTGGAATGTGTACAGAAGATCAAATCTCTTCTGAGTATCCTATCATTTAAATGGTGTATTTTCTTCCCAACACAAACTAATTAGAAAGTCCTCTTACTGGTCTTTCACTTTATCTAAATCCGAATTATTACTTGCGTAGTTTCACTACACAAAGAAAATTCAAATCTTTGAGAATCTTTATTTTGTGCCACTAGAAATACATGTATAGGAAATTTGGAGACTGTCATTGGTGATGTCTGTATTGTTTGAACCTGAATCCCCATTCAGGCTAGCCACAGCCAAACTGTCTTACATTTACAAATCCTACCAAATAGTTCAATCTCAGCTTACTAGCTTCAGTTTAAATGTGAGTATAGAAGGTCTTGCTTGTAGTTGTATGTTCTCACTTGACTTTTAAGTCAATATCTTCAGTCAAATCTGGGATCAAATTCTAATAAGCTTTCACCTTTAGTATTAAAGCAGTTGTTACTGCTTCGGCTGTAGCATGTTAGTAATAGCAATGTTCAGTGAATAGCATTTTTCTTGAACATAAGTAACTTTGTATCTAGTTCATCAAATTAATGGTCAACTGATGTTATTTTACAAATTTCTGCCTGCCTTTGCCTGTTTGCCCAGTCAAGTATCATTTTTAAGAAGTAAAATGCATGCATTAAAGTTAAAATATTTACTAGATGATGCCATGACAATTAGAAGACTATCTCCTAATTCAGCCAGCTTAGAATATTTTCCTCTTCTATTAACGAAGACTGTATTATTGCATAGCGTGTCAAGGTGGCTTTCTTTGATTAAATACAAAGATCAGGTCCCCCAAGGTTGCCATGTAGAGTCAGAGAGATTCTCTCTGTTGATCAGAAGGGGACTCTTGAGTAACAAGCTCAGATCAAAGTGCCTGAAGTTAGGTGAAATGATTGTCATGAAGTTCGCTGGACAGTACAAATGCTGGCTTCATCCTTACGACAAGAACCTCGTTGCTGTAAACTGCATGGGAAGGCCAGGAGCCTTTTCCAAACCACTTTTCTGCAGAAGGTGATGAGAACTGAGGATAAAACCACCTGATTTCTTGTCTTTTGCTAAAAGATCTTGTTTGACTTACTGGAAGAATGATGGTTATTCCACCTTTCAGATGTGTTTCATTGTCTTAGAGTGTTTAAAGTGCTGTTGTTAGTATATTATCAGTATTTTGTCATTTTATTGCAACTTTCCGGCTATTATATCCAGACTTCATTGTTTTGACTCTCATCTCTTTCAGTAATGGATTCACTTGGACTATGAATTGATTAAAAAACAGTCCACCAAGAAATTGGTTCTAAATAGATTATTCACCCTGGAAAACGAATTCTTTTATGCTGTAGGGCCATTTTTCAAGGTTAAGAGCTTTAGTAAATGTCACTTGAAATGTTTAAGCAGTGCCTGTTCTGGAGCCCCATTGCAGCCCATAGTGAGGAAGGATGGGCTAGCAACGGACTGAGTTTTCAGCCAGCTCTTAAGTATTCCAGGCAGGACTACAGCAGGCAGGGAAACGGTTAGGAGTCATGGCCTAAACTTTGTTTTAATTTCATACCGAGTATAAAGAAATATTTTCTGAGGCTAAGATCTATGAGGCTGTAGAAAAGCCTCTCATGAGAAGCAGTAGAATCCCTGTTGCATGAGTAATTTAATATAGATGGGCAAAACACTGAAATATATAAAGGAAAATCCTGTACTGGCAGCAGTAAGAATTAAGTGACCTAATAAACTTTTTCATCTCTTAATTTGTTTCATTAAACCTCATCACTTTGCTGAAAGAATGAAAAATGTTTATGTTGGACCTCCATGTGAAAAGTGCTTATAGAGAAAATATCCCTTTTCAGATGATAAAAACATAATTAATATATTTGAAATAATTCTTGCGTCTTCTCAGTCATGAAATTAAAACTGTCAGCCACAAGCTAATATTAATGCCTGCAAACTGCTAAACATAATTATTTCAATATAATGCAGCAGTGGATTTAATAATGGAAATTATTATGTTTTTAGATTTCATTGCAATAGTGGAACAACTTCATTTTATATTATTAATTCTACAAGCGACATGCAAAAGAATATAGTTGGTCCTATTACTAAAAGCAACAGAGTGAGACTGTGGTTCATAGACTATTATTGCCCACACGTGAATCTGCTTGGCTAACTGAGACGTTTACAACCAGACAAATTATTTTCAACTATCAATAGCTTAATTGCTACTTTAGTTTTCATATTTTTTAAAAAAATAATACTTATTTAAACATGTTTCCAATGAATAATGTAAAAAATGCACTTCATAGACATCATCAACATAACAAGCCACAAAGTTTACATCAAAATCAGACTGCTCTTGTTTTTTATTAACTTGAGACAGATTATTTTCTGACTTAAAACTTCTATTTTGGAACATTTATTCTATGTGAAAGTGGGCTCCTTTGTATTCATATATTTTACTTTGCGGCTCTGCAATAGGGTGGAGGAAAATCTGCACTCACCTACTTCTTACCTAACTCTGCTGGCCCACAATTTGAGACTGCAGTACACCCAATAAAGAAAAATAACATGTACTTTTAAGATAGTGATTTCAATAAAACAATAGCCTGGAGGACTAAGAAAAAAGCAATGCTTTAAGGGCAAACTGTGGGCCTCTAGAAGGCTTTTCTAGTATCAGTCAGAACCTTTTTTTGACGTGTCTAGCATGCACGATGGTCAGAAGCTGCTGAAGTAAACAAAATGTGGGTCTGTTCTCCATTATTATAATTTGCAGATACCCTGTGACTGCTCACAGAGGATGGCCCAAGGCTTTTAAAGCTGTTAATGACATGAACAGTGGCCAAGAACTGTCTTTATTTGAAATACAAGTGTATTTTAAAAGTAAACCAGAACGTGTGAATCCTCAACCAGTTGCCATTTGCACTAACGTTACACAGTGAGGATTTTTTTTAAAGATGCAGATCTCTCACCAAACATTCACTGGACCAGTTAAACAATTGGAAGCATTTTCAAGACATGTCACTACTAGTTAAAATATTGGCTTTCATGTCTGGTCCAAATCAGAATCAGGGTTTACAGTAAGTGAAACTTGGTTCCCTCACATTGATTTCTCAGTGTTCATAAATTCATTCATTAAATGCTCATTCATCAAATTCCATCTCTTTGCTGGCTCTTCCATGCCAGAATGAGGCATCTGTTTCTAAAAAAATGAAGTGGCAGATGGTTTAGTAAGTATTGCCCCATATTACAACTGGGGGAATGAAGTAATTCAGTACTCAGGATTAGAAATAAGAGCAGCTTTCTTATCTTGTCTTTTTTATCGCTAGTTAATTTTCTTTTACTAAAAGTAGGGTTGAAAGTCCTAAATACTAAATGTTGAAATTCAGGACAGTTTGGGACTGTGTAACAGTTCTGCACATGGACATCAAATACACTGTAGTTGGTACTGCATCTGCTATACATGCAGGTTTTATCCATGTATGTACTATGTCATTTTTCCAGTTTACTGGGGATCTGAAAAACAGCCTGGTTTCTATGAAAATACATGGAAAACCATGTCCCATATGCTTTTCATATGAGACACAAGACTTGACTGTGTAATGCAGGATATAGAATTGTAGAATCATAGAATGGTTTAGGTTGGAAGCGACCTTAAAGATCATCTAGTTCCAACCCCCCTGCCATGGGAAAGGACACCGCCCACTAGACCAGATTGCTCAAAGCCCCATCCAACCTGGCCTTGAACACTTCCAGGGATGGGGCATCCCCACAACTGCCCTGGGCAACCTCTTCCAGTGCCTCACCACCCTCACAGTGAAAAATTTCTTCCTGAGATCTAATCTAAATCTGCCCTCTTCCAGCTTGAAGCCATTACCCCTCATCCTATCACTACATGCCCATATAAAAAGTCCCTCTCCAGATTTCTGGTAGGCCCCTTTCAGATACTGGAAGGCTGCTATAAGGTCTGCCTGGAGCCTTCTCTTCTCCAAGCTGAACACCCCCAACTCTCTCAGCCTCTCCTCATAGCAGAGGTGCTCTAACCCTCTGATCATGTTTGTGGCCCTCTGGACCCAATCCAACAGGTCCATGTCCTTCTTATGCTGGGGGCTCCAGAGCTGGACACAGTACTCCAGGTGAGGTCT
>VYXH01002125.1:150433-181095 GCA_013397275.1 Burhinus bistriatus
GGAAAGGCTAGGGAAAAGTTATCTAAAAAAAAAAAAAAAAAAAAGAGTTGCAAATGTTATGTTAAAGGGTCTAGCAACTTACAATAATAGGTGAATTTTGCTGTACAGAATAATATATTTCAAGTATTCTGGTGTTCTAAAAATGTTTTTGAATCACTTCACAGAGATGATATTATGTTTGTATGGCATTAGGGAAACTGATTATTACCTTTAATAGCTTTCATGAGACACTATTAGTGGAAACCCTGGTACCTGTGTTTCATCTCAGAGAACTGCATACTGTAATTAAGCACACTTCAAAAGCCAAATTAAACTGAATGAACGAAGTAACCAGTAAGGATGTTCTTTTGAGCATTCATTCTTACCATGATGAATGATGCTTGTTTTTCTCTTCTCTTTAATTAGAATGTTTCTACATTTGCCAAAGAAAATGTTGGAATGCAGACAAAAACTGAAATTATAGGAACAGGGCTTGATGTAATAGCTTATTTGCAAAGGAAACACAACTTGTTTGGTATTTTATTGAAACAGGAAGTTCAGAACCTCAGTACACACAAGCACAACAAATTCTCAGGTGCTAGTTGAGTCATCTGTTGTTGGAAGTAGTCTCATAGAAGGCTTCCCCTTGATTTAGTTTTAATCTTCAATTAACAAAGGGAAGGAAATTACATACAGATTTAGTTTTAGATAATGTGCAAAGCTTTCTGTTGCTTTTTAGCTGTCACCCTGATGTGCATGCTTTGTGAGTGTATCACGTTGGCACAACCAGAGTGTCCAAGTGAATATATTCAGCATTTAATGAGCAAAAGAAACCTGATGTATTACATTTATGAAATAATGTAAGCCTTGCTTAATCAAAATACTCTGATTTCTCCCTCCTTCTAGTCATCTCATACCTGATTTCAGCTTTACTGCAAGCTATAGAAGTAATCATCTGTGATAAGATGATAATTGATAAAAATACTGGTTTAAGTTTAGTATGGGTTTATATATTTTATTTCTCATGTTTGTTTGTAACAATAGGTCTGTTATACAGCAGAGCAGAGCATGATTATACCATGTAGTTTTGTTTAGCTGTGAAATCTTGAAAAGGCACTTGGGAGTTTGTGTGTGTATCATCTTCTCTGTAGAAGTCTTAGCTTTTCCCCTCTTTCAAAGGTCTGTATGACACTGGCTTTCTTTGAATGAGAAGGATTTTACTGAATTCCTTCCAAGTCCTGTCATTACTCTTCCTCTGTTTAATCCCAAGAGTACTGCAGTGTTGCACAGTGAGTTCTCCTTTCCTCCACCAATGGTCTGAGCAATGATGGCTTTGTAGCTCTCCCAGTACTGGTCCATAGCATACGGATAAGTGCATTAGCACTTTAATCAATAATGTCATTTTAAGAAAAAATTCCATGGGTTGCATTAGAATTAGCATGTCAGCTCCTAAATTTTAAAGTTAATATAATTTAAAAGATAAAAACAGACATAATGATCTAGTGAGTGTGCAGGGCATTTTTGAACCTTTGCCCTTATGCAGGGCTAGCTAGATTAGACTTTTTTTCTCCACCATCTGGGTAGTGTATATATTTTAGTATAGTATGTATGCATACAAATAGTACCTTCTCTTACATCATGGTAGTTCATATTATTATAGGGATAAAGCTGTATTCCTGATATGCCCACTTTATTCCCACTGATTTTAGTGGAAATTCTGGACTGGACAGAGCCAGAGATGGTAAATATTTATTTACAGACTTTTAATAGAAAACTAGGGTGTAAGAGAGGAGTTATTGAGCATTTGTGTTTTATCTAAGCTATCCAGTTGTTTGACTAGAAAATAACTAGTGATTTTGCTTGAAGACCACAACTGTTTCTGAGCTTCAGCATATTTATCCTGCTTCTAAGCTCAAATACCCAGTTGCTCATATGTCATATACAGTACTTGCTGAGTATCCTTTGGTTTTCAAATTGCAACTGCTTGCTTATGCAGTGACAACCTCTTGAAAAGCCTTTCTGCTCTCACTAAAGCACTTCAGATAAAATACAGATAGGCTAAAAAGTAGTAGTCTCTCTGTCCTGCATCATTCTTAGACAAACAGCAGTAGGAATATAGGAAAGGAACTCAGAAAGGAGGACAGGGTCAGCAGTTTGACCCTACAAACTTTGCCCAGCTAGCTTGAGAAGTCGCTGAAAGTCCACTACCATAATAAGTCTGCCAAGTTCTCTGTATTTAACCATGTCATAGCTGGCAAGCTCAAATTTAAAACAAAACCAAATTCCATGTGGAATTTATAACTATTTCTTTTAAAAAGAGTATTTTATTTTATTTTATTTTATCTTCATTAAGACAGTTCCTGCAAATGTCAGGTAAGTCAAATGAATATTGCTCTGTTATCTTTGTAACTAAAAAAAATTAAACTAGAAGTGATAGAAAAGAAAAAAAGTCAAAAAGTTATCACACATTGAAATCCCAAATGCAATTGAAATCCTAATCAGGAGTAAGGTTATATTCTAAATGAGACATGTTCTAAAATGGCTTAATCTTACTCGCAGCAACAACTGAGATGCAATGCTAGACTTTTCCTCCAGCATTTGATAAGGTTACTGACACAGTGTCTACTTTGCCTCCTATAGACTCTTGAGAAGAAAGCAGTGAGGTGATGTTCTGCAAATGTGTTTGGTCTATCAGCTCACAAGCTGATAAGTGTCAACTCCTCAAAACAGATATTGGAATCAGTTATTTTTAGAAGGGCATCATTTGGTACCATGCACAACTTAACACTGTGGTTTGTGAATTATTTTTTCACTTTGTTAAAATTAACTTGAAAAATTCTCTTGCTTAAAAAAAAAAAAAAGAAAAAGAAAGAAAGAAGAACAGAGAGAATAAATTTGGGGTCAGGTACTGTGCCTTTACCCTACCAGCTTTCATAGCTTTAAAACTACTCTGTATTCACAACATAAATCTTTCTCCCTCAGGATACAGAAGACCATCCCAGCTTGCTGTCACAATATAGTTCTTTCTCCTGTAATCTTATATTATTGTTATGCTAAAAACTACAAGAGTTCATGAAAAGAATGTTCAAATAGAAAATGTTTATTGTGTCCTTTGTTTAGCACCTATGAAGAAAGTGATGCCCTCAAAGAAACTTTTCTTGAGTAAATGACATTTAAAAATGTGATTTACAAAAAGCACCTGGTCAAATATTTAAACCCTTTTTTTTTTTTTTTTTTTGCTGTGTGTGCTGGCAGCTGCACTTGCCACTCCTAGTGCTGGAGGGCTAAATGTCTTTGCTTTCCGTACTTCCTATGGGATCTTTTCTTCCAATTTGTGACATAGGTTAAGTGAAGAAGAGATGTTATTACACATAAAGAAGTATTGCTGCCATGGAGTACTAATCAGGGAAATTGTAGAGCAGAAGTGATTGTGATAGTAGTTCTATCAGGAGTTTCTGAACGCAACCTGAACCTGGTCTAGTTTGGCAGTTGGCGGCGTTCCACAGCAGTGGCGTCCAGTTGTGTGATGCCAGGTAATCTCTTTGAGTGGGTTTATTTCAGTAGTTCTCAGACAGTTTTAAAGGCTTTTCTCTGTTGAACATTGATGTAATTTCAACTGACCCTTTAGGTCATATTTTAAAAATCAAGCATTCCCTGCTAATTATTGTTGTAGTGCATGTGTTTCACTGTAAGTACAGAAGTTGGCACATAACTTCTGAATGCAACTCTGCATTTCTGCTGTGCTCAGTTGTTACCATGTATCTTTTTTAAACAATTAAAAAAAGCCCCAGCTTTTAATTATACATCATTTTTTCATTAATATGTGGTCTGTTATGTTGTAATACATTGGGTTCTGAACAGAAGCATTTTATATTTTTGTTGATGAGGGAATACTTCAAGCTGCTCTACTTAGAGGGCATGTTTTTCCTCTGGTGATACTAAAAAAAAAAAAAACATTAAAAGAACAAAGCAACTTTTTAAAAAGTAATTTGCTGATGCATGTTTTTTTAAAGCCAGGTCCATTTTATTTGTCTCGTTGCAACATATCAAAAAAAGATTGAGAAAAGTCAATCCTAAGAAATTTGAAGGCAAACGAACTCACTGTGTTCAAGCTTTGACATATTTTATAAAGCTGTTGAAAACCAAACCATGAAAGCCAGATTTATGAGCTTTTTTAAAGTTATTTGTAGATTCCCAAGACGATTGTGTTCCCATCACTTACTGTAGCCTTTAAAACTCAAATGACTCTTGAAAATATTCATGTTTGGCACACACTGAGTTACTGCTGGGCGTTGCAATGGCATTCAGCTAAAACTAAAGAGTAGAGAGAAGAATGTACTCTGCCTTTACTTAAATCATTTCAGTCTGTTGAGGTACAGCAAAAGGACTCACATATTCATATTTTAAAGATAAAACTAGGAATTATTTTTAATGTTAAGATTACTTTTATTGTGGGTTAATACAACTGCTTGGGGAACAAGCCTTTTGGGAGCATCTGTGTAACCCTTCACATTTGCCAGGCTTTTCCTTTCAACAAGATCACTTGCTTTGTTATTACTGGATTAGAATACTCTTTTATTTATCAAAGCATTATTCATATGCACTTTGCCAGGTATAGCAAATCTGTTGACAGCACTGGATTTATCATTTACTGTTAAAGGCGAATGGAAGGATTCCCCACGCCACTAAGCCAGCAAAGCAAATGTCATTCTTGAAGCTCACTGCACAATATCCTGTGTTGATTAAAAAGAAAGTTGATCTGTCCAAAATGATTCAATATCTGAAAATTCTAAGATAGTTGAAAAAAGCTTATAATTTTTAATGTATTTTATGCAAATACTAGGCTTCCGTGCCTTGTATCTTCATTTAACCATGGGGAATATCAAGTTGTTTTCCATGAACTGCAGCACATCATTAGCTCATGGAATTTCTGTTTCAGTGCAGTCTTTCATCGGTGACATATACTTAGCTAGAAATGTATTCTTTCAGTCTGTGTAAATGCAGGTGTATTTACTCCCATATGATTAAACATTGATATTTACTTCATTAATATTTCATTCCTTAAGCTATTCTGCTGAAATTAATGACCTATTCATAGATTAGGTACTGGTCCCATGCAATAGGTACTAGTTTGTTTAAAAATACCCAACAATTGGCCTTATGTGAGTTGGGAGAGTTCAGAAAGCCTAGAACATACTATATATAAAATATGGGTCAATGGTTGCATTATGAGGGGTTAAATGCCAAGATGCAACTAATGTTCCTCCCTGTTGCCAAGTGGGAATGAACTATGAGATAACAATAACAGCAAGTTGCAACTGTTATTTAAAAAATAGGTTAAATTTAGTTGAAGTCATTATTTTTGTACAGGTAATAATCCAGTCTGAAAGAAGCATCCCTTACCTACATCACTACCCCATTACATCAGCCAGAAGTGACTCCATGCTCACTTGTGCCTGCATCTATAAGCCAGTAATGCAGATGAATGGAAAGGGATCTGCAGAGTGCGTGAGCTAGTGCCGAGAGCACCTTGTGCACAACACATGCTTCAGGTCTCTGGGCTCATTCCAGTCTGCTCCCCTGAACTGAGCACTTCTTCTGACTGCATTTCATCCAAAAACAGCACAGTCTGTGCCCTTGATAGCTGCTCCACAGTGGGAACCAAAAGTACACTCAATAGGAACGACCAAGAGATTAGTTTCAAAAGTGCACTCCCAGCTTGAAGTAAACCAGTAAGAATGTAAGTATATTTTTTTACTGAAGGTCTTGTGAGGATATATCCAGCTAGAATAGATCTTTGTTAGCTGTGAAGAAAAACATGTCCATGTATATATTTTAAAGTCATGGCTGGTTGTCTAAAGCAAATTATTTGGAGGCTAAGATTTTCTTGGTTTGTATGTTGGCTCAACTGCGTTTGTTCAACTGTCAGCTGAGTTAAGGGAAAAGACTTTCTGATTTTACTTTACTTTGTTCGCGTTTTTGAGACATGTGAACTTGCATGACTTAGATGGAGAGTCCAACCAATAGTGCCAGATACAGAATGGTGGATTCAGTATGGCTCACTTAGATCTGCTGCACAGAGAGCATCCGTATATGCTCAGAACAGCTCTTTGTCATACAGGTAACAAGGCCACCACACCAGCACACGTTGGAATCATTGTCATAAAATGTACAACTATCCCATCCATATACTGCATTTGTTGTCTAGGATTTTGCTAAGCTACCAGGCTGGAAAATCTAATTAATCATGACCTAAAGTAGTAGAACTGTAGATTGACTCTGTCCGTTTTTTAATTACTAAACTGTCTTCATCTCAACCCATGAGTTTTCTCACTTTCACCCTTCAGATTCTCCCCGGCATCCCCCACCCTGGGGGAGCAAGCAGCTGTGTGGTGCTCAGCTGCCTGCTGGGGTTAAACTACGACAGACCAGAAGTAAAATAACCCTGAGAGATGTAAGGAATTATCAGAAATAGGTATGATGGAGTTCAGTAAGGACACATGCAAAGTAGGGAGAAATAATCACCTTCAGAAACACAAGATGAGATTGACAATACGGTATTTCTGCCAAAAGAGCAACTGAGTATTTTAGAGGATCCAAAACAATATATGTCACCAATGTCACACCGATAAAAGAAGCAGGCATACTAGGATGTGTTAACAGGAATGCTATACGTAAGAGACATGAATTATTTGCAGTGTGCAGAGCAGTGGTAGGGCCTGAGCTGGAGTACCGTGTATAGCTTTGGGCACTCTACTTTGGGAAAGATGTGGATCCATTGGAGAGAATCCAGGGGAGAATAACAAAATGATCAGAGGTCTACAAAATATGACCCATGAGCAAAGACTGAAAGAACTGTGTTTGTTTAGTCTAGAGAAGAGAAGACTGAGGGGAGACATGATAACAGTCTTCAAATATTTAAAAGGTTGTTGCAAATAGGAAGAGAATAAATTGTTCTCCATGTCCCTTGGCACTAGGACAAGAAGTAACAGGCTCAAAATGCAGCAGAGGCAATTTAGGTTATATTATTAAGAAAAGCTTTCTAACTGCAAGAGAAGATAAGCATTGGACGAGATTATGTAGGGAGGTGGAGAATGTATGTCTTTGAATTTTTACTGGGATCCTCAGGGGCTTGTCACTTGGAGTACATGTAAGCCTCGTGGTATGCCAGTGATGCAGGGCACAGAGTCGTACGTGCCACACTCGTATACCGCTTTGGAGAGATGCATGGCACGGCGCTGCTTTATTGATATTTGGGTGAGGAAAACACCTCCCAATTACAATTGGTAATTATTTGCAGAATTTTGACATAAATTTGCAATTGCAATTTGCAGTTTTATCACTGTCTGGTAGTCACTTGAGTTTAATTCTTTTGAAATAAGACAAAACCAAGGATGGACAAGTTCTTCAGGTATTTCTGAAGAAAGGTTTACATTTCTAATCCTGAAAAATCCTTCTTTCATTACCTAATCTGTAATGAAAGGATTTTTGAAATTTCAAAAATAATTATCTTGTGTTGAATACATTTAATATTTGTGCAAATATATTTCATTCAGAATCTTTTTGAAGTTATAAACAAATAGTTATATTAAAGTGACCACATCTTACAATCTTAACAGAGTGTTTTTAAATGAAGTATATTGGAAATATAGCTCCTTGATTTAGAAGTCACACTTATCCTCAAAATGGAAAAGACTTACTGTTTTGCCCTGATTTGTTTTTTATTAATCTATAGTTGATAATGTTGATATTACATAGTATTTAAAAATAGTTCTACCTCTGGAAAACAAGGAAATTCAACTAAAAATAAGTGATTTTGTTATCTTTTTTCCTGCAAAAACTTGCTATGCCGGAAAAAATGGTTCAAACATCTTCCAGTATAATTTTGAATATCTGCCAAACAGTAGATTTATTTGCCAAACAATTTCATACAGTATTCCCGCTGGGACTCAGTCTTTCAGAGAATAAATTGGTGAAATTAACTTTTCTTATCAGTCTATGGGATTTGAGAGAAGCAAGGTTGTCTGCCAACATGCAGTGGAAAGAAACAATATCTGCTAAATTGTCTGGATTCTAGCGTGCTTCCCTTCGCCCTTGTGTTGGCCAGGAAACGCTTGCATGAAGGACTATACAGAGAAGGGGAAAAAAACTTGTGTTTTGAAGAATTTTCCAGACAATATAATCTTGACTGTATGCCACTTCTCCTTCTTTTACTTTCCTTTTTATTTTTCAAGACCAGACCTTGAATGTTTCTTTTTTCCGGACCAAATTTTCCACTCTATCTCCCTCCGCTTCTGGCTCCTGGCTCAGTGCAGCAGTCCACCACACAAACATATACCAAGTTTGCCCGTGGGTATTCTCAGTTTGTATGTATGTGCTGGGGTGCCAATGTAGCCTTATCAAGTATTCAAAAAGTATGTTCTCACTTCTGTCTGCCTGAAGGCTTACGTTTCTCTAATTTGACAGAAAGGGAGCTTCTATTTTAGCCAAATTATATTGATAACCAAAGGAAAAGCATTGTTTCAGTAAATATTCAGAAATAAGGATGCAATATTTGTAAATAATTTGCATGAATGTTGCCAGTTGAGTTTTGCTCTGAGAATGAACAAGATCACTAGCAGTAACAAATGCATTCATGCAAAAGACTGGAATGAGGTTCTTGGTGCTCTTGAGATAACAGAACGGTAGTACGGCTTGAGCCAGTTGGGGTCCTGTATCGGTGTGGTGTTCCATTCATTTGGATAAGATTCTTCAAAGCTGAAGATCTATTTCTTTGTGAAACATCTTGCTGAAGGAAGTTGTTTCCAGCTTTTAACACGCTCTTTTATACTGGAGAGCGCCAATTTATTCATCTAGTACAGCTTTTCAATGTGATTTTTAATTAAAGGTTTTAGTGAATATTGTTTCAATTTTAATATTCTCAATGTGTTAAAAATAACAGCAAGCTACTAAAATAAATTACAAAGAAATCGAAGTAAAATGCTGAACTTTTAATTTAAGTAGAAAATGTATGTCACACATTGTTTCTACAAAAACAGAGTTGCTGTTTGGTTAGTTGCTTCTATTCTCCTATTAAACCTGATATTTAGAAAGATGAAAAAGAGAGCATTTCTTCTTTGTCCTGCAGGAGTACTGTATTGTTAACACAAACTTCCTTGATCCCTGTAGGGTCCTGCAGATTCTGCAAATTCCTCACTGCAGGATAACTGTACTTTGAGAAGTCTGCACACTGCAATACACTCTTCTTTCTTTATCAGAAGCAGGCTGATGCTCCACTTGTGTGGATGTGTGTGAGCCCTTGATCTTTACATGTACATGGGGTTCCACATATGTGTTTTTCTTTTAAATTTTTACTAAATGACGGACTGTCTGAAAACGCATATAACCGTGAAAGTGTAATGCTTCCTGACAGTGTTTTAGCTTTGAGTGTGTTCTTCACAAGGTTTTTGTACAGAATTATAGTAACTGAAAATGTAAATGTTACTTGGCCAATATCTTTACCCATACTGAAATCATATGAATATTAAAATCTTAGAGCTTAATATTTCCCCAGCAACATCAGCCAACTACATTAAATGAATATGCTATTTTATGTGTCTCTTTTTGTTAAATCTGTAGATTATCAAACCATAAAGTCTGGTTTTTTGACTTTACCAGTTTTATGTTTTTCTGTCATTTAACAGTTGCAGAGTGGTGCACTAATCCATAAGACTTCAACAGTCCAATCCTTTTCTCTTTAGCAAAAATGAGCAACTTCTTGTCAAGTTCAAATGAAATACTTGCTCTTTAGATATAAACCATAAAATATTCAATCTTCTCTCTTCAAAATTATGTCTGCAATTCTATCTTCTGCTGTTTGCACTTAATAAAAAGTATTTATTATTTTTGCAAGTAACAGTAACTAAGATATAATGATAGCTTTCCATAAGTTCAGTAAATACTTCATTAAAAAATAGCCTTTTCAAATAGGTGTTGGTAAGGTTTCCAATCCTATATTAAATGCTCAAATAGTAATGATAAAATAAATCATGTGTGGTTTTGTAAATTTATTTATCTCTGGTGAATAAGAGAAATTTATAATAAAGAATTACTGTTATGCATACATTGATTGTGTAATGCATCCACAAATCACAAATTTTAGACATATATAATTATTACAGATGGCTACATTGTATATATATTTTTAAGATAGTACTTCACATTTTCAATTCTAGCCTACAAATATGATTTCTATTAGTTGTAATAAATCATAGCCATATTCTCCATTTAGTTTTTGTGAAGTAGTATTATTCTAATCGCATTTTAGACTAGAAATTTCTTCGTGTGCTATTTTCTGGAATTACACTGAAAATTGTGTGCTCTACATAGGACATCAGCAGTTTCAATGCTCAAAAATTTCCAAGTACATCGAGAAGAATTAGTTTTCTTTCATTTTCTGTTGCATGAATTCAGGTATGCATTCAGAGATAATACCTTTGTGGAAATTGATGGCTATCTCCTGCGCCTCATAAAAAGATCACACCTTTGGACTTTTCTGGAGATTCTGTGTTTCTTCCCGCACTGCACCCAGCAGGAGCTATTTGCATAAAGTTCAAGGCAAAGTTGGAAAGTTTTCGGGTTTTTTTAAAAATATGTGCTCTTTTGGTTTCTGGGGACTGAAAATCAGTCACAGGAGGGACGATAGTTGGTGAAATGTTTGGTGAGGTTTTTTTTATAATGAAGAAAGGCTTTATTCCTTTATCATACATTCCCCATAAGTTTTACTTCTGTCAAGAGTGATTTTTTTTTCCTTTCAAAACTTAGGTTCAAACAAAAATCTAAACTAATGGTACATTTATGAGAAATGCATATTTTAGAGGTGTCTTCCTGCTGTTCGTACAACTAGAGAAAGAATGAGGTTAACACTTAGGATCTTACCAAAAAGAGTAAAGAGATGCTTTCATAACATTTTGTTTTTCTGTCCATCTGCTAACGACTATAATGAGAAAGGAAAATTGGTGCTGTCTGTTATAACAGGGACTGACACAGTTGTAACCGTAACTACTGACTGATACATACACAATTTGTGGAAACAGTCACTTTTGGGGTCTGATATTTTCCCAGGCTGAGGAATTATTTATTTATTTGTAAAAGCTTACACAAAATGTGTATGGTTTCAAAGGGCTGGGAGCACCCCTGGAGTGCCGCGAAGGCTTTGATGTTGCAAAGGCAGCTGAGTCAATTCAAGGGTAAGAGCTAGATTATGCCCTCTCGTCCCACCGCCAAACCCTGTGTGGCCAGCTAGCTGCCTTTTCAGCAACTGGCTAGTGGCGTTCCTTTCAGGTCAGTGGGCCAGAAAGCAAAGTTAACCTTTCAGCGTATTTTCTGAGCTCCAAACGCAAATGCTGCGCTTTCTCCCTATCTCTAATACCTGTGCGTGGACCCAGTGTGCTTGGACAAATCCAAGCACAGCCTGTCGGGAAAGCTGTGGTGGTGGTGATCCCGACAAAGGAAACATAAAGATGATGTTCCATGCTGAAGCTTTCCTTTGACAATACCACCAGGATGGATTGTGTTCTTACCCTGTCCTCTTCTCAAATGCACTGATAATACACCTGGCTGCAATTTTAAAGGCAGTTTAAGAAAATCCTCTCTATAGCATGTCAGCATTTCACTTTCCTGGGTTCCTTTAATATGTACTATATGTATACAATAAAACATGCTATTTGTGGACATCAGGCAAGAAGGGTGCTCAAAATGTTGATTTCCTGATTTGATGGTTAGCTGTGTACACATTTGCTTTTAATATTAATTTAATCAAACAGTTCTTTCTATAGGAAGATGTATCATATGAATGAGTTTTCATTACAGTGGCAGCAAATAAATCCTTTCAGGGGAAATGTTTGAGGAAGTGGGAATACAATTAGCCCTTTTACATCATATTCCCTAAAATATGTGAAATAGCGGGATTGCAGCAAGTTATATTTGGTGTCCTCTAACAAAGGTCCTATTGCATTTTTAAAATAACAACTTCTCAATCCTAATAATTTTTATCTTTAAAATCGTAAGAGTTCCAGGTTGACAAAAAGTGTAACTTCTGTATTTTTGAGTTAAATCTGATTTATTTTAGATAAACTAGCATTAAAGCCTCTTGGTAATTGTCTGTCTTCTATCGGTGGCAGCTGATTTGTCCCAATAAACAATTCCAGAGAGCTCTGTGTCAGATCAACTAAGATGGCATTGCATCTGTTATGAGGCTGTTCTGAGGTCAACGTGAAGGGATTGTTATTTTTCACTACAGTACATTCTTTAGTTTGTTGACCTTGCTTACCACAAGCACTTTTGTAGTTTCATAATTGCACAGTTTTTTAAGTCATTAAAATAAATTATTGCAGTCCTAGTGATAACAAAATCACGACACTGCTCTGTACATTAGAGATTGCAAAGCATTTCATGTTCTTGAGCTAGTCCCATTTTAAGACACTGATCGTGGCCTCTAAGCCTCACAATACCCATCAGCAAGTGGTACTCTTAGTGAATTCCAAGTCTGATACCGTATATTAAAACCATACAATGATTAGTTTTCTGTATTTCATGATCAAGATGCCCAGCAGACGGATATTCATAGAAGAGCATTCTGCTCAGATGCAGGTAGGCAGTACTCTACAACCAGATCTTCTGCACATGTGTAAAGTATCGGGTGCCAATTTCTGTACAGGAAGGGCCATCAGATATATTCAATGAGTTTAGGTGCTCCAAAATCTGCAATATAGCTCTGCTTTGATACTGTGATCAACAAAATTATTTAGCAGCTGTTTGACTTCCATGAGACAGGATTAGGTGCCGTCTCATTCATAAACCTAAGTTCACAGAAGAATAGAAAATAAAGGGTATTATTTCGTGGATTGTGCTTGAGTCTTTTTGGCCTCCTTGGCCTCCATAGCAGTCACTGTCTTTATAACTTGCTGAATTCAGAATGCAAAGAATCAACTTAATTTTCAGTAGAGCAGCCAAGGAATTAACAATCAGAGAAAGTTGAATTATTTACTGATGGAGGAGATCTCAAAATTCAGACTGGGATTGACTTGTCCAAGAATAGCAGAGGACAGTGGCATAGAACCCCTGAGCCATGAAGTCTCATGTTAGCATGGGCTTCATGCTTTGCAGGTGCTTCACCTAGCTAATTGATCAGAAGTACTAATTCACTTTGACTTTTATCTAGGGATCTGTGAACATGCCATGGAACCGTTCAGCTTGATAAACCTCTGTAATAATAGTCTTGCAGTACAAATACAAATCATTAAAGCCTTCACAATATATAGTGCTCATCAATTTGTATCAGGGAGCTTTACAAACTTATATAATTCAGAGTTTAAACTGCTTTAGGACCTGTTTTCCCCTCCTGTGCTCCACAGATATAAACCACATTTTGTCTCAGATGTATGAAGTGACACAAATGTACCAGAACTCAGAGCAAACCGTTTCATGTAAATTCTTTTGTCTCCACAAAACCAAAAAAAGAAGTCTTCTGTGAATGCTGTGCAGCCTGTAACACTTGATCATTATAATAAAAACCTGCTTGATCTATATGAAGCAAATTTTCTCCTCTGCATATACCAGGCAGGACAGTGGTTCAGCAGTTAAAGCCATCTCCTTTAGTTGTACTGTGCATAAAAGCAGTGCATACAGCAAGTATACACACCATGGTATGCAATTTAAAGTTTTCATACTAAAAGAAAATAAAAGCAAGCTTCTATTTCTGTGTAATGGCCAGTGTGTAAGAACATAAGATTATGGTGAAAAATAATGCTGTCAAGTGCTAAACCATCTGACCTATAACAAAATAGTCTCAGCTCTGGTTTGTGAATTGTATTGATCAAATACAGCAAATTCTTTATGTAGTTTACCCGAGTTCCTGATACACCTGGAAAAGTAAAGTTCATACTTATATACTATAATTCTTTCTTTCTGAATTAATGAACACAAGGATTAGTTTTACTTTGAGTGGAAATGCAACACATTGGTTAATTAATTTCCTTGTTTCCTCAAATACAGATCTGCAGACTTCAGCGTCAACTATCAACAGGAAAATACCAGCAGAATCTCTTTTCAAACCAGCCTGTCATGTTTGTATCTCCTACCAGTCAGCCACCCTGCAAAAAGCTAATTGAACTTATACAGCTGTCAGGAGGGAAAATATGTAAAGCCTTACGTCAGGCCAAAATCTGTATAGGAAAAAACCCAGGAAAGAAGTACCAGGAAATAAAATGTTTATCAGAAAAATGGGTATTAGGTAAGACAGTAAATTTCAACTCGTATAAAATATTGTGGAATATGTATTCAAAAATTGACTGTAAATAGTTCACTAAACTGAGGTTCTGGAGGAAAGAAAATGGAACAGACTGCTACAGTTGTGTTTTCAGGAGGGTTGTCTCCATGGTGAGGACTTTCTCTTACAACTAAGACTGCTTGATGATGATCCTGGTACTCACCATTGTAATTTTACTAAGAACAAATTTCATCCAAAGATTTTCAAATTTATCTTTTGTATGTTTGTTTCATTTAGAGCAAACTAAATTATGGGGAAACCCCCATAAGATAATTGCATTTTTAAATGTCATGTATTCCAATTTTAGATGTAGTAAGAAAGATTTTTAACGGGTATAAACTGGCATAGCACTACTGAAGTACAGCAACTGGCACCCTCTGATAATCTCTCCTGAATTATATATTGTACATCTGAAATACAACATTCTGCAGTCTCTATTTCACTTGTTCATTTTTAAAATCTGCTGTTAAGTTTGTAAGAGTTGTTAGTCCATTGCTTTTCCATTATGGACACCACAGTTCTCAAGGTTACCTGTTTGCAGGAAATCACATGTAAAATTGCAATATCCTTACCCTCAAAGAAAATCTATGTAGGATTCACAGCTTCCAGCCTGACACTCTTCTTCAGACAAGATAAGGGTATTTTCCAAAAAGGGACCTTTTGCGTACTAGAAAACTTAAGATTAAATTTTCATCATACATTATGTCAGACTCCTGTAGATAGTGCCTCACACCAACTCTAGCAATAAATGTACTACATGAGTTGATGTTATATGAGACTAGACAAGCAAGTCCATTAATGCTATCAGATCATAATGACTTAAAACCTGAAAGAAAATAGCACTAAAGAAGAAAGGAAAAGTGAGCCATAAGGGAATATTACTCATCTAAATGCAAATGTTATTTGATACTTTCTTAAAGTATACGATAAAATTATGAAGATTTGAGAGAGGCATAATAAGAAGGAATTCTTTATTGTGCCTTTTTCTGGCTTCAAAGAAGACTTTAAAAGCAAGTGTGGCCAGAAAAAAGTGACCAGATGAGGAAACCAGAGGTTTGTGCAAGACTAAAAATATGATGTAGTAAACTAAACACAGAAGTTTCACGTAGTAGTACTCCAGTCATAAATTCCAGATGAACAAAGGTAATGATCTGAAGTGGCACGTAACTCAAGTGGCACGTCCCACTCTTTTACTGGTCTCATGGAGTTCTGCCTCACCCCAGGTCCAGAGGTCCAGCATCTCATGAGCTACCTGCGGCTGGACAGGCCACGCTCAGCCCATCAGTGGGCTGAAGGAATTGTGTATCCAGCTGCTAATGAAAAAGGACTCTGAATTCTTTGTGCCCTTTACAAGTTTCTCCGTTCTTTTTTGCAGTCTGATGGTCCCTTTTCTAATTGTTACGTCCTGCTCACGAGGCATGGTTATGCAAGCTCCAACTAATGGATTTTAAATGATGAATCATCAAAACTCATAAAAAAATAAGTCTTTCTATATGGTACTTTAAAGGAAGGATACAGGCGTTTGAAGCTTAGTCCCTTTCTCAGAAACTATTTATATAATAGTACGAACACTATCACCTACAAATTGCCATCTTAATCAAATAAATCAAATCAGATCTGAAATTTTGTCTAATCTTTGACACTTCACTGTTGCAATCCAGGTGGTTTGTGGCTATCTGCTTTCTGCTGTTAATACTGACTGCAAATTAATTCACTCAAGGTTGACCACAATAAAAAGCATATAAATAGATGATGCAGCACCTTTTTTAAACTTAAGTAAATGATAAGTTCTTGTGGTATTATCATTTGACTGCTTTTTTTCCAGGGTCCTTCTCTGTCTGGGTTGTCAGCTCCACCAAACTGTTTTCTACCAGAAATTGCCCTAAAGTACATTGTTGCTTTATAATCTGTTTCTTGTGCATTTTATCTTAAATAATCCTGCTTTTTTATTTCTTTTAGATTCAATCACTCAGCATACAATATGTCCCATGGAAAACTACATTTTTCAGCTGTGAGCTAACTCAAGAACTTCCATATGGTTGTAAGGAAACAAGCTTAGTTTGGATTCAACAAAAAACTAAGCTGTTAATAAAATTTCTAAGAAAACGCAAGTTGCATATTTATAAATACAGGGAAATGTTTTCTGCATTTTTATTACTAGTTTAAGTGTTCATCTTGTGAAATCTTTAGGTTTTTATAATAAAGTACTTCACTAATAAAAGTCATCTCGCTTTCATTTATTTGTTGAAGACCTTTGGACCTAAAAGTTGAACGAATCATTATTCACTGGGAGGAAGTGGAAAGCTATTTTCTAATCTCTAAGCAAAGTTGATCATGTTACAGTGCAATTAAAAGATGTGCACACAGTGTGGGTTAGCGTGCCTGAGCTAGCGCTGCGGTAGTCAGCAGGAGCTGTGCTACCAACGCAGATGCATGGATTCTGTAGGCTCCTCTATTCTGAGTGCCTCTGCGGACAGCTGAAGGCCCGTGTTGCCTTATCTTCATGACCATTGCTAATTAAGTTTCTTGGGTAAAAGGATAAGGTGTCCCATCATGTTCAACTCACACCTGTTGGTGTAAACTTACACTTCTAAATTGAGTTTTCAAAAGTAATTGAAACTCTGTAATTATGCTCAGATGCATAGTTAAGATATTACTTTATTTCAATACCTTTAATTGAATTTCAAACTCTGTCTATCTTACATCTAGGCTGAAACCTAGTTACTGATCCTGCGTCAAATGAATTAAGACAAAACCTCATTCAAGTGGTAAAATCTGTTGAAAATGGAACATATCATTAAATCCTTTAGGTATGCATGAAAAATGTATGCAAATGTCTTAAATATTAAATTCCTCTTCAATCTAGGGTTTTGTTTTTAGCAGGTACAAACTAAGATTTGTATGTAACATAAGTTGTGTAACACTTGTTTATCTATAAATGTACAACCTCCTTTAAATACTTGCAAGATCCATCAAAATGATGTATCATCATCATAGAGAGTAATATATTATCAAGTAATTTAATGGCAGCTCACAACTCAAACCTTCTAAACTCAGTGCTTCCCTCAGAGTACTGTCAGTGTAAGGCAATGGAAACCCCATACTAAAATTAATTATTTCAAGTTAATATTATGGAACAATCAAGGTACAATGGTTTCTAAATGTTGCCATTCCATTGCATTGTTCTAACTTCTTGGGCTTTTTAAGGATCTGGATGTACAATATCTCTAAACTTGAGGATTATACAAATTTTTTCTTCAAAACAAGTTCAGCAGTATCTGGGTGGCAGGCTGTTTACAGCACAAATTGCATTTGTATAGTTGCTCTGTAAAATGTTAAACATACTTCTTAATGGAAAAGCTCCAAGTTATCATTATTTTATGTAAAATTAAACTGACTTTATTTTCAGAAATACTGAGCTCCTGTAACTAACTCAAAAGGTTAAGATCTCATTTTCAAGCATCTAAGTGCTATATAGCTGCTTTTAGTATATAAACTAGAAAATATAATTTATTGAGGTTTTTTTCCTTGCTTAGTTTTCTGACATGTACGTTTTTATCAGCATCTTAGATAGGAAAAGTATGTTTGGTACAAAAATTGGTATTTTGATACAAAAATTGGTAATCAGGTCTGTCTACAAATTGTACTGTTCATAATCAAAACTATTTACCTATTTACTGCAGAACACTGGTAACATGGTATCACTCTTCACCCTTGACCTTATGAGCCCCTTTATTAAGAAACTAGTTGCCAAATACTATAGACTAAAATATAAATACTTAAATAGGTTGTGACATGTGAACATATGGTTCCCAGTAAATAACAGAATAATTTGTTTGAATTATATTGCTTAACTTTGAATATTACAACCTCCTAGTTTATTTTGTAGTCATTTCCTAAGTGTACTACCCATAAAAATCTGTCACTATTAATTTATATAATATAACATTCCAAATCAGTTTTCTCATAAATCTTCTTAAGATTAATCTCAGCTATTTAAATTGTAAATTCTTGGATCAACTTGTTGGTCGTTTTTAGTCACATTGTAACAAACTTTACAATGAAAAGTCTAACATACTTTTTTCTAAATTAAAATGTTTCCAATAAAACAATGTCAGTTCAGATAATTCAGTCTTAAATTATATGGTTTGATAGAAACCCCTATCTATTGGCTGTTCTTGCAAAATTTGTAGTACACAGGTAAATATAGCCAGCAGAAAATTAAATGCCTAATTTTGGTCTCACGTTATGGGTGACAGGAGTGCTGTCCATCCATGCTAACTATTGCTTTGTAATAGTACATAATGAATACAGGAAAGGTTTGAATTAAATCCAAAGACTTGTATGTTGTACAGGCAGCAGAAAAGAAATACTATTTCATGTTTATAGCCCCTAGTACCCTAGTGTGGGTTCTTAACCACCTCAGAGTTGGAAGGAAGGTGCATTTCTACCTGAGACCTCAACAGGAAAAGACATCAATTCTGGTCATCCCCTCAGTAAACCAACACGGGAGGAAGAATGATGAAAACTTGTCAATTTATTCATTTGTCAGAAGAAATCCACCTACTGAAAAAACACCTGCACTTGATACTAAGGTCCTAAGGATGATAATATTCAGAAGAAAAGGCACAAACCTCAGCAATGTGAAGCATCATTGATTCATGGGTAGTTTTGAGTTGACTGGTGCTAAGATCTTTCAATGTACGGTGCTTAATTGACATTATGCTGTAGTACAGCCCAGCCACGCACCGTCTCCTCTACAAAATGGTACTGTGCTCACCTTTATCAGGAATCTACTTTTTTATGTTTTAATGTCCTGTTTTTCCTCTCAATCTTTTTTTGTGGAGGAAGGGTTGTCTTAACCTTACCTTTTTTACCCTGCATGAATATTTTTGCCATTCATTTGTGAAAATGACCTAGCTCAGCTAGTGTTTCTCCTTCTCAGAGAGCTCCTGCACCCCTGCTAAAGGCTGTCTCTAACAAAATCGCATTAGCATGATTAAAGTTCTTTCTAAGTTAGCTTAATTTGATTAGGAATCTGTTTAAACCGAAATAAATTGAAAAGCCAAAAAAAGTATTATTCCTTCCCAAGATTCACTTTGGCTGAGTTAATTTTTAAAAGTAGTTTAAGTTCCAGCACAGGTCTTATTTTAACTCATTTCACTTGCATCGGTGGTGTAGGTGATACCACTCGGATGCACAGATCACCAATATCCCTCCCCTCCTTCCTATTCCAGAGATGAGAGGTTTTCCCACACTTTGCATAATTTACTGGAGACTCATATTGGCAAATGGAGATATACTGAGGACAAACACAGGCATGACCTTGAAGAATGTGTTGCTAAAGTTGTGCCAGAATGTCAGCAAAATTGGTGTCCTCTTCAAACACTATATCCTTAAAAATAAATTAGGATCTAAAACAATTTCTTTATAGTTAGAGTGACTAATAATGTGAGATTGGCTAAGGATGCGTTTGAAAGCAAAACTGCCAGAAACTCGTAAGGTGGGTGGATTATACATCTCTTTTTCCCCCTTTCTCTGTTTTTGTAATCAGTTTTAGATTGCAACTGCATTTGGGGTGTGTATTGCTAGTGAGTAAAAAATCTGAAAACATTCACAGTCATCCTAGTATATGAGCCACCTGGTATTGACTTATTAAACTACAGATTTGTTGAGCTGTTTTTATGTTTCTGGATATTTTCCTGACTCAACTACAGGCTACTTTTTAAATAAAAACTATTTCATCACTTGAATTTCTGTTTATAGTAGCATTATAATAAACTTGTGTTATCTTAATTGATCTCTATAGAATGTAATTTAGGCATGACTGCATTATGTGGTAAAGTTTTATCAGTACATTCAGCACTAGGAAGCTGCTAGCACACACATGCAGTTTTTGGTGAAACCTGTAATCAACTTAGGGACTGTAAGGCAAAGGTGCTTTTAATTAGTACTTCTGAGCAGGAACTGTGGCTGCTTGGAGCTATGTTTCTAACACTTCTAGAGCATAAAATGGAGGTATCCCAGGAACAATGCCTAGAAAGCTGATTAAATTATTTTTCTCCTCAAGAGCAGCACACAACCCTGGAAAAAAAATGGAATATTTGTTCAGACTGAAAACTGGAAAGCATGAAAAAGTCTGTGTCTGCTCCAGCAGTCTGACTTCTTTAATGACAGATCTAATAACAGAAAACCAAATGGCTCTAGTCCTGTTGCATTAAGCAGAGTTTTATTTCTGATCTCCTTTTATTGCTGTATTTCAGAATGAGCTCTTTGCAGTGGGCTCTGGAAGAGCATCACCTTTACTACAGCATCGTGCAGCAGCTGACATTAAGGTGGTTTAAAACTGCCAGTAGTAAATAAATAACAGCTGGTGTTGAGGTTATCAGCACAGGTGTCTGCTAAGAGCTTTTGCCAGGAGCTGGCAAAGGAGAGTTTTTCTTCTGTTGATACAGATGTGAAACAACCCTCTAAGCACCCAGGAGTGGCTCAAACTCCTCTGCAGGGCTGAGGTGTTGATAGGTAACAGCCAGGTGTAATGTAGGAAAGGCAAGTTTCTTTGAACTGCCAGAGTCAGCGTCCCTCCGAGGGTGATTTGTGGCACAGTGCTGGAGGCGCAGCTCTCCCAGCCTGCCGACAGGTCCACACCTTCCTCGCCCTGGGAATCCCGAGGTCACACTAGCTGAACCTTCGTATGACTTCTTCCGTGCCAGCTTGTGTTGTTTGCCTAGTAGCTTCTGTTGTCTGGCAAGCACCTGAACTATCACTAGAGACAGAACCACCCTGGGGTGTTTATTTCCCAAGGGGAATTTATCAATGCCCACCATGTCTTTCATGCTGTTCTTAGATATTAAAAAAAAAAACAACAAAGTGCAGCTACATGTGAGGTAGTGAAAGGATCAGTACGACCAGCCCAGGCAGGTTTGGGGGTTTGCTTGGGGTTTGCTTTTTCCTTCTTCACGGCAGATTTTATGGAACTATACAGTTAGGGCTTTTAAGGGAGAGAAAACTAGGTCTTTAGGGAGGAGCATGCAGAGGGAGGTAGTTTCACAATATTATTGCTGTGACATGATCTTTTAACAACAGGCAAAGCAGCTGAAGGTGAAACTTGGCAATTCTTCTGTATGTGGTTACTTTCTGCAGTACACAGGTCTCTCTTAAGACCCTGCTTTTTCAAAACTTTGGATAAGAAATATACCTTAAAATTGCAGGAGGAGATAGCTTTATGATAGAGAACTGTTAGAGATGATCTCATGTCAAAATTACAATGCAGGATATTTACACACACAAATCAAAAGAATGAAGCCTGGAGCATGGTGTAAGTCAGGATGAAATAGCTTTGTCAAAAATGTCAAAGATGAGCTTTGTCAAAGGCCTTACTACTAGGCAGTGAAGTACTGTCTGCAGAGGAACACAAATAAGCAAATCTTTTTACTCAAATCAAGAAGAAGCATAACTTTTATGTTATACAGTGACTGGGCATCATCTTTTCCTCCTCTGTATTCTTAAAAAAGTAACTATTTCTTGTATAGTGCCTACAGATTCCTTAGTCTTGTGTCAATCAAGTTCATAAAACACAGTCTGTCTAACAGAAACTTCAAGATGTATCCTTCCCTCTCTGCCAGAACTGCTGTCCAAGCCCAGGATTATAGTTTTCATCTTGACTGCTGTTATCTTTCCCTCAGTCAACACTTGCAGTATCAGTTCCTCTTGTTACCAAACTCCTGGTCCTAAGATTATTTGTGCAGTTCTTCGCCATCTTCCCTATTTTAATCACTACTTGTTTCATTCTTCCAGTTGATCAAACAAAACTTTCCTTTCTCTTCTGAGCTCTCATCACTGTAGTCCCACCATCCCTATCAGATCTGACACGTACCTACTCTTTGATTCTCACTTTTGTTTCACTAAAGGATACCAGCCTTAAGCATTAAATCTTGGCAGGAGAGAATGGGATGGGATGGTTAATAACCATTTTCATGCTTCTCTTTTCAGACTTCCCTTTTACAAGTTACTGTACAAATCCATCGTGCAGTCCTTCATCCTCTCCATCCTTCAAAGCTCTCCACTTCTTTACCACTCGTAGTACACTGCAACTACCTGCTTAGGGCTAGGCAGGTAGAAAGCTATACTCTGAGCTTCCGACGGGCCAGGAACTGTGCATTTGCTGTTGTATTTAGATGATGTTACTCTGGCTCATCCTTCACATGCTCCCAGATGAAGCTCTCCAGCACACTGATGTGTTTGTGAGTGGAAAAGTGCCTAGGATCATCAGTTTCTACAGATTCATAACAGAAGAGATTTCCATCATATTAAGGTAAGACACGGGATATATACTTTACACAACCCTATGCCTATTTTTAATGACCAGTAAATACTATAGCATGTTATCTCATAAAGGCTGTGTAGACTTAGATTGTATGCAACACACATGATACGTTTGAGCCTTAAATTATGTCCCAGGCTTGTTTTCAACTCAGTTAAGGCTGTTTTTTCTTAAGATCATTTTTAGTTGTTGACTTGGTTACAAATATGGGGAGAGGTAAAGGAAAAGCACTTTCCAGATTTTCTGATCTGGAGTGAAACATTCCAGCTCATTCACTCACAAACCAGAAGTTCAGTCAGGGGAAGTTTTGCTAAGTAGTCCCTGGGATCCAGAGATAAGCCTAAACCCAAGATGAACTGTATGTGTCCAACATGGAAGGTGGTATGACTTCAAATGTTCCGTGTAACATACACAGGTAAAAGTCTTTCATGAGTGTGGCTAACTAAACCAACATCCGAAATTCTGCATTATACTCTTTAAATATTAAGTTGAGCAAACCCAGGGGTTTTGATTGTAACAGCTCTGGGGAGGAGTAAAGGTTTTAGTTCAAGAAATTAACAAATATGGACCTGCTCTGATTATAGCCTAATGTGTCAATTCAGATGAAAATCAAGACACTTGGAAACAGCAGTACAAGCCTGCAGACACTTGACCTCTGTGAAGAGCCTGACTGGTCATTCTGCCACTTTTAATGTGCACTTAAAGAAATCTGGTGCTCTTCCTCCCCCCACTGATGACTGAATATTTCTGAATAACTTGAAATTCACACCCACTTGAAATGCTGACTTGGGAATACACTTTTTTGGACACATGCTTCATCATATTTCAGCTGTACACAAAGATAAGCATTTGAGAAGTTTGGAGGCATAGCATTTCCTCCTACAGAAGAGAATTTATATTTTCCCTGACATTGCCCAGGCAACACAGGCTTGAATAAAAAATTGACGCTAAAAGCAGAGTTCTCTAGTCTGGGAATCAACACTGTTATTTTATTCCCAGCTACATTCAGTATCCTACTTGACGAAGAGAGGAATGTCCTTCATAAGTGCAGGGATGTTGAACATATTTGATGACCCATATAAAAGCTATTAGAGGGCATGAAGATGCAAATAGAATCTGGAGTTATAGGATGATCCAACTTGAGATTCACTTTTCCCTGACTTTATCTAGCCTTTTGTCCTTCTGTGCTTTCTTGTCTTCCTCCCCNTATTATATTTTAAAAATGTTGTATGAGAGACTGAAACCCATATTCTCTAAACAGTACTCTCCTGAACAGTATCATAGCCACTAAGCTACAGAATCAAATCTCCTCTTCTGCCTTCCCATTTGAAATCTTTTGTATACCTAGAACAGCAGTGGTGAGCCACACGCAAACTAAGAAGCTATAGAAATCTCATGGGGATATGAGCTTGAATCTGCCCAGGCTAAGAAGGGCTTTCTACCTAGGTCTTCAGTTCTCTAGATACCTTTATGAAGGTCACTCATAGCATCTACTTTGCTATCTGACATGCAATTTAGAGCATCTATGTTAGAAGCCTAGGTGAGCATGAAGACGGCAGAAGCAGGAAGGATCCTATAATAGTTGTCTGAATATCCAACTGAAGTTTTCCAGGAGATTACATCATTAATGAAGAGAGGTGTATACCTCTGAAAGCTTCCTCTCATGCCTAAATTAGATAGCTGAAGGTACAAGTAACACAAAAGGTGTCTGCATATTGAATTCAAGAAAGGTTCCTTACTTCCTGCCAGACTAGCAGCATCTCCCTTTGCTTCCTCCTCCAGAGGGCCGTGCTGCCATCCAGCGTGACCTGGACAGGCTGGAGTGCTGGGCAGAGAAGAATCTAATGAGGTTCAACAAGAGCAAGTGTAGGGTCCTGCACCTGGGGAGGAAGAATGCTAGGCACCAGTATAGGCTGTGGGTGGACCTGCTGGAAAGCAGCTCTGAGGAGAAGGATCTGGGGGTCCTGGCAGATAGTAAATTATCCATGAGCCAGCAATGTGCCCTTGTCACCAGGAAGGCCAATGGAATCCTGGGCTGCANTGTGATTCCGTGATTTCCAAGCATGCAGGTATGCAGTTCTGATCTCCCTGTATCTAAACAGATACAGCGCATGTTGAAAGGCTCAGAGAGGGGCAGCAAATTCAAACCTACAAAGCGGTCTCCATATAGGAAGTGATTACATAGACTGGGATTCTCCTGCCTGGAAAAAAGACAGCTGAGAGGGCAAGGTTGCTTTTCATACAATATATAATCAAGCTATGGAACTCAGTGGATGTTAAAAGTTTATATGGATTTAAAAACAACTGGACACATTCATATCAGAATAATCTGGCTCAGGAAGTTCCTGAGCTAGGAATTGTTGGAGGCTGGACAACTCTGCCGAATGCCATGGTGACTCCCTTGATCTTGATGGGACCAATTCCAGGTGCTTTCTGGCCTTTTTGCTGCCAGGCAGCAGTTATACAAGATATTATGCACCTTGCAAAACTAGTAGGAAGTGATGGGTATGATGATCTATGATGGTTTGCAACACTGCAGAGAGACAACATCCTTCCTGATGATGAACCATCACATCTGGTCAGGGCAGCAGATGTGATGTGTGTTGCATCAGTGGCTGTGGCACAGTTCAAGGAAGCTAATGACAGCCAAGTCTGCTATGGCTTCATTTGTGACTGTCACCCTGAAATAGTGTGGGTTGAATCTTAGGAATATTGTACTGCCTAACCATCATCTTTCCAACCCTGGAGGTGGAAGTCAGCATCCAAATAATCTTGGCAATCTTATGTTTGTGGTCCCATCATTACTGCACCAAATAAGAGGTGCCTTCCCTTTCCTGAAGTTCTTCCTACGCTGCTGAAAGACCATGCCTTCCCATAGCAGCACCACAAACTCGTCACTCTTCATGGACCAGAGACTATGAAATGGTTATGTAACCGTAGGAAATGACTAGCAAAGTAGTCAGCTCTGCCTACTCTAACTCTCCTGGCACAGATGCCGTGAGCGGTTCTTTGTGGCATGCAGCGAGTAGGAAAGCTTGCTCACTTCACAAGGACTCCCAATACAGTTGCCAACTATCTCGATGTCTGTAGTCAGAAATGGATCTGTGCTGCTGCTGCAACTACAGTGGTCCCAGGGAAAGCCAGAAATGGCATACTGCTCTTACCGTGCTGAGACACAAACAGCCGCCTGGCTCAGAAGTGATGTGCCATGGCACCTTCTGCAATGCTGTCCCTTGTGGTGGCTGATTTGAGAAACTGCTTCTTGCAGTCCTGCAATACAACCAAGAAGCACCTGGCTGAGAAATCACTGTTGGGTACTTTTTTAACATGTTGCTGTTCACTGGAAATGTGTTCCTTATAGCTGTGCCTCTACTGCCAAGTGCTCAGATTTAGTGGTCCAGCTCATTATATTGCACCCCTAATGAATCAGCTTTGGAAAGAATAGTTTTCCTGTCTACAGTACTTCTTAGTTATTCACACATACACCTTCCTAGTAATGGCCAGGAATCATTCAGTACTTGAAATAATTATATTGTACTTCTTCCCCCACCACCACCCCGAGCCATTTTCTTAGTAGCTAACAGTAGTACTGACTAATACTACTCCCGATAGCTAAAATAATACCAGAATTCTTTCCAGCTAATCAAAGAATAGTGTTCCAGTTATCTTTAGGAAGCAAAAATGTTTGAAATTATCAATAAATAACTGGAGCCACACTTGATCTTAACTCGATAACTTTTTGCCTTTGTATTTTTGGCAGAATTAGGTTTAGTAACTGAGGTAAGAAAATCTTTGCTTTTTGCAAATCAGGAACAAGTGCCCTGCTCTGTCATAACTAATACAGTTTACTCACATCAGTGGCCTTATCTTTTCTCCAATTCTATCTTAGCAGCTGGACTCTGTAAAACCAGTAATTCACTAAGATGATTACTACATTATTCCATAGCAACACAGAATTCTTAAGCCACCTTCCAAATGCAGACTCTCAACTTCTAATGCAGAGAAAAAAATGGGTACAAACGTAAGATCTCAAGTTGTACAAGGAAAGTACAAACACAGGAGTCTCTCAGGAAAACTGGATGGTGCAAATCGAGTGTGGGAAAATGCAAAGAGCTTCAGGTCATGTCTGACATTTAAACTCAACACCTCTGCTCCTGTGTTGCTATTACTGGTAGTCAGTGACGTAAAACACTGCTTCACTGTGCGTTTGATATTGAGATAATTTGTACAATGAGCTGCTGAATACAGCTATATTTACAGACTTAATAAACTCTTTCTGCAGAATATCAATATGGGTACCTAGAAGCAATATTTCTTTCTAACTAGCAGAGTTACGCTTTTTTGTATGACCTGTGCAAGGAAACTACTAATATCTGCCTCTTCGCAAGTGTTTTCTGTCCCATTATTATTGCCCATGATTCGGGTAACTGAATACTTGAAAACTGATAGCTAAATTTTGCAAGTTAGAAAATTCCAAAAGAAACTAGTGAGGTGATTTCCCTCCACACTTTATTTCTGCTGCACCAGAGAAGGTCAGAGGTGCTTCATCCTAGAGCATTGCCTGTGGTCTCCTTAATAAGGGGAAAGACCAGCATTTGAACTGGATCAGCACAGGCTCTGCTCCAGCAAAACAGTCTGGTGGTCTGGTTTATGGACAAATGATGCTATTTATTTTCCATACTGTTTTTTAAATACGTTGCTGTAAAACAGTTTTCTATCTTTTAGGGAAAGAAAATGAGCTCTACTCTTGATGGATTTGAGGTCTGGAAAAAAGGAGGCACACTGCAATAGGAGAAAAAAGTTTGAAAACACCCTTTAAAAACATCCAGCATTGTCTTAGAGAATACTTGAGTAATATATATATGGCTGCTAATAAGGCTGTAAATGGCTGCATTACTGCCAATAAAAGATGCCATCTGGTAGGTCTGCCTATTAAAAAACAGGTTTGTCTACAACCTTTTAAGCCCATTTTTTTCTTGCTGCGGGAGGTTGCTGAATCATTAAGAGAATCATGGCAGTGTTAATAAAATGATTTATGAAGTTATCAAAATGGCAGTTGTGATAAATTAGTTCCTAAATTCAAGCCACTCCTAAATTGGGCTTTGTCAGACCAACTTTACCCCAGCTTTGGTCATCAGCCCTTCATACCATAAAGGGCAGTACAAGCATGACTGCATTAAGTCAAGCTCTGATGGCTTTCTTCTTTCAACAGTGAAGGCTGAGGTCTCACCTGGGGGAGTTATGGTACATCAGCCTGTGATTGCAATGTCATCTCAGAAACCTGTTACACCTGAAGGGGGAGGTGGAAGGAAAAAAAGGATACCTTACTTCAAAGGGTATCTTTTATCCCAAGAAACCTCTTTGCCCACTCCACTGTGGGTCACTACAGAAATACAGCCAAGTCAGAGGAAGCAGGGTAAGATAACAGAAGAACAAGCAGGGAGTTTGTACATGCACATATCATAGAATCATAGGTTGGAAGGGATCTTAAAGATCATCTAGTTCCAACCCCCCTGTCATGGGCAAGGACACCTCCCACTAGACCTGGTTGCTCAAAGCCCCATCCAACCTGGCCTTGAACACTTCCAGGGTTGGGGCCTCCACAACTTCCCTGGGCAACCTGTTCCAGTGCCTCACCACCTTCAGAGTGAAAAATTTCTTCCTGAGATCTAATCTAAATCTGCCCTCTTCCAGCTTGAAGCCATTACCCCTCATCCTATCACTACATGCCCTTGTAAAAAGTCCATCTCCAGCTTTCTTGTAGGCCCCCTTCAGATACTGGAAGGCTGCTATAAGGTCTCCCCGGAGCCTTCTCTTCTCCAGGCTGAAGAAACATCCACCCCATGTTTCTGTTCACAGAGACTGCAGGCACAAGGTAAGACAATCTAGACACCCAATGCAAACATGCTTGTACCAAAGGCTGGAAGGACCAAAAAAACCACTAGCAAGCAAAAATCCATTTTAAGTAAGAGGTTCTCACCTACATCATTAGTGACCTCATGACGCAGCAGCTCTTTGCTGACCCGAAAACCATGGCAAACTGCAAATGACATAAGGTTTAAAGACACCTGCACAAATTTCAGCATTAGGCAGGACCAAGGAGAAGCTTGTCTTAGAGCAAAAATAATAGACAACTCTCACTTGAAAGGAGACATTTAAATCCACTATTCAAAGAACAAAAAGTGGGTTTTTCTAAGGATACTAGAAGATACTTCTTTCAATACATGAAATAATCCACTTACCAGTGATATTAATTGAAAGATATTCTACTCAGGCAGAGTCTTGGAGGATAGGAGAGGGTTTTTTAATAATAATAGTAATACATTATGAGGTTTGGGTTTGGGGATTTTTAAAGAGACAGTTTATTTTGTACACTAACTTCATCAATGAAGCACGGCAGTGGGAAAGCATGCGTCACTGTGATGTCATGTTTGACATTATGCAGGTTACAGTAGGAAAAGCTCCCCCTTAAATGTTTAGTTACATTAACAGTGTTATTTCATGCAGTATTTTTGTACTAATGAGCTGCATTTCAATGTGTTTCTCAGATTGTACAGGACATGTATGTTCAGGTGTCAGTGTGCATCTGCTGATTGTGTTCAACTGTCGGTAGATTGGTAAAGAGATATTCCTACAGAGGCCCTTAATTACTATGGCAAATTCAGGCTTGTTCCAGACAATTTTGACAAAAGCTTTAGAGATTTTTTTTTTTTTTTTAAATGTAGTCAGTCAACAAGGTGCTGTGAGGATGGGAGGCCCTGGCCAGGCCAAGGAACCATCCCTGCTGCCCAGCCTGCCACCATCCACACGCCAGCAATCCCAGGTGCTGGAGCTTCAGAGGGAACTCTGCCGCAAAGCACAGCTGGGAACATGCAAAATAATGTGCCTGGTGACACCCGGCTTCTGCTGACGCCTCGGGGAGCCCACTGAAGAAGGGCTCATGCACAGACTTCCACGGATTTAAAGCATGAAGAGATTCGACACACCAAAACAGGTGAAGAGAGTGGCTCTAACATAGTGGCAGCTGCCATGGGTTTCCTCTAACAGCCAGTACGAATAAACCTCTGAAAGTGGAAGACGCTAACTTGCTGTCAACAGCCACAGCTAAAGAGCAAGCGTGCAGGTCCCGACCACCCTTCGGCACTGGGCGAAGTCAGCAGGTGCTCAGGGGCAGCCTCGGCCACCACAGGGCCCCACGCAGGAGCTCCTTCCTGTTTTCACAACAGGGCACGTGCATTTTGCCAAATTAGCGTCTTTACCTTGTCTTTGATTTCTCCTAGTTTTCATCAATCTCAGCGAGCCCCATCCCACGCTCAAAAGTCTCATTTAATGTAACCGATGGATAAAAAGCATATGCAACTTTTTCAGTAAGATTTCTGACTTCACCCTTTTAACCCAAAGAATAACTATAAATAGTTTATAATGTCTGGGATTTCCACAGCCTAAGTGCAGCTATAAATAGTTCTAAACATTTTCCCACTTCATGCTTTTGAAAAGAACATTCTCCACTTCCTTTCTTGGAGAACCCCTGGGACTAACACTAGATCACAGCTCAGAAAATATGTATATTAGGAGAGTTTAGCAAAACAGGGCTAACAAAGTTGCTAACAGCAGCTCTCAAACTAATTTCACGTAAGGAAAGGGTCAGGCATCCTTTGCAACAAGTTCATATTCATACTTCACCCTGGGGACGGTCAAGCCAGCCATTTGTGGTCTGCCTCTATTCACTCAGCCCATCGGGGTTATTTTGGGGGGGGGAGGTGTTTGTTTTCGCAAGGAATTCGTTCTTCTCCAAGCCTCACAAGCAGTGGCAGGATTTATTTGTACTTACTTGACGTACGCGTGTGTTCAGCGTCTGCTATTTTAAACACTAAAGCAGGACGCGGCCTTTCGACTTATTTTTACGCGTGACTTCAGCGTAAGTCCCGTGGACTCCTGAACCGCCGGGCCGGCCCGGGCAGGGTCCATATAGGAAGACCCCGGCCCCGCGGAGCCTTGGCCAGGGCGGCTGAGGGCGGGGAGGCGTGGGCAGCGCTCCGCTGGGCGGGGCGG
>VYXH01002125.1:181360-198193 GCA_013397275.1 Burhinus bistriatus
ATACGGGAGTTTTGAAACGAGCTCGGCACAGGAAAGCTGGTCAGCCCACAGCTGGGAGCGGATGTGTCTGAAGGAGAAGAAAAAAAAAGTGAGGGGGGGAAGCTTGATCTAATGGCAAATTCTGTCCTTCTGCCATTATGTCCTTCATTTCCTCCATGTTGCTTTTTTTATCTTGCCTTAAGTCCCCACAGTCCTTTCACTTAAAAAGCTCTAAAACCTCCAATTTTACCCCTGATGTGAAGATATTTGAAGTTGATGATCAGAAAAGACTGGAATTTATCACTCCACAGCACGATAAATTATTTGCTCAGTGACAGCAGATCATGTGTCTCCTAAAAATCAGGTATTTGCAAGATGCAGCTACAGGGAATGGCTTCACGCAAAAAACTGAGGAAGCACAGACCAACAGAACAGATCAGTTTACAGACCCAGACTACTTATTCTGAGTGGCCCAGAAAGACGTTCTTGTGAAAACAGAGAATCCCATTATGCCATTATATCTTTTCAAAAGACAGAGCAGTTTGTCGAGACCATTTTACGCATAGCTTACGTGGATACAAAAACCTAGATGAGCAGTAATGAAAGACCAGATTCAAAACAAACATTTTTAAATTGGGCCCAGGAACTGGCAGGGATGTTGAGTTCCTAATATTAGATGGCAATGACTTCTGTAAACAAGGAGCATGAGAAGAGAAAGTCCTAACCCCATAGGACTCCAGCAACTCAGAGAACCTCCATAGGGTAAGGTGTAAAGTGTGTGATGGCTAATACTAAGAGCACAGTGAAAAGCTTTAGCATAGATAAAATCAAGCACAGATGCCTCCAGAAATTCAAACTTGCTTTCTTTTGATGCTTTAAATCAAAATAGTTTTAAATATGTATCTATGCAGTGGCAAAGTTGCATATAAAATGAATGCAAATTTTCTGTGACGTAAGCAAAACCAAGACGCTTATTCCTTAAAAAGAGCCAAAGCTTCCACAAGTATCACTACCGCAGCCTGTTTGCTGATTTGTTACATGGTATGCAAACTCTGCACCCACTTTAAATCCTCAAGCACTGAACGAAGTAAAGCTCATTTCACAAATACCTCCTTTTTTCATTGACTAGATTTTAGTTGGTCCAGATAAAAAAGTTGCTGAGTTAATGGAAAATTCTTTATAACACAGAAGATCTGAGTGTGCACGGGAACAGACTGCTCTCTGCATGGCCACCTCTCACAACGCTTTTGAAGACTTTGGTAGCTGCACATTGTGGGGGGGACTGGATATTTTTTTCTTGAATCCATTGCAGACAGAATGTGGGAACATAACAGACCTCTGTATCACAGCTGATCAACCAAAAAGAAATCATCCAATCAGTGGGTGCTCTGTAGTCCACTTAAAAACACTCCACTTGTCACAGATTACCTCTATATTAAACTAACTGTGAGAAAAGAGAAGCAATGGCTCCATGGCTCATGATAAAAGAGAAGCTTGATCTCTCAATCAGAGTAGGTAGTGGCCAGCACATACTCTCATTCAGGGCAGTTTTGACTCAGAATTGAGATGCCTACACCAGCAGACCAGTAAAATGATTCTGGTGTTATGACAGTATGAACATAAGCCCCAAACAAAGCTAAAGAAATAACCACAACTTTGATACACAACAGTCCTCCCTCCCTGGAAAGAGCACTGAGAAAGCACCAAGCAGTATGTTGCACTTGCAGTTATGTGGGATAATCCCAAAAATTTCTGTTAAGTATATAAAAAAAGCATTGTTACAGTTTCTGCCTTATTGTCACAAAGTACTCCGTAAGCACTTGTGCTCCTCAGCCCAGTTTCTTTTCCTTCCAATCTTGTTTTTCAAGTGGAACTCCTTTACTGGTAAGCATCCATTTAAATACTCATAGTATGAGCCATGGCCTCTGAACTGGCAATTTCATTCATCTCCTTTCTGTGCAGTGTTTTTCTTTTCCACGTCCTTATCTCTGTTGGTTATAATGCAATTCACTTCAATGGATTCAACTCAAAATGCTGCTCCCATTTGGCATGGAGCAAGTTCTTACAGAACCCAAAAAGCCAAACGCCTGTTTTCTAAACAGAAGTAATATGCTGAGAGAGCTTGGCTCAAGGAGAAGCCTTAACAGTGTTCTAGGTAAGCTCTACTATGCAGCTGAATGTGGAAGTAAGCTGAGCTAGGAAAGAGTTAAATGATCAAGCCGAAATGTTATTTAAATATCATGAATTAAAAGCTCCAGCCTAGCTGCAAAGAATAAAAAAGGGCACAAGCTTGGCAATGTTCCTAAGGCAGTAAAAGCAATGTTTAGAGAGAAAGAAATCTTTGTCCAAACGCGAAAAGGAAACTCAAATTGGCAAAATGGAGCGAGGAAAATGTATCTGGGTGACAGCAAACTGACAGAATACAAATTTCCCTCAATACAAGGAGAATCTCCATGAATTTCAGCATGGCCACTGTCAAAGATCTCATAATATAGTCAAGGTAAAACCCCAGCAATTTCATAGTCTATTTTTAAAACTGCATTTAATTTGTAATTGTTCCTGTAAGATCTAACTCTCCTCTGTTTTCCACTCCAAGGGAGGAAGGTCAGTCACTTCTTCCTCACTCATCTATGTTACAAGAAATGCTGAGAACTCAAATTCTCTCCCATTGGCACCAAAGGGGCTTTTGCTGATGAGTTCAGTAAAATGGGAACATGGACACCAGCCTCCGTGGAAAATCTGCAGCAAGTGGAAAGGAACCTAAACCTCTTGCCTCTTCAAAGGAAACCATTAGCCAGGGGAGTGAGATTACAATAAATTTATGTGACTGCTGACTGTCACCAAAAAGGGTGGTCCTACCGCCTCCTCCGCAAGGAACCCAATCCAGCATGGGCACATTGAGACAAATCACTTGGCTGATTTGACGGAATGATTGCCCTTTGTTTCTTGTGTTAGTTTTCTGTGGAGTCACCTGCTTGATCACGTTCAACTTGTGGTTGCATGGGCATCTAACTCCCACCTCAGGGAAGCAGTGTGTGAGCACATGGCTGCGGGGAGTGGGCCCACTCCATCAAGTTGGGTATACCGTGAAATTGCCTCACGAGAAAAGTATGATCAGAAGCCTCAGTGCTAGATCGTGACAGACTAGGATGAGAGGTTCGACAGGGTGCAATTAATGAGATTGCTGAGCATCCCTTTTCCTAAATGGCAAGCTTGCCATTGAAGACTGGGTGGGGAAAATTAATTCAATTTCTTGGAGGTTTGTATTGCTTCAGAGTGCATTCGTCCTCCCACCTTGCCCCGGCAGTGAGAAAGTCTCCACGCAAGACTGCGGAGGCGGGATGTATGCTGCCCTGGAGCTGCAAAGTCCTTTAAACCTGCTAGACTGGGTAGACCGGGCAGGGTCAGTCAGCGTGGTGGCTGACACGATGATCTATCCAGCTCCACAAACCCCATGGAAAGGCTGCTCTGTATGTGTTTTTTCAGTGGGTTTACTCTGCCTGCCACGTCCTTGCCACCCAACTCACAGTGTCACTGGCGGGGAAGGACTAATAATAATTGAGCTACAGCAAACATTATCACTTCCCACAGCCCCTTCCCTCTGAGCTGGGCACTCAGAGCTTCAACCCAACTGGGGGAAAAGGGACATTCCTCACCCAGTGTGAATACAATCAAAACATGTCACAATACCTCTAATGAAATCCTACTTAAAATGATTGCCTCTGTAGAATTGCCTGTAAGGAAAAACCCCAGAATAACTCAGTGAACATCTAGTTCAATTCACCATTGTTGTCTGTGACCAACAACAAACACGTCCGAGAAAAGGCCATCACTAACATAAATTCCTGCAATCGTATGAACAAGTAGAAATGTCTTCCTGACTGTACCTGGGATTTAGCCAATGATACATTAATAGCCTTTTAATTTTCTCGTAGGTAGTGGTAACCACATAGTCTCTCTACACTGAAACAATTAGGACTTTGGAGATTCCCTAAACAGGTTCCCATGAGAAAAGGGTTTCTGGGTAAGCTTTCAGGACTCTGGTAAATGGCTCAGGCTGGAATATGATGACATTATTCCCTGCAGTGACAGAAAGTAAGAAGTCACAAGATAATACTGGAAATGGATCCCTTCAGCCGGAAATGTGTTATTACATGATCTGCTCATATTTGTTTCTGTCTTTCTATTTTCAAAGCAAAGTTGGATGAACGGTACCTATCTGCTGTGCTGGTACTGACTGATGAAACATTCTGGAAATTATCTGTTCATACACCTATATGCTTATTACAAGAGAAGTTTGGAAATTTAACTGTATTCAGCACTTTTATAGCCAGTTTTTTTCCTATGAACCTAACTTCACTTTTACAGGACTGGGTTCTGTGAAACTAAGGAGTACACTTGTGCTGCTGCATGGGAAATGTCTTGTTTTTAATGAGTTGCCAACTTAATGACCTGTGGGATTTCAAAGTTCCTTTTTGGTTCTAAAGGAAATGATTACTATATATTCTGTCTTTAATTATGGTGCTATAATTGCGTGAAAGGAATTCCATTCATTCTTTTCTTCATTTAAATGTTTTACATTTGTGAATGTTGGACAGTGTATTCTCCTAAAAGGTCTGTCTGTAAAAGAGATGTATAATATTATTCACTTTCAAACTGGAGAGTAATGAGAACAATGGTATTCTTCAGTTTTGGGGCAGAATATTTTGATTCTTACTTTAAAAGAATACACAAGTTGTTTAAACGATTGCTTGACTAAAATAAGGTGGATTTATACAGAAATAAATGTCTGGCTTCAAATATCTATTAATGTAATACTGTCCCTTATTTTTCACAACGAAACATTTTATAAAATAGGAAATCTCATGTGTATATTTTTGTTGATACTGTCATTGCCTACTATAGCCGACTAGTAAATGTCCTAGGATAAATTTGGATAAGTGGTAGTTATATTTCAGAAAGCAAATCTTAATCCTACTGTTCTGCCTGCATTATTTAAGGATTTTCTAGTTCTGAAAATGATACATGACTTCTTTCTCCTGTTTTTGCCCCAAGTAATTGCAAGATTAAGTTTCTGGGGTTTTAAGAGCTTATATATGCACTGCATACAAATCCCATCCCTGTGACTCAGACTTTTTGATCCCTTGGTTATCAGCCAGGCATTTTTCAACAATCTGTGAATCTCTGGAAATAAACTCTTTGATCTGACTATCCCTTGTACCGAAGGACAGCCTGATTTTGCAAAAACTTGATTTAGACAAACATTTTACTGAGCACACCACCACCCCACACAGATGCAGAACACCCTTCTCCCACTACCTACTCTGCTTTCCTGTAGCCAGCACCATACCGGGTGCTCATCACCAGGGATCCCTAATTTGCTTTCCCAGATAGTTTGGCTTAGGGACCAAGACCCACTCTTTGACGCAGGTCACAAGGGCAACATAGACTTAACCTATGAGACTGGAAACCTTTTCTTTCACATATGCCTGAAAACTTCGTTTCTTTGGGGTTTTGAGTAGTCCTCAGTCCTTTAGAAAAACGTGTGAAACCGTTATTCGCTAATGTAATTCACAGCTTCTCATATGCACCTCTCCATCCTACAAGAGACAACTGGCTCTTCCCTCAGCAGCGCCACCACCAAAAAGGGAACACAGACTAGGAAAGGACTACCGGGGTCATCAAATCCCAGTCATCTGCTATCTCAGAACCATATCATATAATCCATTTATAAAATTACCAAACTCAATCTTAAAACTACTTTGACTTTGTTGCCTCTCTACACTTTCTGGAAAGCTCTCATCTCCAAGAGGTAAGCTTCTATTGTCTAACAGAAATACCTAGCATTAATCCTTCAGTGCATCGACTTGCATTTTGCACAATTACATTTAATCCCACTTCCATTTCTCCAGTTCTCACCTACCCTGTTAACCTTCAGTGTTTTCCCTTTACAGAGCTGCAGAGGGAAGGATGTAAGTTTAAGAAGTTTATTTGATACACAAGAACTGCATTATCATTCTGCTGATAAATAGAAAATGCTCTACTATCCCAGCAAGGTTACAGTGACCTTGCATATTAGTTCAGAAAGGAAAATACGCACTATCTTTCTGTTAAATAAGTGTGCCAGTATCTTCTGCTAGAAGTGAAGTGAAAAGTTAGATTGCAATAATACATCACCACAGGATTACAAAAGGCAGTGTTGAGGTAATTTTCATAAATATAATGGTGTAGCAAAAAATAATTCCACTATATTAACTGATATAATTATAACTTAATATATTAATGTAAGAATCGATATGGTTAAGAAATACTTAGAAAAAGCAGGCAACAGACAAAAACATAAGTAAGGCTAATTTTCTGCAGCTTTCCCTCATCCATGTTTCTGGAAACTCTGCCTCTAGCTTAACTGTCAGCCATGTCAAAACGAACAAGATATGCAACTTAGAAAAAAAGGAATGATAACTTTATTTCTCTTTAAGTAGGCCCGTAGCTTTGATAAAAATTTCATTGTGTCCACAGATGAAACAGCACACCCCAGGCACTAGTCTGATGTGCCGCTGCCATTACTGGCAGATGTTCCAATGTCCTCTGTCCTCACCCACCTACTCAGCTTTGTGCCATTAGGAAATAACAACAGCACAGACCTACTTTTTTGTGGCAAAGTCATTACAGAAAACATTTAACAGTACGAGGCTCAAGACCAGTCTTTGTGGAACTCTGCTTTCACACTAGTTCTCTTTAGCCAGTTCCTCACCTCGCCGACACTCTAACACTAATCTTCAGGTTCTCCACCTTAATTAACAATTTTCCATTTGGCACTGCATCAGGTCCTCTACAGAAGCTGACAACTCTATTGCACTTTTTCAGTTACCTTATTAAAGAAAGAAACCAAGTTTGTCTGGCATGAACTACTGCTGCCAAATGCAATTTGCATTTTATCCTCTTTTACAGCAACTTTAGTCTCTTTAATCATTTTTTCCATCAAAAATAGATTTTAAAGTCCTGTGAAGTCAAACTGAAAGACCATCCAGAGTACCTTTCCTAAATATAGCGCCGTGTATTAATATAAGTGAAATCTTGCAAGCTGCAGAATCAATGTTATCTGTTTTCTTCATGCACGCAGCACATTCTGCCTATCCTTAGTAGACCATGAAAGCACTCTTGGCAGATGAGCAGTAATTTAAAAAGTCAATAAATTCCTCCTTCAGGCATTTCAAGTAGGTTAATGAGAAATGAATAAATTGTATACTGCCCAAAGCAGAATTGGATAACTTATTTGCATTTCCTCTGGATTATATTACCAGTCATTGTACCAGTGCGGCAGCTCCCTGCAGGCCCCTGTGGAGTAAGAACGTAATTTCTGCAGTCACTGATGATGATTCCCAGATATGTTTCTAACTTCTCTTCTCCAGAACTTTGAAATGATACTTGAAATGATTGTGTATGAGAGGAGGATCTAGGCGTATCTCACAAAGAGTAGGTCAGTGACATATTATGTCCTTGGTTTCACAGTCCACAGTGTATGTGGGAAATTGTCCTTCCTTATTATACTGCAGCCACCTTTGAGAGAACAACACTGTTCCTTCTTTTCTTTTATTTACATACTGTTCCTTTCAGAATGTCTTCTCAAGTAGAATACCGGTGGTCCTGGGTGTTTACACATGGTTTATCACTTTGATTCTCCCTTTCTGGCTGCTTGGTTCGTATCTCTCCAAGCAAAAGCATTTGTAAAACATTAAATAATTATTCTGCTCTGTTCTGTTTAGGGGAAGTTGTCAAATTTGGGCTATAAGTTTAAAAAACAGGGAGAGTCAAGAAAAAAACAAGTAATATGAGATGAAATTTAGAAATTGTGGCATAGAAATAAAAGATTGAAGCAATTAGATTTGTTTGCTCCAGGATAAAGAAGACTGAAGAGACTTCAGGGAAGAAGTCTGGTAATTACCTTTGTAAAAGATGTAAAAGACTAACTAGGTATGTTTGAGCTTTTCTTAATGCAAGGGACCTGAAGTTTATAATTTCTTGAGATGTGTCAGTTTTGCACTTCTATGCTTTTGTCTCAAGACAGAAAGTCATTACCAATGTCACCAACAGACATTTTGGGCCTGGCAATTTCACCATCAGCACTTTTAAGCATTGAGGTGGTTGTTTTCATGCATATATTTGTATATAAACTGTTTTATTTTTCTTTTCTTGAGTAGTTCTTTGCAGGGTACAGAGATAAAGATGGCCTATAGCCAAAGAGGGGGCAACCCTCTACCCTGTTACATCTATTCATTCACAAATTACGGGTGAACATACATAGAATTGTGACTTTGCATGAGTGCATCTTCTATAAAGTCTCTGACTGCTGTATGTCTCAGATTATTCCTTTGGAGATGAACAGAGATTAGTTTTGCTGACACTGGATGTATTATTAAAACATTATGTATATTACCCTTTTTCTTTGGTGTTACAATGTCAGGTAAGGACATCACCTTCCCTTTACAGGGTGAGGATATCATCTATCCTTTACAGGAAGAGGGAGTAGGTAGAGTGAAGATCAGCCAACTACTTCCAGCTCTGTTCTTAGACCAGGGTCCCCTCCATAGGCAAATGGCTTGAGCAATGTTTCTAGTGTTCTGAGACTGGAAACTGTGACGAAAGTATTGTGGGGGGTAGTGAAAGGATTAACTGTAACTGCTGTGTCAGTCCTCTTTCTACACGGTTTATTGCTTCTTAAACAGAGGGCTATACTTCTCCTTGTCTCATGCAACGTATCAGCATTAAAGCAAAAGACGGTCCTGCTCTGAAAAGCTGAATAGAGAAGGGTAACTTTGTTTTGTGGAAGACTCTGTTATTTCAGAATATGGTTTCTTTCTGTTGGGAACAATCCTCTATTTAGGAAAAAAAAAAAAAAAAAAAGGGGGGAAAACTGCGGGTCCAAGGAACTGGAGGTGGACTGCCCCAGAGCCATGAGCAATGGGAGCCCCCACGCAGCAGGCTGCCCCACAGCTGTGGACACTGAGAGCTCCAGCTATCAAGGAAGAATGAGCCTGGAAGCCCTGAGAGCCACGGCTCCCAGCACTTCCCAGATCTCTGCCAAGGAACCAGGTCAGCAAGCTGTCAGGAAGCTGGGTAGGGTTCTCATTGAAACACTAGATTTTGATGAGTCAGCAAATGCTCAATTAAAAACATGTCAGAATTTTTCCAACTAGCTCTACTCACAATCTAAACAAATAAAGGGTGTGGGGAGGAAATACTGTCCTTATTTTACACCAGAGAGACTGAGGCACCAAGATACGAAGTAACGTATGCCAGGTGCTACAGAAAGTCTGCAGTCAGGAGGCAAACTTAGATTCCATGCTGTCCCTTAATCACAAGAGTATCCTTCCTCTAAACTTAATTAATTTGCCATTACAATGACCTTGTGAGATAAGTATTACTTTCATTTTATAAACGGGAAACCAAAATAACTTGTACAACAGCAGATAGGAAGCCTGTATCTGAGCCAGGACTTGAACCCAATGTTCCTAAAGCTGCTAAGCTTTAGTAGCAAGCCTACCTGTTTCTTTCATGGACGAGGTATGCAGACAATACACAGTCAATCTTGGATGACCTTAGTTACCTAGCCATACTAATTGCAGCAATGGTATAGATTCCTACAGCTAAATACTTCTGTGCTACAGTCTTTTTATACTGAGGCCATACTGTCCATACAAAAACGCTGTTTTACTACGAATAAAGCCCTCATAGGTGGTTGTGGATAGTACAGAACTAACACTTTAGATAGAAGGAGGTAACTAATACTTCCCTAAACACTCATATATACAGTTCAACTGGCTTTTCTGGTTCTGCTAAACATGACCAGCTATATCTATACCAAGGCACACCATAACAGCTCTTTTCCCATGTATTTTATGATCCCAGGTTTCTTAGGCTTCTGGATGTAAATACCAACTCATCCTTCAGCTGGATTTCCACTTTGAACACAGCCCTAATTGTGGGCAAGAACTGTAGCATCACCTGGTATTAAAGTCAGTTCTGTTTTTATCAATAGACTGATTTCAAATGTCAGAGCTTTTCTTTGTTGTCTTACCTTTGCTGATTTTAAAATTTGGGATTGAAATTTCCCAAACTGTGTTCTTTTAGAGAACATAGCTATGGAAAATATGCTATTTTTCTGGTGTTAGTATCCTTGTAGCCTTTTTCTTTTCTATTACTTTTGGCTTTTGAAGAGGAATTTGAAATTTGATAAGGTAGTGAGTAGCATTTAAGCTATGGACGTGTCTTCTGCTGCTATTGTGAAAATCTGCTCGAATTTGGCAAAGCCACAGACCTTTGATAAATCTGTTTGCAAGTGCGTAACGGAGACCTCAGAGTTTACCAGCTAAAATGCACAAATCCTGTTCTCACTGAACAGGCTGTATAGATGCCTGAGAGATGGCATGCTCTGTGTCCTTCAGGCTGCCCAAGGCCCACCTGGGAGGGAAGCAACAGGCTGTGCCACGGTACCTTATTTCTGCCATTCTCTCAGTGCTCTCCCTCCTGGCACCCGAGTGCCACAGAAGAGGCCACCCAGGTTACATACAAAGGGAATGAGAGCTTGACCAGAGGGGAAAAAGGCAAAATGAAAACTGCTGGTCGAGGGTGAAGCTGTGGCTGAGAATTGTTGAGGAAAGGCTGGACTGTGACCAAGTAGGCAGGAAGTAAAAATTAGAATCGCTCAAGCAAGGAGACTTTGAGATACAGAAGAGTGGATAACAGGATTAGGAGCTCTCGAGGGAAATTAAGAGCAAACTAGGATTCACTAGGAAAAAGAGACTGACATTGTGTGAGAAATGTGAATGGGATGCACAGGAGTCATGGGAGTAGAATTAGCTAGGTTTGCCTGGGAAGGAGATTGGAAAAAAACATGTAGAGACAGAGCAGAGCTAAGAACAAAGGATGCATTTTGGAAGAGAGACTGAGAGTTTGATGGGTGAGAGCAGGAAACAGGGTAAAGACCCTAACAAGAGGAAGGAGAAAACTTGGAGGCAGATGAAAGGTGACAGGGATCCAGCTTGATGCAAAATAGTCTTTGTTCATTAAAACCCACTTTCCTCCACAATCTGTAGAGAGTCTTGAGAATCACCATTTCTCTAGGGTCATCAAATATATTTTAGAACCATTGACAAAGTGTGTTTTTCCTCCTTTATTAGTTTGGTTTATTAAATGGTGACATACTATACTAGACCTGTAACACAGAATCTGAAAGTTATTTTTATGGATAAATCCTATGAGAGTGAACACAATGTCTCACATGAAATTGCAGGATTTATTTTTGGTAAAAGAAGAATCACTTGCAAAGTGAAACCTTAAAAGTTAGCAAATGCCATAGGTAAACACTGGCTATGCTTGTGAGATAGAATTTACACAAGAACTTTCATATGGGGCACAACTGAGTAGAAGTCAGTCTGGAAAACAGACAGCCTAGAGGGGATATTATAGAGATCTGTAAAAATCATGAGTGGCACAAATAAGTGAGCGGAAAGGGATTTTCTGTCTCTTTCAATACAAGCTCCAAGGTATATAAATTGAAACTACAACGAGCCAGGTTCAAAACAGAAGGAGATGATTCAACTACTTGCCAAAGGTGGTTGTGGAGGCTAAAAGCCAATACGGGTAAAGGGAACAATGGATAGGTACAAGTAGGATAAATCTGTTGGTGATTCCTGCTGTATACATGGAAGTCATATCTATCTCTAGACCTTGAACCACAAACAGGAGGCTTGGAGAAGGCTGACAGAGCATGGGAGATCTTTGCTTCATCCTTATTTCTGTATCCACCATTCTTATTGACTTGTAGAAGGAAAAAGTATAGCCAGATCATCAAGAAGAGATTTCACAGGAGGCAGAGAAGGACTCAAACCTGCCTCAATTGATGTACAGCTGAACTTGAGTTTCCCTTTCACTGCAAGGGCATGATGCAGAAGACTGTAAATCACACCATGAACACAACCATGCCCGCTGCCACCCAGGGACACAAGATGGAAAGTCCTCTTGTGAGCCATGGAATTACCTCAGAACACAAGCCGGCCCACTGGGCTTCCTCACTGTTTTCTGGTGGTAAAAGACATAGTCTCTGGGTAGGACATGAGGATGAGGAATGGAACAAGTAGAGCACAGGCATGTAGATGTGTTTCTGAGCTGGACCACCTAGGTGTTGTATAGTCTTATCATGTTCTATGTGAGGGGCAGCCAAGGAGTCCCCTGGGACAGAGGCACAAGAAGAAGCCTTGCAAGGCCAGAGTCAGGGATGCACAGGAGCTACTACAAGTCTCACCTGAGATTGGAGAGGATTGTAGGGTTCAAGGAAGCCTTCATCTCCTACAGCAAACACGGAGAGATACAGAAGGTTATGGCCACTGTTAGAAAAAAGGCACACATCCAGAGAACCTGTAATCTAAACTAGTCTACTTGTCTAAACTAGTCTAACTGTCATCTAAACTAGTCTACCAGTAATATAATCTAATTATTTTTATACGTTACATTAAACAATTCTTAAGTAAATGCATCTTCAATATGAGAGATGCTCATTATTTCTACCCTGCAGGTCACCCTCATCAGTGATGGGAGGTATGAGTTTGATACCCTCAACAAACTGAATCCATGTCTAATCCAGTTCTCTATCCATGTGGGTAGAAATATGAGGTGATGTTGGCATCTCCTCTGGCCACATTTTAAAGTGTTACCAGACTCTTTCAGAGAGCTCTGTGGGTTGTCGATCTCACGTTGACAGCGTTGTTTCTGAAATCCAAAATGAGGTCCTGTGAAGCTGTTCTTAGGCCACAATGCCATGCTCAGCATTTCCTTTTACCTGACTTTACAAGAATACACACTGAGCCTGCTAATTTTAATCAATTCCTGCTCAGACTGATGATTGCTGCAGATCCTTTTCTGCACTGCTTAGCTCTCTGCATGACATGCACTGCACAGAAAGCCTAGGCACCCACTCAAGGGTCCTGGACTCCAGGAATTCAGGTGCTTAAATCCTTATTTTAATCTAGTCCTTCAGCCTTAGTATCTTGCCTCATTTCTCAACATTTATAAACAGAGGTAATACCAATACAATGTCTCCCGGGATATTGTTGAAGATAAGATCATCTGTAAAGGTTTACATTCTAAACCTCAAGGCAGTTTGATTTGTATCTAATGCTATCTGGCTTTGCTTAGTCTAGCTGATAATTACAGTGAGTGAGTGACAGAACTGTGAAACAGCATCGTGTGGCTAGCAGTATGACAAACGTTCAGAGTCGGTGCATAGTGACACAGTTTATGGTTCCTTCTAGAGGACAGTCACTGGTATTTTTCAGTATAAGATGCCAGCCTGATGCTTTTCCTGAGCTTGGTCACTTTAGAGGTGACAACCACTAACAGAAGAACCTAACAATAGAATAATCAGGTTTACACCAAATAATTATGCTTACACCAAATACACTGAGCTCCTTAGGCATGGCAGACTGATGCTTTTTTCCAAAATTGCAGGCTTGTTTATTCTTTTAAATTTCAAGGTTGTTCTACAGAAGAAAATAATACCCTAACAGGTCTGAAGTCTCAGTTTCCTAAATGGAGTCCTAATCAACCTAAATGGGGTGATTTTGCTTCTTCCAGATGAAAATAAAAGGCCTAGGAATTAATTCTGCTGATAGACTAGCATTTGGTCAAAGGAGGTGTAATTAGGGCCTATGCTTTCATAAGACTAAAAATTACAAATTGTAGCAAGGATCAGAACATTTTTCTTACTTTGCCTCTGTAGTCTAGAATGTGAAAGACCAATATTCAAATTCCTGCGGCTCAATTCAGTATGATCTAGGATAAAAAGCGCCTATGAATCAAGAGAAGCAAGGACTTGGTGGCAGTGTCTTAGATCTAATCACTGTGGCATACTCATTTCTTGAATTGGAAAGTTTGAGTTTCATTCAGTTGCACACATTTCAACCATATTACCGTATGACACTGATAAAATTATACTAGGAAATTAAGCAAGCCTTAGTACAGGAGATGCTGTACCTTCCAAGAAACTAAAAACTAAACCAGTATCTATACATTTGATAACATATACTTGATAAAGAGAGGAAACTGTATTAAAAGAGCCTGTGGAAAATAGCAAATTATCAAAACCAGAAATAAAGTGTGTGAACATGTGGGTGTGTGTGTTGTGTGGGATGGTGACAGATTAAGAATGGGAAAAAGCATCAAATGGAACAAAAAAAATTTAAACATTAGTGTAACAAAAAACCATGCAGAATGTAAAATAGAGCACAGAAAAGATAGGCAGTCTTATTTACTCATAGGTAATACAGGAGGAAAAAAACATTCAAAGGAATTGGGAGGCAACCATTCTAAAACTGGTAAACACATGTCTTTACATATAAAAGCCCAATGAATTGAAGGATCTCAGTGCTCATTTTTATCACTGGGGCAAAGAACTGAGTCGGATTCAAGAAAGGAACAGCCATCTATGTAGAACAGACATATATAAACACATATACAGAAGGGCCCCACAAATAGAAAACTGAAAGAATATTATTAAGGTTGCAAAGTCAACCACTTAAATATATCAAGAAAAGACAGATTAAAACTGCTTGTGAGTTCAACTATAAGACGAGGTACTACTTTTCCGCTAGACTTCTAGTGCATTTGGTGCATGGAATGTGCATTATTTCTTGATGAGTTTGGTATTTTATTTCCCTTTTCATTCAAGGTATGTCTTCAGTTCTTATTTATAACATGATAGCCAAACCATCCTGCAGAGGCAGAATTGTTCAATTCTGCAGATTTTGCAATCATTTCATATGCAGGTTCTTCAGAAGTATGAGTGAATTTATAGCCCTGTAAGAAAAGATATGATTTGATATACATGGAATCAGAGGCCTGAAGTTCATTCCTTGATGTGAAGTTATTTTTATTCCCTGCACATTCTTTTCACTGCCACTCATCTTTTCAGGCTGTTCACTGAGTCTTTACCCTCATTTCAAAAGCTCATACTCTGCCTTTAAGCCCAGCCAGCTTCATTTCACTGTATTTTCCCCAGTCCTCCACCATTTCCCAATCTCAGTTCACTGTTTATTTTACAGACTGCTAATCTACATTTTCCACTCTTGCTCACAGTCTCATTAGCCAAACACACCGAGCTGTTCCAAATCCTAGCCTCTCTCTGCAGTCGCCTTTGTGAAGCAGCAGGTCTGGATCCACTCTCCAACCCATCCAGCCACACCAGAGCACTCGTTCCTGCATACCTGGCTCTGCTCTGCTGGCATCAGCTTTACCTTCTCTGTGTTGTGTTGGATTACTTTCTCCTCCCTGTATCATGGTGAATGACTTTCTCTTCCATGTGGTCACGTCATAAGCATCACAAAACAGAAGCTTCCTCCTCAGCTTTCTGTCCAACCTAGCTTTGCTTGGTTTAGAGCAGAAAAATTTCCTGCCAGAAGAGGCCATGATGAGGAAAATGCCTCTGTTCTGAGCCAAGGGTAGCGTATGCAGTTACCCAGTGAGGACAGAAACGTATGCACTGATCGGGACCAGGAGTCCTGACAGAAAAGCTGCCATGACCCCTCCTACCCCCCTTTCTGGAGGGAGGAAGGAAATAAAGACCATTTAGTCTCGTTAGGGGCACAGAAGCTATGGTGCGTGTCAAATAAGAGTTCTCACCACGGAGCTCAGGACTCCCAAAGTGGTTTGAAGAGAACATTGCCGCAGGGGTTCAACCTAGTATCATTCCCCCAGTCTTATTTTGCTGAACTCTTCCAGGATACAGTTCTCAACACCCGTTAAAAAACGGCTAGCAGAAGGTCAATAACAGCAAAGGACAAAGCTTGTCCCAGTTAAAGCCTGGCAAAGGAAACGGGGCTTAGCCAAAGGTATTGAGCATCCACTTCTTTCAAAACAATGAGATCTTCACAAGCTTCAGGATAAAGCTTCTTTTTTAAAAACAAGGAATAAATACTTTACTACGGGCTAGAGCTTAGTAAGAAACTCCCTCTGGGAAGGTTATTACACCGTCATTTTCTAGAAGACTTCTTGCGTTTTCTTCAAAAGCAGCTGGCGCATCTGGCTGCAGCTGTCCCCAGGTTACTGGGGGTGGGCGAGGAGGGGCCCCGAGGCAGGCAGGCAGGCAGCTGCCTGCTCTGGTGAGAACCTGGGGGCGTCAGAAGGCAAACTGGTAACCACGAAACACGTACAAACCCCTGACCATCGCTGCGGTTGTAGCTGGCAAAAGCGAGAAGTACAATTTTCTTAGTGCTCCACTTGGCAGAAAGTGTGCGTGTGCACGGGGATGGGGAAGTAAATTTTCTTCTAACCTATGCTAGGTTAAAATTAACGCTGATTACAGCTAATCAGTTGTAAGCGCAGGTCCTTCACGGTGCCAAGAAGCCCTCCACCACAGCCTGAAGGAGCAGCCCGGCACCCTCCCGGCCCCGCAGGGCTGCTGTAGCCCCTTCTGCGTGCCGGGGCCCGAGTGGGGCGGGAGGGGGACAGGGACACGGCCCGGGGCCTGCTCCTGGAGGGCCCCCGCGGGCGGGCTGGCGGCCGGGCCCGCCTGGACAGCGGCAGCGGGGCAGTCGCGGCGGCTGGGTCCGTCCCCTCAGGTCGCGGCCGGGGGCGGAGCCAGGGCGCCGCCCGCCCCTCCCGGAAGTCCCCCCGCAGCCGCCGAGCGGCCGCCTTCCTGCCGGCGCCGCTCCTCCTCCGGCCGGGCAATATGGTGGCGGAGGTGGCACGGGGGGAACGGTGAGCCGGTACCCGTTCCCGTGTCTCCCTCTCTCCCTGTCTGCCTGTCAGCGGCGGCGGCTGCTGCTGCTTCCTCCCCGCCCGCCTGGCGGGGCGGCCCGG